>CM014731.1:66318835-66664185 GCA_004329165.1 Spatholobus suberectus
TTTTTTAATCTTTTTTTCATCATCCACTGTGACCTCGATTGTGACAAGAAGGAAAAACATATTTCAAAAACTTTTCTAACTTTGACATGCAAGAAAACAAGGAGGAAAGAAAAAATTGATGTGCATCTTCACTGAAATTCTTTCTCTCCAATTTGGGAAGAAAGCAATTATTAAGGGTTTAAAAGTAACAAAATTATTACTACACCCTTGACCCTTTATGATAACAAGAAATGTAAATAAAATTATTATTTTCAAAAATTATTATTTTATTTAAAGAATAAAATAAATAATTTTAAATTTATTAATATTTTAAAATTATTTTTTTATTCATTTTTATTTTTCTCGTTAACAACTTATTTTGTCTTTTTTATTATACAGTATAGACATTCATATAAATAAATAAAAATTTTCACTTTTTTACATATTTTTATTTATTTTATTAATAGATAAAATAATATTTTAAATTTATCTTAAATTTTGATGTAATATTTATTATATATCTTTTTACTTGGAGATATTTATGTCATTTTATAAATATACTTTTTTTTCTCTCGTTCTTTTCTTTTCTTTTTTCTCCAACCAAACACTTAAACAATCATCTCACTTTCTATTTTTTTTTCTCACTTTCTTTCCTCTATCTTTCTTTCTTAAACCAAAAAAAGGGTAAGTATTTTCCCTGCACTGTTGTATGGTATATGGTTCTGTTTGCACATATTTCTTCAAGTAGTTATACAAGGAAAAAAAACAAAAAAGTAAATGAATTAATCTTTTCTTATAAAGCTGAAATTAACTATGTACTTGACTTTTATAAAAACTTTTTATGTTAATTTTAAAAAATTAAGATATATAAGTTAATTTAATTTATAATAAAAATCTCAATACATTTTACTTTAATTTTCGTCTCCTATAATGCCTATAAATTTTTTTATAAACAAGACTTATATAGGTCGTGTGGGACAGGCATGATTAGCGGCTTCTACGAAAGTAAAGGACAATAGGATGGGTAGGTGAATTCCTTACAAAAGTACCACCATCTTCGAATTGCTTGCTTGCAAAATAAAAAGCCATTGTCACCTTTTTATTTTTTTTTTTTTCGGGGACAAGTGGTGTCCTTAACAAATTAACTTTAATTTAAACCTAACAAATAATGAATTATCAATTTTGTTGTAGATCTTTTTCATGTCAATAAATCTCTTCTCTAGATTTATATTGCCCATGTCATCATTAGGTATATCTATAAAGTGTTTATTCTTGCTCTTTACAGAGTTTGTGGTGCTGCATGCTATAATTGTATTTCCTTCTTAACATGTCATGCTTGCTTTTTATTTCCTTATTGGAACCAAATAACCAGGATCTCTGAATTAGGAAAGTGTTTAAAGGAAGTAATGGACGAGGACATTTTGGGGTGCACATATATGGTGGTTATTAAATACATTAATTATGATATATACTATACAGTTTTAATACTATATAATGGAAGTGAATTAATATTTTCATTCATTTTGCTCTTATTTCCGTGAAATTCTTCTTGAGTTGTCGTCATACTCGATTTAATAGTTACCGGCTTAAAACTAGCATATTACAAATGAAAATATCAGAGTTTTTTTTAAAAAAAAATGCTATGTTATGAATGATAGTAACATTAATCATTTTATAAATTAATGTATTTTATGTTTGTGTGTCACATGTATTTATTGTCATTTTGTAGAAAGTTTTACCTACTGTTTAGGCTTTGTTTCTAGGAGACTTCCCATTTTACTTTTTCACAATTGAGCTTAAGAAATTTCAATCCAACTTCATGGTTACAATTCTTGAAATCCTTTTATGAGTAATGATAAATGTACATCCTAATTTTGATGTTTGGATGGAAAGTAGAGAGAGATTAAAAAAATAAAAGAAAAAAGAATAGATATAACAAACAATGTGATGAAAAAAAGAGAGAGATTAAAAAAAAAGAGTTAATACATGTACATTAACACTTTGTTTACAAGAGAAGAAAAGAATGAAAAAGAAAAAGAGCGAAGAGAAAGCACATTTATCAAAAAAGTTTTCTCTCTTTGGCATATAAGAAAACAAGAGAAAAGAAAAAATGGTGTGGGTCTCACACTAAAATTCTTTCTCCAATTTGAGAAGAAAGCAATTATTTAGGGTTTAAAATTAATAAAATTACTACCCTTTACCCTTTATGATAATAACAAATATAAACAAAATTATTATTTTTTTAAATTATTTTTTTATTTCAAGAAAATAAATAATTTTAAATTTATTAATATTTTTAAATTTTATTAAATCTATCTTGATTTTTATTATTTTTTATTATTCTTGTTAACAACTTATTTTTTTTCTTTTTAACTATATAGTAGACATTCACTATAAATAAATAAAATAATTTTCTTTTTGTTTTACTTAATAGATAAAATAAACAATTAATTTTATCTTAAATTTTGATGTAATATATTTTTTATATTTTTATTTCCTTTATTATATCTCTTTTTACATAGCGGTATTTATGTAATTTTATAAATATTTCTTACTTTCTTCTCATTCTTTTCTTTTCTTTTCTCTTCTACAAACAATTAAAAATCATTTCTCTTTTATTCTTTGTTCTATCTTCTCATTTTTTTCCCTTTTACTTTCTCTCCTCTATGTTCTTTCATAAACCAAAGTGTAAGTATTTTCCCTTGTCTGTTGTATGGTATATGGCTGTTTGCACAAATTTTTTTATAAGTGTCTATAAGAGAAAAAATAAGAAGGTAAAATAATTGAGCTTTTCTTATATAGCTAAATTAACTTATGGTCTTATTTTTATGAAGCTCTTTTCATTTAATTTTTTTTAAAAAATCAAAGTAAATAAACTAATTTTAATTTATAAAAAGGTTAACACATTTTACATTTTTGTTTTCATCTCCTATGAATGATTAAAAAATTTTATACAAACAAGACTTATAAGGGGGAGAGGCATGATTAGAAGCTTCCACGAAATTGAAGGACAATAAGATGGGTAGGTGGATTCCTTATAAAAGTACCACCATCTTCCATTTGCTTGCCTGCAAATAAATAAGTCACTGTCACCTTTTTATTTTTATATTTTTCCCGGAGACAAGTGGGGTCCGTAACAAATTAACTTTTAAGTGGAAATAAGTCATCACCGGTTTTATAATCAAAAGTGGAAAATAAAATTAGAATCTGATTGAAAGATTAAAATATCATTATCAACTAACCTTCACTGGATGTGAAGATTTAAAACTTAACAATTATTCCTTGCCTGCAAAATTAAATAAGTCACCGTCACCTTTTTATTTTTATTTTTTTCGGGGACAACTGGGTCCTGAACAAATTAACTTTAAACCTAACAAAGTCATTATTGTGGTGGTGAATACAGAATGCGTTTCCAGTGAGCTCCACGGTAGTTGCTGGCATCTCCGGTGGTGGCACCTGCAAGGACTCCGATGCTTAAGTCAGTATGGGTCTGAGTATGAGAGAGAGCCTATGTACCTGGTGGGTGTGGAGTCCTTTATATAGTGTGTTCTTGGAGGAAAATTCTGTTAGAGTTAGGTGCCACGTGGCAGGTACGCTTGGGTGCCTAACTGCACACATTCTTTGTCGTAAGTGTTTCCCATACTGTGCCGGGATAGAGGTGGTTCTGATTCGGGATAGCAGGGGGAAATGAACCAGGGTACCTAGTTCTGTGTTAGCTGTAATAGAGGACGTGGGAGTCGACTAGATTATGGTCCGAGTAACCTACAGAACAGTTGCCTCCAAGTTGATGATGATTAAAGAAGCATCGTTAGCTTAAGAGTCTAAGTTGGCCCGGGGTAATAGTTGCCCCCAAGCCGGTGATGCTTGGAAATGGCATCATGGCTTAAGAGCTTGAGGAGGGTTCGGGATGGTGTTGCCCCTAAGTCGGTAAGGCTTTGCACTAGGAAGGGTTGCCGACTTTGTCGAAAGGCTCGAGTCTTTTCATTTTTCAGACAGCTGCACCGTATCTTTTGCGTGGTTGAGGTACATTAAATGGGTCATGATTCGATATCTTAAACTTTGTAGCGCTTCGAATTCCAAGAGATTTGGTTGTCTTTTGAAAATATGGACTTAGGCCTGGCCCTAATATGGGCCTGTAATATAAAAGACTTTCTACTAACTGCTTTAGCTTAGTGCTTGTCCCCACTCTATGTCAAGATTTCTCCTTTCTTTGAAAGTTCTTCTGCTTTCTGCCTCTTTTTCCTCCGGCGAATCATTACGACTTCCTTCCTGTCTCAGCGTTTCCTCCGACACCGATCACTTCATATATTAAGGTAACATACTCATTTTTTGCCTTCGCTTTAAATGCCTCCCTTGTATTGTGATTTTTTCTGTACTGTATTGTGTTTTGTTTCGTCGAAGATGACCCGCGTAGATGCGATGCTTTGTCTTTTGCTCGTGGCGGTCGTGACAACCCCTGAGGGGTTTTGCCGCTAACTAGCTATTTCAGTCACCGGCATTGCCTCCGTCTCATCGTATGGCGGCTGTGGTCGCGAGAGTGATGCTGGCTGCATCAGCTCTTCAGTTGGCCCCGCATATACGTGTGGGGGAGTAGCTGTCTGGGATAGGTGGGCAAATGAGGGTCCGAAAAAGGACCAATGAGGGTCCTATGACGACCGACCCCAAACAACCCTCATTGCCAGAGATAATAATCTGCCCAGAAATCTTAGAGAAGTGCCGAAGTCATTCGAAGGTAGTAGGGATGCCCTGCGGCCCAGATGAGGTTTTGGAGTATGCCAAAGCCTGGGTGCAATACCCTGACTTGATGAAGTTCCCTTCTAGGCCGAGCAGTATTTTTGGGGTTAAAAGGTCAACGCAAAGTAGTGCCGAGGTTGTGTCACAGTTTGAACCCCAACCATCTTCTTCTGATCCTTCTTTTGAAGTTTTTAACAGGGAGATGGGAAGACCGTTCGTAATGTGCAGACTACTCCCGAAGCTTAGCATGATGCAGCGGGTCTAGGTATAGATTGGGTAAATAAGGAGGTGGCCGGGACTCAGTCGTACCTCAACCAGGCGGCATTGGATGCTTTGGCGCGTTGCCTTGAGCTGAGGTGAGTTGAGGCTCTGTCGAGATTCCTTTTGACATAGTGGCCTCTAGGGACGATGGCTACATATGCTCTCAAGGTCAGAAAGACAACATGGGGGCTCCATTGGCTGAAATTGAAGCTGCAGTGACTGGGTACTTATACCCTGATTTCCTACCAATGTATTTGACATTCTTCGAACATCTGGGAGTTAGGTTGCCTCTTATGGATTTTCAAGTGTCCGTTTTAAATTTTCTCAATGTCGCTCCCTCACAACTACATCCAAACAGCTGGGCATTTCTTGTGGCCTTCAAAGGACTGTGCATCTAAGAGGGGGTGTCTATAGTCAAAACCTATTTTTGTATTATTTTTCCCCCATTTGTCAAATGTACGATAGTAAGTTTTCTTCTGTCTTGTTTCGGAGCATCCGAGGTCATGCTTTGCTGAAACTGTTTTAGACTCTTATAAAGACTTAAGGATAAATTTTTTTTCCTACGCCCTCGCCCGAAAGCTGGGATGCCTTTTTATAATTCGTGACGCAGGGGAAAAATGTCATATGAACCTCAGTTCCCTTTATACTGGTCGTATGACATTATTGCCTGGATTTGACGAAGTTCTTAGTTTTAGAATGATGATTTGACCCCGGAGAAGGGTCGGGCGCGAGACCATTTTTCTGCCCATGATAAAACTACCTACAGGATCAAATACCCTGTCATGGTTAATTGGCACACTTCTATTGAGTACCGCCAAAATTTTGGTGTTGTTTACATGGTGCTTTTATGTGTTCATTTTTTATTGTCTTCATATTTTGTGTACAACTTGACCGAGTTTATGTTCTTCTCGCAAACAACAATGGTGAAACAAAGATGGCTGACTTTGCCCTGGCCCTCCAGCAAGATTAAGGTATGTAGCCCAAAGAACCAAGGAGGGCCAAGGGGAAGGTTAAAGTGGTAGAAAAATAGGCGCTTCCTCCCCTTAGTTCTTGTAGCGGTGGAAAGGCATAGTGGATCAGGGAGGCCGACAACCGGGATACATTTGCACCCGTAGGCCGGCTGTTGCTGATGTTGTATCTGCCAAGGTTGAGGCAGAAGCCGGGCTTCCTAGAGCCAATTTTGTTGGCGTAGTTCTATCCGTCATTGTCATCGGGAAGAAGAGCTGTGACCAGTGATGTACCCGAGAGGGCGCCACCTACAAAAAGGCATTGGGATGATCGGCCTCCTCCATTGACGGTAAAGCTAGCAGATGAACATATTTGGGCGAGAAGGCGACGGTCTTTGAAGATACGATTTCAGGAGGTGCGCTTGATGAGGGGGGATATGGGTGCTGTACGAGACAGCCTTAATGGACTATCCTTCCTTTTCAACCAAATGTTCCATGGCTATTCGCAATACGTGTTGATGAGAGAGGCGTTCGGCAGCCAGAACCCTCTAAATATCCTGGCAGAGAAGGATGTAGTGATATGTCGGCTGAAGCAAACTGAGGAAGGGGCACGCTGGCAAAAGAAGAATGCGACTAGAAGATTGCCGAGCTGGAGGAGGAGGTGCAATCGCTGAAGGGGTAGTTGGTGGAACAGAAAACTGAAAAATTGCGGCTGGCCAAGGTTGAAGCGAATCTTCAAATGAAGCTGTCTGCTGCTAATGCTAAGTATATTGAGCTGGATTTAGATTTATCCTCTCAGCTCCAAGCTTTAGGAAGCAAAGTCAAAAATTTGCAAGCAATGGTGCGAGGAGTTGGAATTCGACATGGCAGCTTCTTAAAAAGAGGCCCAGTTAATGTGCCATCGTTGGATTGAGTCCGTCCAACTCTTCTTTGAGAACACAATGGAGCAAGTGCACTTCCTCCAAAAATATATGGATCTTGCTTGCGCTCGGCTGAACTATGAAGTAATTAACAGTGTTTGGCACGCAGATGTAAATGGCAAGATGATGCCGGTGGATCCAACCATCCTAGCAGCTGATTCTGATGCTAAAGATGATGCGAGGAAGATGAAGCCGGTGGAGAGAAATAGGGTGCCAAGGGTGTCGGGGTCAATCTCAAGCCTTAAACAAATAAGCAAGATGCCGCAAGGGAACTTGTAGATAGTTTCATATCGACCCCGCAAGTGACGTCGACTATCCCGCCTTCTACCGAGGTGGTGGTCCTAGGCAATGATCCTGAGCTCAAGAATACGGGGTTTTCTGAAGAGGCTGCCAACGCCGAAAATTGAAGGGTTGGGATGCTGGTTTATTTTGTATTTTTTGTTTAAGTTTTCTTCAGACCATGTACATATGTTAATACGTTGAATATAAATGATGAGTTTCAATGTTTTGCTTCAACATCTCCTCTGTTGAATATAACTTAGCATATGTGCTTTTCCTTACTTATACATAGACTGCTTTTCATGTCTTCGCCAAGCACTCTTGTGTTTATTCACTGCTTTTCGGGCTCTCATTGGATGCTTATGTTCAATGTGTTTATTCCCGCACTTTCGTTGACTGCTTGTAACTATTAGCTTTCGTTCTTCGCGCTTTTGTTAAATGCTTATGTTAGTTTACGCTTCTTGATTTCTGCCTTTATTTTGCTTTTATACCTGAAATGAATTTCAACATATGTATTTGTTATATATACCTTTTTCCTTTTTGTGCCTAATGAGCCTTGAATATGTCCGACGAGGTAGGAGTCTCGTTATCTCGACCGGAGCGATCTTCCTACCCCGACTAGAACGAATCCACATACATGGGGTAGTTCGCATGGCTTTATCTTCATTTTAGCGATCTTTTTACCCCGGTTGGAGCGAATCCACGTACATGGGATAGTTCGCATGGCCTCGTCTTCATTTTAAAAATCTTCCTACCTTGGCTAGAGCGAATCCATGTACATGGGGTAGTTCGCATGGCTTTATCTTCATTTTAGAGATCTTCCTACCCGGGCTGGAACAAATCCACGTACACAGGGTAGTTCGCATGACTTCCATTTGGTCACCTTTTCTTTATTTGCCTTTTGCTTTTTTGTTTTTGACCTTCAAAATAATTGTAAATGATTTTTGTCTGTGCTACCCCCGAGGTTGGTCATAAGTCAGTTTTAGAAGACACTATGCCGGTCCTGCAATTTCTTTCAAATAAGAGCAAGCTTTACATAATAATAAAATATTTATAAGAGAACTTCTTGTGATTAAACTGTGTTTATAACATTATTTTGTAGTCTCTGCCACCACTAAACTCTTCTTCGAAAGAAATGACATGTATGTATGTAGCAATTGCATAATGGCATGGCCTAAACATCATCATGCTTTAAAATTAAATATGATATAAGTTTTTGTCACGGGTTATCATGCACTTCGATTTTCCAGAATGCATTATTTTTGAGTTAATACTCATTATGCTATCAAGGGATTGGGTTTGTAATCCAACTCTGTCAGGAGTACTTCGCCTTCTCTAGGGTTGGGTTTGTAATCCATGTCAGGGTTGCGTCCGACTTTAAGGGATTTCGTGTAGCATTCCCTTGCTTTCCTCTGGTCACCCCGAAGGATGACTACCCCCATGTTATCACTAACGAACTTCATAGCCAGATGCGAGACTGAGATAACGGCCCCCAATGCATTCAACGTTGGTCTACCTAGGATTACATTATACGAGGACTTCGCATTGACGACGATGAACCATGTGGAAATGGTTTTCATGCATGGCAACTTTCCAAAAGTCACATGGAGCTTTAAGTCCCCTACTGGTGTTATGTGATGTTTGGAGAATCCTATCAAGTTTTCGTTATACAGCATTAACTCGATTTCTGGTATCTTCAGCTTCTGAAAAATCTCGTAGAACATAACACCAGCTGAGTTGCCGATATCTACTAGTAGCCTATGGACCTTCTTGTTCACCATCAAAGCATTCACCACTAGAGGATCGTCATGGTTGGGCATAACATTGGCATAATCCGACTCATCAAAGGTCAAGGGTAGGAGCCTCTTCTTCAGGGGTTTATCACTAGTACAAACCCCAGAAGAAGTTGTCATTACCTCTTTAGCATGTCTTTTCCTCGTATTTTTGACAGACCTCCACCTGAGAATCCATCTACAATGATGTATATGATCTCGTGACTCTGTGCTGGAGAATGGGCAGGAGATCGTGTGGGTCACCAGGAAGATGACCTTCTGGGAGACTAGCGGCGTATAGGATGTACCTCGACATCATCTCGTGATGGCAGGGGTGGTGACTTATCTCTCTAGGTTTAGGAGCCCCCCCTCCTTGGGCTCCTAGATCTCTCTTTCCTGGGTGGTGAAGGGCGTCGTCCCCTGTCACTACGACCCTCGTTCCACTTGTCAAAGCGGTCTAGTCTCCCACGTTTGATCAACATTTCAATCGCATCCTTCAACTGAAAGCATTCATCGATATCATGCCCGGTCGCCCTATGATATCGGCAGTATTTGGGTTGATCCCCTCCTTCTCTATTTTTTATCAGCCTCGGAGGCTTTATTCCTTCCTCTACAAACTCCACGTTGAATACCTCGTTCAAAATTCTTGCTTTAGAGGTATTTAGCGATATATATTCTTCAAATCTAGGACGTCTTTTGTACAAACCCTGGTCTTCTTGACGCGGTAGTTTGTTGGCCTTTGTCTGTAGATTTTTCTTCTGTGTTTCTACCTCTGCCGTTTTGACCTTCCTGGCCTCCAGCACATTTTCATAGTTGATATACTTCTCCGCCTTCTTCAAAAACTCATCTGTCGAAATTGGAGGTGTTTTGGCAATCGACATGAAGAAGGGCGAGCCTGGCCTCACCCCGTCTTTAACCAATATTAGAACCACTCCGGGCTACAGATTTTCAGCAGCTCTTGCCTCCTGGTTGAATCTGCCGATATACTCCCTTAACGGCTCATCCGCGCCTTGGTGGATCCTCCTCAGATCAACCTTAGTCTTTAGCCTGGCCTTGCTAGTCACGAAGGAGGTTTTGAACTTTTCCCTCAACGTCATCCATGAGTCAATGGACCTTGGTTCCAAAGATTGGAACCATTTCAGCGCCACTCCCTTCAACGAGATCGGGAACGCTCTACATGTCAATGAAGCCGACGCTCCTTTGTAAGACATTGCTGACTCGAACATTGAGAGGTGGTCATTAGGATCAGAAGATCCATCATATAACTCTAGAAAAGGCAGCTGTTGTGGCTGCTTTGGGACCTACAAATTCAAGATTCTGAGGGAGAAAGGAAGGTTGAACAGAACCAATTCATCCTCTTGGTCCACCTTCGTGGCCATATGCGCATCTTGCATCTCCAGTGTAGGTTTCAGACCAGATGCAACAGACCTCTCAATGCGATCGTAGGTGTTCTCCGTAACCTTTTTACTGTCTCTCTCCGCTCATAGTTCAGCAATGATCTTCTCCTACTCCTTCAGAGCATCTCTCTGCTGCTACAATAGTGGAATGAGGTTTGCCATATTAATTGAGGGTGTCGGAACATTGTGTGGTTGGGGAGCTGCCTCAAGAGTGGCAGAAGCAACTTCGCCATCCTTAGGCGACGGTGATGGAAGCTTCAATGGCGAAGGTGCCACAGCGAACTTGCGGTTCCTTGTGCTGACCATCATGATCTTCAAAGAATGAAGAAAATGAAATGAAGAGAATCAGAAAGCAATTCCCACAGATGGCGCCAATGTTGTGTGGTGAACATAAGAATGCGTCTCCGGTGAGCTCCCACGATGGTTGCTAGCGTCTCCGGTGGTGGCACCTGCAAGGACTCCAATGCTTAAGTCAGTATGGGTCTGAGTATGAGAGAGAGTCTATGTACCTGGTGGGTGTGGAGTCCTTTATATAGTGTGTTCTTGGAGGAAAATTATGTTAGAGTTAGGTGTCACATGGCAGGTGCGTTTGGGTGCTTAATTGCACGCGTTCCTTGCCATTAAGTGTTTCCCATACTGTGCCAAGATAGAAGTGGTTCTGATCCGAGATAGTAGGGGGTAATGAGCCGGGGTACCCAGTTCTGTGTTAGCCGGGATAGAGGACATGGGAGCCGACTTAGATTGTAGGTCCGAGTAACCTCCAAAACAGTAATATTAAGATCTGATTGAAAGATTAAAATAATATCAACCAACCTTCACGAGATGTGCAACTCTTATGCCCTCCAAAAAATTATTCTATTATATATACAGTGATAGAAAGACAAGGAAATGGCCAATGAGTTGATAGTTAAAATAGTAAGAAGGTATTCAAAGTCTTTCTAACTATACGTACAATGCTGTTTTTTATTCTGATTAGAGTTTTTGATGCAAAATCATAACAATATCATTATATTTAAAACCCCAAAATTCAAAGGATACTTTAAATATTTATGTCGTTCCTAACAACTCCTAAACCACAAGGCACGTAAGTATTAGGATGATTATATTTCTTAACTTGAATCACTACCCTTAGTTTCTTATAGGCTTCTACAAGAAAACCAATGCACCTCCTGCTTTATAATCAAATTAAAGTGAGCAGTAAATGTAACACCCAAAGTTACTTTGACTTCACTCCTGACATTTATTAAAAAAATGGAAGAATTTTTTTATTAAATTTTATTACAATAACAAGTAAAGCTATTGAAATTATTTTAGTATATTTATAATAGAATAAAATAACATACATCACTGTTATCAATACGATAATAATGTTCGGAGTAAGACCTTCCATAAACTAGAGCAGTAACACTACCAATTACTATATATTTTTCTCACCTATTGTAAACTACAAATATGTCTATACTAAGCAACCATGAACTTCTTTGAATTGTCTCCTATGTCCTTTCCATCCTCAGTATCGACATTTTCTTCCTTTATCTACATAATCTACTCGTACCACGATCATACATGAAAAGAAATAGAAAAGAAAGGAGTAAGGTTTTTATAAGAGCCTCGTTTGTTTTCTTAACAAGTTTAAACACACAATTATCAAACAATTAGACATAGGAAAATCTAAGGTTTGACCTATGTTATCATGACTCAATCTTAAGCCTTTACTAGACATATGGATCCATACTTATCTTTGATGATTCACCTTAACCATTAGGAATCACTGGGAAGTGATTGAGAGTTCGTATGATCCCTCACAAGGTACAAACATCAATGTCATAATTATCATTCTCGAGAAAAGGACCACATGCCCATCAGGAATATGCACTCCACCAATCATGGTGATGTTGAGCAGGCGTCACAGTTACTAAGTCGGTTTATGTTCAGGGTGCTAACCTGGCCACTGGGACGTTCATAACTCGGTACCTTTATCCTCAAGACCTCAACAATGGTCCCTCCCTTTCATCGCACAATGTACTATACTATGATTTCCTAGACACAAGCACCCATGCTTCTCAACATGGTCCTAACACAATCGAGGGGTTTCTATAACTTCGTTTCTAAGTTTCAAGGCATATTCTCTGGGTAATCCAACAGAGTTCCAGAATCACTCTTTATAGATATTTACATTCATCCATCATATTTATAATAACTTAGAAACAATTCAAATAGGAAATATAGCATGAAAATGCCAATAATTAAAGTTGCATACAAAATTTCATTTTCATACATACATACTTTTAAGTGTAGTTTCTCAACTTAATTTCTTTGATTTATCCTTCTCCTTTTCTAATTTTTCAAATTAGACTATTTTAAAGGTAAAATTCTCAATCCATTTCTAGTGTCCATCAAATTGATGTATAAATTTTATTAAACTTATGTAAACTAAGTTTTTTCTAAATCAATAAAAATGAATAAAAATATTTTCTTCCCACTCTAATTGAAATATACAAGAAAAGGATTATAATTTCATAAAAATTCATTTGAAATAGGTAAATTAAATAATGTTAATTTTACATGACATTTATTTGAAATATGCAAATAAAAATTGGCATTTGTCTAAACTAGTTTTAAACAGGTACAATGCACAAGTTCTAAGAATAACTATCAAACATAAAAAAATATATATATTTATCTATAATATACTAACTAATGTATTTAAAAAATAGAGTTGAACTCTTTTATTTATCTATATTTTTAAGTATTTATTTAGATTTATATACAATATAAAAATATTTTATGCTATAAATTAATCATAAATTTCCATACTAGTAAAAATCACTATATTTTATGGTATTTGTTTTAAAAATAACATTTAAGGTATTTTTTAAAAGATTTTAAAAATATAAAAATTAAATTATATATTTAAAAGAAATTATATTTTATCTATATTTTTAAGGCAAAAAATCAAGAATGTTTTTCTAAATATTTTTTTATAAATTTGATATTTAATCTTTGAACTTGTGTGTTGCATGGGTATAAAAATAGTTTTAGACAAAAGTCATATTATTTAATTACATATTTCAAATGGATTTTAAATGAAATTATAAATATTTTTTCATGTATATTTCAATTAGAGTTAGAAGAATTTGAAGTGGATTTATATAATTATATATTTTACTTTTCTAAAATTTTGACATTAAATAAAATAATTTGTTTAAATTCCATTTCACTTATATATAGCAAATATACTATTTGGAGGAAAAACAAGATGAATGTGGCAAAAATAAGTTCATTGCTTTATGTTAAATTTGACTTTTAATAGTATGTACATTATAGCATTTGGGGGCGGGGGGACATTATAGTAATTATTTGTTAAACAATTATATTAAAGAACATGGAGAGATCTAATGAGTGTAACTCAGTTTGGCAACACACGCTGAGTTTGTGGAGGAGGACTTGGATTCGATTCCCACAACATACATCCTTGGGGAGGGGCAAAAAGCTTAAAGTCTGACTAAGGGCCTATTTGGATGAGTTTTCTAAAAGAACTTATAGAAAAAGAGCTTATTTAGAGGTTCTATTATGAAAAGATCTTTTTAAATAAGCTAATATTGTGTTTGAATAATACATTCTTAAGTGCTTATTCAAAATAATAATTATTTGAGAAGTTGAAAATTTTAGCTTCACCATAAGCTCTATTGGGAGCTTTTACTTTTCCAAAAACTGAAAAAAATATACATCCAAACACCACCTTTTACATAGCAAAGTGCTTATTCCAAAAAAAAGCTCTCAAAAGATCTTTTAATATATATCCAAACAGGCCCTAAGCTGAACTGGGGATTAGTCCCATAGCCAATCTAAAGGATCGAAACTTGTGAGAATACCTTGGAGTCTCACAGGAGAGTCAAAGGTCCTAATTACGATGGTTATAAAAAAAAAAGAATATGGTGAGTTTTTATATAAATAAAGAATGAACCATGTGTGATAAGGTATATAATTTAAATGTTATGCTAGTAAATCATTTTAATACTTTATCAAATACTGTGCCATTAAACTTTAAAGGATCTAATTTTAGGCAAGGACATGGCCACAGTTGAAAGTTAAAATAGTGGGTAGGGCCAAGTAACAATATGACTTATTCTCATCATGAGAAATATATGCCTAATATGGTCAAATTTGAAAGTTAAAATAGCGGGTAGGGCCAAACAACAATATGTGACTCATTGTGATCATGTAGTAAAATCCTTATTCGCGGGTACAATCCACTATAGATATTAAATGGATATTGTTTATTAACGGGGTGGAAATGGGTAGTAAGGTACCCATACCAACATGTACCTACACTTTATAATTATTTAAATATCTTTAATTATATATAAAGTAAATTACTTTAATTTATTTTTAGTATAAATATATATTTCAAAATTATTTATTTTTAGTATAAATATATGTAACAAAATTATTGTTTTAGTATAAATATATGTTTCAAAAATATTTATTTTAATTTTAATTTTTACTTGTTTATTTAAAATTTTACATTTTAACAAATATTTCCAGATATCTATGATACCTGCAGATATATATAAAATTTGTAGACACCCGCTTAACGGGTACTTGTATAAATACATGTGGATATAGGAGGACTATTACCCATAGTCACCCCATCCGGTGGACATCCTAACCTACAATGCTGTTTTTTATTCTAATTAGAGTTTCCGGGGCAAAATTTTGATAATATCATCATATTTAAATTCCCAAAATTCAAAGGACTTGCCTTGGATATTTATGTCGTCCTGAATGACTCCTAGACCACAAGACACGCAAGTCTTAGGATGATTATATTTCTTCACTACCCATAGTTTCTTCATTTCCAAAAAGAACTGTCCCGGTGGTTTAGAAGTAATCTGCAACCTGTTAATTACCATTTTTGTAATAGATTTCAAGAGAATTCAAAGCAGCTCTTCTTCACCTCTGCATTGTTATCTACAGGGTGGAACGATTGAAAGCACAAGAAAGGGAAACGTAAATTATATGAGCCTGTACAAGCAAACTAATGCACCTCCTGCTTTGTAATCAAAAGTCAGCAGTAAAATCAGATGTCAAAAACATCGATGACAATTTAAGTTTTAAATATCCAAAAATAATTTTTTTTACTTATTTAAAACATCATTTTAAAAGGATGACATAATTCCTTCTTTTTAATTAAGTTCATGACAAGTCCGAATGCCAATTTCAAAGAACATGTCTGAACACGTCGTCATTTCCATGTTCCAGTCCACGAGGAATTTGCCTTGCAAGCATCGTAGGTCCCAAATCTCAAACCAAGGGACACGTTAAATGACGATTAGTAATTCTTTATATTTATTTATAGTTTCACACTAAAACAAAATAACAGTTGACAACAAAGAAACTCAGATGAAAATGCGTTACACTTACGCTATCTCAAAAAATACTGTTTGGCTCTGCAAGAATTTCAACTCAACTTCGACAAGTTATCACAATAACAATTTATTTTATAAGATGTATATTATATTGTGTTATATAATATTATATGTGGTCTCCGACGACTCCTAACCTCAAGACAAGTTTTCATCTGGCCCACAACTGACGGCCTTTTCAGTTCACACAGGCCGGCTTTGTTCTTTGTTTTATACATTACACATCATCTTCAGCGTGTGAGCTTTCACCTTCTGCAATGGCTTGTACTAGCATCCAAAGTTGCTCTTCATCGCACACAAAATATTTTGATGTATTTGTAAGCTTTAGAGGTGAGGATACCCGTTACAGTTTCACGGATCACCTTTTTGCAGCTCTTCAGAGGAAAGGTGTTGTTGCCTTCAGAGATAACCAAAATATCAATAAAGGGGAACTCCTGGAGCCGGAGCTCTTGCAGGCAATCGAAGGATCACGTGTTTTCATTGTTGTCTTCTCAACGGACTATGCATCATCCACATGGTGCCTGAAAGAGCTCACAAAGATCATCGATTGGGCTAAAGAAAAAGGTCTAAGTGTGCTCCCTGTTTTCTATGATGTCACTCCTTCTGAGGTCCGAAAACAAAGCGGAAATTTTGGAAAAGCTTTTGCTGAACATGAAGAAAGGTTCAAAGATGATTTGGAAACGGTACAAAAATGGAGGGAAGCTCTGGAAGCAATTACCAATCGTTGTGGATGGGATGTACAAAATAAGTAAATCCCTGGCCATACTTTTTGTATTATATATATAATTTTGTTTTTGAAAGTTTTGATTCTTAGTGATGATTTTCTGTTTTTACTCTAATTTGTTCTCAGGCCACAACATGAAGAAATTGAAAAAATTGTTGGAGAGGTAATCAACATATTGGGTCATAATCAAAATTTGAATTTTGGGGATGATTTAGTTGATATGCACCCTCGTGTGAAACAATTAGAAGAGCTTCTAGATTTGGGCGTAAATGAAGTTGTTCGAGTTGTAGGAATTTGTGGGATGGGTGGAATAGGAAAGACTACACTTGCTACTACTTTATTTCGTAAAATCTCTCCTCAATTCAATGCTTGCTGTTACATTGATGATGTAAGCAAAATTTATAGGAAGTTTGGAGCGACAGGTGGACAAAATCAACTTATTTGTCAAACTCTAAAAGGAAATATAGAGATAAACAATCTTTCCCAAGGAACCATATGGGTAAGAACTAGACTAAGCAATGTAAAGACACTTATTGTTCTTGATAATGTTGATCAAATTGAACAATTGGAGAAATTGGCTTTGCATCCTAAATATCTAGGTGCAGGGAGTAGAATCATCATAATCTCTAGAAATAGTCATATCATAAGAAATTATGGAGTGAATGAAGTTTATGAAGTTCAACTCCTGAGTAGGAATGAAGCTCTTCTATTACTTTGCAGAAAAGCTTTTAAGTCTGATGATATTGTGAAAGATTATAAAGAGTTAACATATGATCTACTAAATTATGTCAATGGCCTTCCATTAGCAATTAAAGTATTGGGCTTATCTTTGTTTGGTCGAGAAATTTATGAGTGGAGAAGTGCATTGGCTAGACTAAAAGAAAATCCAAGCAAAGATATCATGAATGTTTTGCGAATAAGTTATGATGGTTTGGAGGAAACAGAAAAGGAAATATTTCTAGATATTGCTTGTTTCTTTTCCGATTATTATCAATTATGGGGGGAGGGAGATGTGAAGAAACTTCTAGACTATCGTGGATTTTATCCTGACATTGGTATGAAAGTTCTTATTGAGAAATCACTCATAAGTTGTGAACATCAGGAGATTCAAATGCATGACATGTTGAAAGAGTTGGGTAGAAGTATTGTCCGGGAAAAATCACCCAATGAGCCAGGAAAGTGGAGTAGGTTATGGGACTACAAGGATCTCCATAATGTCATGATAAAAAATAAGGTAAAATAGTTTTTGAATATAAAATATTAGATTTTCATTTTCAAAAATCTACAAATTATTTATAAAAAAATCTAACATTGTTCTTTCTTTTTTGCAATGCTTTAGGAAGCCAAAAATCTTGAAGCCGAAGCCATAGTTATTGAAAAACCTCAAATTGAGTTTCCAAGAGAATCATTGAGGGTTGATGCTCTATCAAAAATGAATCATCTTAAGTTGCTCATACTTGACAAAGTGAAATCTTCGGGAATTCTCAATCATCTTTCTAATGAGTTAAGATATCTATCTTGGTATAAATATCCTTTCACGTCTTTACCATCAAGTTTTCATCCAGATCAACTTGTAGAATTGATCCTGCCTTATAGCAATATCAAACAATTATGGGATGGTACAAAGGTACTATATTGTTCTTTTTCAATTTTCTTTGTCTTTAAATGAACAAAATAAAAAGATAAATTATGTCATATTTTTGTAACTTTCTTTAATTTAATTAAAAAAACACTAGAAAGTTTAAAATGTCAAAAATTTTGTCTCCTACTATGGACAAAATCAAAAAGGGATTATCTTTTTTTCCTTTTTGTTGAAGGAAAATTAAACACTAATTGATAATGATTTTCCTTACTTTTGCTTTTTTTACAGTCCCTGCCTAATATGAGAGTTTTAGATCTCCATTACTCCAAAAATCTTATTGAGATACCGGACTTAAGCGGGGTCCCACATCTTAAGAGACTTATTCTTGAAGAATGTGTAGAAATCATGCGGATTCATCCATCCATTGGTATTTTAAAAGAGCTTACTATTTTAAATTTGAAAAATTGTAAAAATCTACTCCTTGATCTGAATATCATTTTTGGGCTCAATTCTCTTGAGGAGCTAAATCTCTCAGGCTGTACAAAATTACAAAAGAATCATCTACTAAAGAAACCATGGGAGACAGAACATTTGGAGAAAGTTGATGAAAATAGAAGTGCCATCCAATTATCAATATCCTCTGTATACAAAGTTCTAATGTTGCCTTTCCATTTTCTTTCCTCTCGAAAACCTGAAGATTCATTTGGTTTGTTGTTGCCTTATTTGCCTCCTTTTCCATGTTTGGTTGATCTTGATCTGAGCTTCTGCAATCTACTTCAAATCCCTGATGCTATTGGGAACTTACATTCTTTAGTAAGCCTAAATTTGGGGGGAAACAAATTTATGAAACTACCTACTACCATCAAGGAACTTACCAAACTTCTATATTTGAACTTGGAGCACTGCAAGCAGTTGATATATTTGCCCGAGCTTCCAACAACAACAGAAAAGATTGAAAAAGCAATTGACAAATATTTCCCGGGATTATACATTTTTGATTGCCCCAAGTTGAGTGAGATGGAACACTGTTATAGCATGGTTTTTTCTTGGATGATGCAAATCCTTCAGGTGACGACTCCATCCTTTCTTTCCCTATATCGCTTTTCTGTGTACACAAATTATATATAACTGATTTTTCTGGTATCAGATATACTTGCAATCCCCTCTTTTCTCGGGTCGTACTGGTATTGTTATTCCTGGAACTGAAATTCCAAGGTGGTTCAGTAAACAAAATGTGGGTAGTTCAATAAGCATGGACCTGTCTACCGTTATGGAAGACCCAAATTGGATAGGTGTTGCTTGCTGTGCAGTATTTGTGGCACATCACGATCCAACCAATAATTTGAGTAATATTGCACATATTGCATATGGTGTTCGAAATAAACAGGATGGGCGTGGGACCTATTTCTTATTTCGAATACTTTTCAAGACAGATTTGGTCACAGTTGAATTTGATCACTTGTTAATATTGTTTCTCACTCGAGAAATACTTATTCATCAAGTACGCCAATGTTCAAATGGAATGCATGATCTTGATACCATGGAATTCGCATCCACCATTCACGACCCTCCAGGTTTGCATTTGGAGGTGAAAAATTGTGGGTATCGTTGGGTATTTAAAGATGATCTTCAACAATTAAAATCAAACATGATGTTCAGTGGAAATTCTTCATCTCGGAAGCGGAAGCGTTTAACAAACGATTAACCATGCATCATTGAGCTTATTCACGGAAAGCGGAGAAATTTCTTCTCAACCACAATTACTTCAAAGAAATTCTAATCCATTTGAGGTAAGATTTAATACGGTAAAGCACAGTTTTTATTATAAATTTATAGTCATTTATAAATACTCTGTTTTTTGTATCTTATATTGATTATATGGTGATTTTTTTTTCTATTCTCTTTCCAGGGTAAAGTCAATATTACTTGAGAACATTGTTAAAAGTGATAATATGCATATTTGGTCATGGATTGCCATGAGTTGTAAACTATGATCCGTAGCTAATTGTTAAGATTTCAAGAAAAATAATGTACAGTATCAATTTTAATATATAGCTATCTTAAAGTAGAAGTTTCTAACAATGATCCATTTTTGCGCTTGAAGTAAATGTGGAAGTCTAACTCCTTTCTTCAATTTACCAAAGTGAATTATTTGATATTTCATTTAGAAATTTCAGACAAAAAGTGTGAAACATTAAGTAAAATAATAAAAAATATATATATATAATATCTGACATGATGTAAGATACCTTGATAATCGGCTACAAAGTTGATATCGTTATTTACTGATTTACAAGAATTATATGTATATTATAATATGTGCAAGTGTCTTCTATCTCAAGGGTACATGTTTAGCACAATCACCTTCTTCAAGAAAATGTTAGGCAGACATAGAGAATTATGGAGGGTCATGTAATTCTTACTCTTAATATTTCTCTCAAACCGAAACACTGCATAAACAACCAAAATTTTGTCTCCAACTACATGTAGTTAACACATACCATGGCATGGGAACATATACTTAGACTTGAAGACATCCTCTGTTTCCAATAATTGACAGCAAGTAGGAGAAAAACTAGGGCTAGGCATTGACGATTTAAATAAGTTTGATGAAGAACTTGAGAAAGATACCAAGAATAAATTGGGTTATAGAAAATTTCAAAAATAGTTTTATTATGAAAAGAATAAGAAGACTCGAGGTTGGAGAGAAATTGAAGGACCCTACGGTGACTATCTTAAAATCTTATATGGGAAGCCTTTCCTGTTTCCAGGGCTTATACTACCAGAGCCACCAATCTCCAATTTGGAGGAAAATGAGCTGGATGAATTGTAGGATTCAAGGATGGCTCAGTAAGTTACTGTGCATTTGGAACTGAATAAGCATTACAGAAAATCAATTCCATGAATTGTTACTTGGTCTTTAGCTAACAAGTTTCCCATTTGGCAGAACTTAATCCACCCATTGGATTGTAGTCATTTGAAGCTGCTCAGCAGGAGGATTCAAAGAGAATGTCCAAGAATGAGGAGTATGGTGGCAAGTTCCGTAGACATTAATTCTGCAGCACCCCCATCTATAATGTAGTTGACCAAATATATGAACGCTAATGTTTCACATTCAAGTATTATATTTATGATTAGCTGCGTCAGTAAGGTGATTATTCACATCTTTTAGTTTTTACTCATTCATGATTCAAAACTGCTGACATTGCATGATGTTAAAATTCTTCATTCACTCTCACCTAGTCTTTTTAGTTATGGCTTGTTTGCTAGAACTAGAATTTCTTTTTCCCCACAAAATTCCTGTTTCTGAAGGGCTGATTTCTGGTATTACTTGTGCTTGCTTTCTGCCTATACTGTCATAGTTATGGCCAAGGCCTCACTTTTTCCAAAGGAAAAAATTGATCAATGATATTAGTTGCTAAAGATTTCACCATTAAATCCACCTCAACTAATCTTGTAAGTGTCTTTAAAGCCAGACTGATTTGTCAAATTTGGCAATTTGTGTCTCCGTTCATTTATCTTTCACTCTGACCTTAATTGCAATTTGCAATAGACATCATTAAAGAAGGTCTCAAAGGGTTGAACTACAATACTATAGCACACTTGTCCCACAGTTACATTTGGATTCCAATTTACTGCCTTGCCCGCTTCTTATTTCCTTCTATTCAATGTCAGCTCTCAGACTCTGAAAATATTAGGTACAGAATATTTCATACTGAAAATATTGATTTTATATTTCATACTGAAAATATTGATTTTTCTTATTTAATAATTTGCCCTATTAATATGATTGATGTAATGGTGCTTTGTTTGCCCAATTGCAGAAATCAAATGACGGATGAACTGCATTGGACACATGTGGATAAAATGTAAATCAAGACAAAGTGCAATGACTCATAATGTTGTTGTGAAGATAGTGGTACAACCAGGAGTTGCCAACCTGAAACCCGACCCATTATCAAGCAGATCAAGTAGGGGATCCCGAGACGTTGATCAACCTCAACTATGATGCTCTATTGATTCATTTACATTCCTACTTAATGTAATTGATAAGAGTAGTGCAGTGAATTACATTAAAGAATAAAAAGTTACTTATCTATATATGATTTCCTAAATTTAATATAATTCTTTGAATAATAGTGTATGAAATATTTATAACTATTTCACTTATCTATGATCGAGTAAATAATATGTACAAAGAAGAAGGCACAGAACAGTACTTGCATGGCCAAAAGGGCCTGTTTGGATACATATTAAAAGATCTTTTGAAAGCTTATTTTTGAAATAAGCACTTTGTTATGTAAAAAGTGGTGTTTGGATATATATATTTTTTCACCTTTTGGAAAAATAAAAGCTCCCAGTAGAGCTTATGTTGAAGCTAAAATTTTCAGCTTCTCAAATAATTATCATTTTGAATAAGTATTTTAAAATGTATTATTCAAACACAATATTAGCTTACTTAAAAAGATCTTTTCATAACAGAGCTTCTAAATAAGATCTTTTTCTATAAGTTCTTTTTAAAAAGCTCATCCAAACAGTATCTGGTGTGGTCCCTTGTAGACAAATCTTCAATCACAAGTTCATATGTATTGGAACAAAGATTAGCGAACATCAAAAGACTTAAAACCATTCAAAGGGGTTAGGTTGGATCTGCAGTAATGGAGCTTATCATTCACTTATTGAGGCAAGCCATGGATCTCCCAGTCAAGGCTGGTTCAGTATTATACTGTGCACTTTGAAGTCAATAGATATTTGATTAAAATCAGTTCCAGAACTTGTTGCTGAAAGCAGTTACACACCTAATTTCTGATACTCTTGTTAACATAATTATGAATTATGAACACCTTAACCATGTTCCCTTCTAGTCTTGGGATGTGGAAGGGTCTCAAGTTCCCTAAAATTGGTGAGAGAAATCTCTCGTGGAACCCAACCATGTTCCACCGCCTAGCCCATCCCTACTACCACCCAAGATTGTTTCCCCTTCCCACCAATTCAGAGCGCAAAGAAACAAAGTAAATTTAACACAGGCACAATAACTGACGAGGCAATCCAAAGTTAAGAGATACGCAGTCACGACATCAATTGAAAAGAAGGCCGAACATATTTTTCAAGAGTAAACCACCATTTTATTGCTTGAAAGTCGATAACACTCTCACTGTAGTCCTTGAAACTAGAGAAATTTCAAGTAAGTTCTTGAAAATACAATCAATCAATCGTATTAGTACAAAATTTAAAAATAATATGACTTAAGTGATAATATTAACATATGCTTAAGAACTAAAATGATAGTAATTAGTTAAGTTCAGAGACTTAGATGAAACAATTTGAAATTTCATAAACTTATTTGAATTTTTCTTATTTTTAAGGGGTAATGTGACATTGTTATATACTTTTAGGGACCAAAATCTTGGTTTGCTCTATTTTTTAACTTGGCTCAGCTTTTAGTGGTTTAATAAAAAGCTTGGAATTTTAAAAATAGAGTAAAAGTTATTTAACAGTTTTAGCTACTTTTCTTTATATATATATATATAAAATAAGCTCATTAATTTTTTATTTTTGAAGAATTTTGTTTCAAATATGTTTAGCCTAATTTTTCTTTGTAAAATAGAAAAAGAAAGGTGAAACATTGCCTTAATTAGAGTCGAGGATCCATCATCCATTAAAAGTAGTTCCATACCCCAAATTTGAAAACATGCAACAGCCACAAAACTATGGATTGAGAAATGGAGCAGTGACCAACAGAGCCAAGGAACAAAGACACTAGACAGAGGAACAGGCATGGTTAGAAGGTGCGGGGCTCGACAGAGCACTTCTCTCTTCTATATTTTACTAGTTGCTTCCACATTCCTAAAATACTAAATTTTCAGTTGGCCTTACCCCATTATTTCATTGAGAAGTTATGGCTGGTGCTAGGAGAGGGGACAAGGATATAGCTTAGTCAAGCCCTGCCACAAATGAAAGCTTGATCCGTTTTGGTTATGAAAAATAAAATAACTGCCATTTCCCAGTCAGAATATTACAATTACAACTTTGATAAAGGAACCAAAACATGGCTTAAGCTTGTAAGAGAGAGTTGGATAAAATATTACATTGAGTAAACAGTCACTTTAATCCCTGAAACTGGAAGGCGTTGTTACATTAGTTCCTAAATTGAAGGAAATAAGAAAAGGTCTCTAAACTGTTAAATAAATCTCTAAACTTAACTACATACTAATATATGTTAATATTATCACTTTAGTCACACTTTTTTTTGAAGTTTGGACTAATATGATTGTTAATTTACACTTTTAAGGATTTTTTTTTTTAATTTCTTTCAATTCAAGGATTGACAGTGCCTTCTAGTTTCAAAGACTAGAGTGACTGTTTACTCTATTACATTTGTGTTGTGTTATAACCGATATCTGCAGATGACCTTGAATATATATGCTGCACTCATTTTTTCATTTTGGTGTGACCTCTAAAATGACAAGTCTCTGTGACAATTGGTAGCTGTGATATGCAAGATCTCTGACACTTGAATTAATAAAAGTTTGTTCAATTTCCCTAGAGCCCAGCCATGAATTATTTGATTTATCTTCACAAATCATGCGCATAGTGAAGAATAAGTTCACTTTATCATATAAGTAAAGGACCAAGTAATAACTTTTAAACCAAACAAACAAATACACCTCGTGCTTTATAATCAAAACTGGACAGTAAAATCAGGTTGTGAAAGGCAAATAATAATCTATAACTAATAATATAGGGGATAAATAGTTTTGGTTTTCACTTCTTTTTTTTGACTAATTGCTCTTTAATTGTAACTTCCTTTTTATTTTATTTTTATTTTAAAAAATATGTAGAGTGACATGGAGTGCCTCTCTTTTTTCTAATAATTAACAACAACAAGAAGAAGAACAATAATAATAATAATAATAATGATGATGATGATTATTATTATTATTATTATTATTATTATTATCCTGAAATGTTCATAAAATTATTTTAATTTTAAGCAGAAAAAATTATTATATATACAATTATTCTCATATTATTAATTGAAATTATTTAGCTTAATATTTATTCTAAACGTTTTACAAACTCGTGCAAATTAAGGATAACTTTACTAGATGTTAAGCAAAAGGATATTCGAACTATATATATATACTTGGGAATTGCAAAGCCTGAAAAATAAAGAAATTGAGCGAATGCAAATAAAAACATAAAGCCAAAATTTTTGAACCAGTTCAGTCAAACACGTGTAGAAAAAAAAGATTGTAAAGAAAAAATATCACACATTTTAGGAAAAGCTAATTAGCTAAATAAAAAATTACTTTGATTTCTATTCGTTATTACAGGTGGTTCTTAAATCAAGGAAAAATTTCAAAGAAAAGCTATTGAGCAAAGAAAGGGGGAAAAAAAAAAGATAGGAGATTTTAGGTATTCTCTTCAAAGATGCATACTTGTAAATATTAAGTTGTGCATATTAAGATTTTTTTTGTGTAGAATAGTTATACTAAAGTTAGAACCTATGACCTCATACATATACTCCAACCCCCTACCACTAGGCCGACCTTAGTAGATTTTGTGCATATTAAGATAGTGTCATAATAATATGCATTAATATTAATAAATAATCACATACAATAAACAAAAAATACTTTATATTTGTGTGTACATTATATTTATTGCCATCTAGTGGGATGTTTTACCTACCATTTAGGCGTTGTTTCTAGGAAGGCTCTCATTTTGCTTTTTCACTGAGAATTTTCAATCCAACTTCAAGGAAAAATTATGAGAAGAATTTTCATTCTTACCATTCTTGAAATCGATTTCAAGGACTTGTATCATTGTATGTATGGTATACGTGTTAGACAGGCATGAGCTATTTTCACAATTAATGGATTTTTGCTAGTTGTTGTAATAATCTACCAAAGGAAAAATATTCATTTAATTGTAGAGTGTGGTCAACAAGGCAAAGACGGATCAGATCCTCTAAAATATAATAGTGCAATATTTGATAAAGTAATGAAATGATTGACCAGTACAACATTTATATCATAGTCCTTCGTCTTGTTTTACCTCCATATAATGTATTTGTTATATAAAAGTGTAATAAAAATTAAATAAATTATTTTGTTTTATGCAAAATTTTTAGAAAAGTGAAATATATAATTATATAATTCCATTTCAAATTTATGTATAACTTTTTTCAAATTTACGTAAACTATAAGTAAATTAATAAAAAATGAGTAAAAAATATCTTCTAACTCTAATTGAAATATACAAGAAAAAAATGTATAATTTTATTTAAAATCCATTTAAAAGATGTAAATTAAATAATATGAATTTTGTCTAAAACTAGCTTTAAACCTGTGCAATGCACGGATTTTAAGATTAAATATCAAACGTATAAAAAAAATATTTAAAAAGACATTCATGATTTTTTGCTTTAAAAATATAGATTAAAATATAATTTCTTTTAAATATAAAATTTAATTTTGATACGTTTTAAAGTTTAAAAAAAATCTTAGATGTAACTTTAAAAATAAATACCATAAAATGTAGTGATTTTTAGCTGTATGATAATTTATGATTAATTTATAGCATGAAATATTTTCTTATACATCTAAATAAATACTTAAAATATAGATAAATAATAGAATTCAACTCTATTGCTTAAGTACACTATTTAGCATATTATAGATAAACAATTTTTTTAGATGTTTGATAGTTAATCTTATAACCACGGTGTTGCACGGGTTTAAACTATTTTTAGACAAATGTCATATTATTTTATTTGCATATTTCAAATGAATTTCATGTAAAATTAACATTATTTAATTTACACATTTTAAATGGATTTTAAATGAAATCATAATTTTTTCTTGAATATTTCAATCAGAGTTGGGAGAAAATATTTTTATTTATTTACTAAAAAGTTAGTTTACATATACATGAATTGGAATGGAATTATATAATTATATATTTCACTTTTCCGAAAATATTGACAGGAAATAAAATAATTCATTTAAATTATATTTCACTTATATATAGCAAATATACACGAAGCGACAAAAATAAA
Source organism: Spatholobus suberectus (assembly GCA_004329165.1). Classification (NCBI taxonomy): domain Eukaryota; kingdom Viridiplantae; phylum Streptophyta; class Magnoliopsida; order Fabales; family Fabaceae; genus Spatholobus; species Spatholobus suberectus. Next base: position 66,345,924 of record CM014731.1, read on the forward strand.
TTCATTACGTTATATCAATTTTTTTGGGTAGAAACATTATAGCAATTATTTGCTAAACAACTATATTAAGAACATGGAGAGTTATATATATATATATATATATAAAGAATGAATCAAGTGTAATAAGATCTATAATTTAAGTGTTATACTGACCAATTATTTTATTATTTTATGAAATAATTTATATATATATACTTTAAAGGATCTAATGACATGGGCACAGTTGAAAGTTAAAATAGCGAGTAGGGCCAAGCAACGGTATGTGATTCATTCTGATCATGTGAAATTTATTGCATTGACGCGTCGTCCTTCTTCAAAACTATACCTACAATGCCGTTTTTTATTCTAATTAGAGTTTCCGGTAAATTTTGATAATATAATCATATTTAAATTCCCAAAATTCAAAGAACATGCCTTCAATATTTATGTCGTCCTTAATGACTCCTAAACCACAAGACACGTAAGTCTTAGGATGAGTATATTTCTTCGCTACTCATAGTTTCTTCATTTTCCAAAAAAAATTGTCCCTATAGATTAGAAGTAATCTCCAACCAGATAACTACCATTTTTGTAATAGATTGCAGGAGAATTCAAAGCAGCTCTTGTTCAACTCTGCATTGTTATCTACAAATTAAAATTACAATTAACACCAAATTAAGAAATTCGGATGAAAATGCGTCTCACTATCTTAGAAATTACAGTTTCACACTTTGCAAAAACTTCAACACAACTTCATTGAGAAGTGATAACAATAACAATTTATTTAACAAGATATATTATATATGGTCTCCAACATCTCCTACAGCTCAACACACGTCTTTGAATGATTTGAATATTTGACAACTGACAGAAGATAGCCTTCACTCTCCACACGCTTTGTCATTTGTTTTAGAAAGACTTGTCCTCCCACTCCTTCCTTGAGAGTATTACTCTATACATTACACATCATCTTCAGCCGTTAAGCTTTCACCTTTTGCAATGGCTTGCAGTACCATCCAAACCAGCTCTTCATCACACACAAGAAATTTTGATGTGTTTGTAAGCTTTAGAGGTAAGGATACTCGCAATGGTTTCACCAATCATCTTTTTGCAGTTCTTGAGAGGAAACGTGTTACTGCCTTTAGAGATGGCCAAAAAATAAAAAAAGGTGAACTCTTAGAACCTGAGCTCCTAGAGGCAATCAAAGGATCACGTGTTTTCTGTTGTCTTCTCAAAGAACTATGCATCCTCTACATGGTGCATGAAAGAGCTAACAAAGATCATCAATTGGGCTGAAGAAACAGGTTGAAGTGTTCTTCCTATTTTCTATGATGTCACTCCTTCTGAGGTCCGAAAACAAAGTGGAAAGTTTGGAAAAGCTTTTGTTGAACACGAAGAAAAGTTTAATGATTTCAAAATGGTGAAAAAATGGAGGGAAGCTTTGAAAGCAATTACCAATCGTTGTGGGTGGGATGTACTAAATAAGTAAGTACTTCGCCAGAATTTTTGTATTTATATGTAATTTATTTTTTTTGAAAGTCTTAATTTTTATGTGATAATTTGGTGAATTTACTCTACTTTGGTTTTTCAGGCTATAACATGAAGAAATTGAAAAAATTGTTCAAGAAGTCACCAATATATTTGGACATAATCAAATTTTGAGTTTTGGGGATTATTTAGTTGATATGTACTCACGTGTGAAAAAATTGGAAGAGTTTCTAGATTTGGGTGCAAATGAAGTTGTTTGAGTTGTAGAAATTTATGGGATAGGTGGAATATGAAAGACAACACTTGCTATTGCTTTGTTTAACAAATTCTCTCCCCAATATGATGCTTGTTGTTTCATTGATGATGTAAGCAAAATTTTCTTCTTTGTCAAGTTCAAAACCAAGGAAATATGGAGATAAATAATCTTTCATAGGGAATCATGCATGTTGGTAAGAACTAGACTATGTCACTTAAAGGCCCTTATTTTTCTTGATAATGTTAATCATGTTGAACAATTGGAGAAATTGGCTTTGCATCCTAAATATTTAGGTGCGGGGAGAAGAATTGTAACACTCCTTTAATTTTAAATATAATTCATATTAATTTAATTATTAAGTTAAGTTAATGAAAATGCGAGTAATTTTTTTTTTATAATAGGGAAAATTATAAAATTTAACAAAATAAGTAAATAGAAGTGAACTGATAAAAACTGCTTATATATATATATTAAACTATACATCATGATTTGAGTAGTATATAATAGTCAAAACAAAATAAAAATTCATTAAAAGACATATACTACCTAGCCCAAAATATACATAAAAAAAAGTTCCTATATAGAGCAGTATTTATCTACCTTATCCCTCAAGGAAAATATTATAAACTATGTATACAAATTTGGAGGAGTATCCTTTGACTTGTCCTTAGCATCATCAGGCATTGGTGTCATCTTCAAAAATCACAATTGAACATGCATAACAAAAAATAATGGAGTGAGGTGATTTGTTCTAAATCACTTCCATATGTATGGTAGGAATTAAAATAATATTAACGAAGGGAACCTAGGGTTTATTCTAAGTTATACTATACTACCCTTGACTTGCTATGGATCCATACTTCCCATTAGTGGGTAATAGTTCTCAACAGAACCTGGGTAGTGACTGAGAGTACATATACCTCATTAACATCATCACATGGTACAGTCCTTATCATTATTGAGGAAAATAACAGTCAGGATATCCATTTGTAGAGGTATACTCTCAACCAATCCTAAAATGCTGAGCAGTTGTCAAGGTTATCGAGTTTGGTCAGGCGAATATCCCAGCTCAAGGGCGCTACCCTGGCCATTGGAACTTTTACCACTCGATGCCTATCCCCAAGACTTCCACAAGTGGGTCCTGCCTTTCATTCTTCAGCGTAGCAAACTGTAACTTCCCTAGCAGGGTGTCATGCCACTACATGTCACTCGCTTTATATTACTCACTAAACTATCAATTTCTAACTTCTCAAGCAGAGGTTTCCCTGGTTTCATTTAATTTGAGTACCAGTACAATCAACATTTTTGCCTTGCAGAAATTGTATAATACCAAAATTTTAACGGAATAACCATTTAGTAATCATATAAAATTTTAGCAGAATAACAATATAGTAATTATAATTTAATTACTAAAATTTTGGCAAAATAACAACTAAATAAATGCATTTTGATTTTCTAAATTTGAGCAGAGTAATAGCTTTAGCAAATGCATTTTTATTTTCTAAAATTGAACAGAGTAACAGCTTACCAAGTAAAATTTAATAATTTAAATTTGAGCAGAGTAACAATTTAATAATTATGATTTAATAATCTAAATTTGGGCAGAGTAAAAACTTAGCAAAAATTAAAGTTTAACATTGAACAATAATAACAATAACAAAACTTAAGTCTAAACGGGTTTAGGAGAAAACTGCTTTATCTTCCGATCCTCTATTCTAATCGAGGATACGTCATAAGTAAGATTTTCTCTTATTTGTACTACATCAGGCTCAATGATATGTGAAGGGTCATGGATATATTTATGAAGTTGGGAAACATGAAAGACATTATGAAGATTAGAAAGATTGGGTGGTAAGGCTATTTGATATGCAACAAGACCAATCCCTCTAAGGATTTGGTAAGGACCAATAAATTTAGGAGAAAGTTTTTGGGATTTTAGGACTTTGCCAACCCCAATTACAGGCGTAACTTTCAAAAGTACATGATCTCCTTCTTGAAACTCAAGGGGTTTTCTCCTTTTATCAAAATAACTTTTCTGCCTATCTTGTGATCTTTCATCTTTTCCCGAATTAGTTTAACTTTCTCCGTGGTTTCTTGTAATATTTTAGGTCCAACTATCAGAGATTCCCCAATCTCATACCAACAAAGTGGAGTCCTACATTTTCTCCTATACAAAGCCTCATAAGGAGCCATTCCAATGCTGGAATGAAAACTATTGTTATAGGTAAACTCGATCAATGGTAAGAACTGATCCCAGCTACCTTTCCATTTTAAGATACAAGCTCTAAGTAAATCTTCTAAGGCTTGGATAGTCCTTTCAGACTGTCCATTAGTTTGAGGATGATAAGCTGAGCTTAGTCTTAGCTTAGTCCCTAGGGCTTGTTGCAAACTCTCCCAAAACCTAGAAGTGAAACGAGGGTCCCTATCAGCGATTATACTAGAAGGAACTCCATGTAATCTAATGATTTCTCTGATATACAATTGGGTTAACTTTTCTAGAGAAAACCTAATATTGATGGGTAAGAAATGAGCAGACTTGGTTAATCTATCCACAATCACCCATATAGAATCATAGCCAGAGGTTGTTCTAGGAAAATTTGTTACAAAGTCCATTGCTATACTGTCCCACTTCCATTCAGGAATATCTAAGGGTTGTAATTCTCCAGAGGGTTTTTGGTGCTCTATCTTAGTCTTTTGACAGACTAAACAAGACGCAACAAACTCTACTACAGCCTTCTTCATTCCAGGCCACCAAAACAACTTTTTCAAATCTCGGTACATCTTGGTAGAACCTAGATGAATACTTAGTTTGCTCTTGTGAGCTTTTGGCAAAATCATTTTTCTTAACTCTCCACTTTCTGGTACATAGATTCTTCCTTGGAATCGAATGACTCCATTTGAATCCAGATCAAACTCCAATTCCTTTCCTCTAGTCCTTGCTTCTAACCTTTCTCAGAGATATTGATCAGTATTATGGGCTTCCCATATTTGTTCCAGAAATTCACTGCTTATTTGAAGCATTCCAAAACTAATACTTCTTGGTTTTATCTCCATAGCTAAACCTAAATCTCTGAACTTCTCTATCATTTCCATCTCATTAACCATCATCATTGAGACATGTAAGGATTTTCGACTTAAAGCGTCTGCTACAATGTTTGCTTTACCAAGGTGATAATGCAATTGAAAGTCGTAATCCTTCAGGAATTCCATCCATCTACGTTGTCTCATATTCAACTCCTTTTGGTCAAACAAATACTTCAGACTTTTGTGGTCACTAAACACTTCAAACCTAGCACCATAAAGATAATGCCTCCAAATCTTCAAGGCAAAAACTACTGCAGCCAGTTCTAAATCATGAGTTAGATAATTAACCTCATGTGGTCTTAATTACCTTGAAGCATAAGCTGCCACTCTCCCTTCTTGCATCAATACACATCCTAATCCTTGCCCAGATGCATCACAATATACTTCAAACTTTCCAGTAGGATTGGGCAAAATCAATACGAGTGTAGTGGTTAACCTATTCTTCAACTCTTGGAAACTAGTCTCACAATCCTCTGTCCAAACAAAAAGTTGTCCTTTACGGGTTAACTTAGTTAGAGGCAAAGCTAGCTTCGAAAATCCTTCAATGAATTTTCGATAGTACCCTGCTAATCCTAGGAAACTCCGTATTTCTGTTATTGTTGTAGGCTGTTCCCAACGCAACACTGCTTCTACCTTGGCAGGATCTACTAAAATTCCTTCTTTTGTAATTATATGTCCTAGAAAACTTACTTTTTCTAACCAAAATTCACACTTTGAGAATTTGGCACATAACTGCCTTTCCCGCAATATTTGCAGTACTATCTTTAGGTGTTCCTCATGCTCTTGGTGATTTTTGGAGTAAACCAAAATATCATCTATAAAGACTATCATGAATTTGTCCAAATATTCATGGAATATTCAGTTCATGTAGTCCATAAAGATTGCAGGAGCATTGGTTACACCAAAAGGCATTACCAAATACTCATAATGTCCATATCTTGTCCTAAAGGCTGTCTTTGGTATATCCTTAGTCTTGACTCTAATATGATGATAACCAGATTTCAAGTCAATCTTTGAAAATACCGTCGCTCCTCTCAATTGGTCCATAAGATCATCTATTCTAGGTAATGGGTACTTATTCTTGATAGTGATCTTATTGAGTTGGTGATAATCAACGCACAATCTCATGCTTCCATCTTTCTTCTTGACCAACAACACCGGAGCACCCGAAGGAGAAACACTAGGTCTAATGAATTGTTTTTCTAAGAGTTCCTCTATTTGTTTTTTCAATTCTGCTAGCTCTAGAGGAGACATTCTGTAAGGTGCTATAGATACAGGTCTTGATCCTAGTACCAAGTTTATGCTAAATTTTATTTCTCTTTCAAGAGGTAAACCAGGAATATCTTCAGGAAAGACATTAGGGAAATCACAAACGATAGGTAGATTGTTAACTTTTAAATCTCCCTCAGTTTTTAAAGAAGTTATAATCACATACATTTAAGTTTCCTTGTTTTTAGGAGCATCTATATGGTTGGCAGTGACCATCTCAAATCCCACAGAAGTCTTGAATTTTGATTCGAAGACTAAGGCTTTTTCATGACAGTTAAGAAGAACATGGTTGAAAGATAACCAGTCCATTCCTAATACCAGATCTAATTTAGTTAAAGGTAATCAGATCAAATTTATAGAAAAATTTCTACCTTCTATAATAACTGGACAGTTTAAACATGCACGGGAAGTAATAATAGGGATATTGGTAGGGGTAGAAACAACAAGGTCATAAGGTAAAAGTGAAACAGGAAAATTCAAATGCTTCACACAATCATTGGAGATAAATGAATGAGTTGCGCCTGAATCATATAGTACATTTAAGAGATTATCGTTTATGATGCACTTACCCTAAATAAGGTCATCAGATATGGCTGCTTCAGTTTCACTCATGGTAAAGACTCTACCATTGGTTCAAGGTCTACCAATTAAAGCCTTTCCATTATTGTCGTTGCCCTGCTCCTTTTTGGGCTTTGTACATATGCTGCTATAGTGGCCCTTCTCTCCACAATTGAAGCAGGTAATCGATGACTTGTTGCAATCCCTCTGATGGTAAGGTCCTCCATAGCAGTAGTATCGAATAGGAGTATTAAAACTCCCAACAGCAATAGTCCTTTGGTCGGATGTTCCACCATTTGATCTAGGTGGGGCATTATATGGCTTCTTTCTTTCTAGAAAATTCTGCCTCTTGTTTCTCAGAGGTCCTCCGCTCCTCCACTGAGCTTGCCTAGCTTTCATGTCATCTTCATAGATTCTGCAACGATTCACCAAGGTAGGAAATTGGGTTATCTCAAGATACCCCACTACCTGCTTGATGTCAGGCCTCAATCTGCTCTCAAATTTGGAGCATCATGACCTTTCATCAACTCCGTTTTGAAAATAGGGGCAGTATTTTGACAATTCGTCAAATTTAGCAGCATACTCCCCAACAGACATATTATGCTGCTTCAACTCAAGGAATTCTATTTCTTTTCTTCGTCTTAAGTCTTCTGGAAAGTACTTCCCAAGAAACTTCAAACGAAAAACTTCCCAAGTGATTTGTCTTCCTTCAACTTCTTCTTGCTGCCTAGCATACTTCCACCAATATTCTGCCTCTTCAGACAACATAAAGGTGGAATAATTCACTTTGTGTGCATCAGTGCACTCCATGGCAGTAAATATTTTCTCCATCTCCGCTATCCAGTTTTGAGCACCATCAAGATTGAATCCGCCTTTGAATGTTGGAGGGTTGTTTTTGCGAAAAGCAGCAAGCCCTCGGTATTCCGTAGGTTCATTGTCTCGTCCTTGATTCATATTTTCAAGGACAACAGCCATTCTTTCAAGTATTTGTTGAGTAGCGTCTCGTCGTGGTCTTCCAGCCATTGTCTGAAAAAGAGAATCAATGTCTTAGTTCATTGCTTTGAATAAAACCATATGTTAGGTAGGTAAAAATAATATGTGAAATAGTACACCAGATAGATTCCTAGGAAAGAGAGGTGGGTCACAATGGAAACTCTTAAGTACCAAGTCTTTCCTAGCTAGAACCTACCTAGAGATGCAATAATCACTACTACTAAACCCAATAGCTAACATTAGGTTTATTCTTAGCAAAGTCTTCGATTGCGTGCGCAGACCACTTTTCCGTAACAAAGTTGGACGTCCAAAACGAATATAAGAACCAACAATTCATCTTTCATTCTTGTTTTACTAACAGTAAACGAAAGAACACGTAGCACAAAGAATAGTTAAGGTCATACCCCAGGCTTTGACAGGAAAGAACTACTCTAATACCACTAAATGTAACACTCCTTTAATTTTAAATATAATTTATATTAATTTAATTATTAAGTTAAGTTGATGAAAATGCGAGTAATTATTTTTTTTATAATAGGGAATATTATAAAATTTAACAAAATTAGTAAATAGAAGTGAACTGATAAAAACTGCTTATATATATATATACATATATATATATATATCAAACTATACATCATGATTTGAGTAATACATAATAGTCAAAACGAAAATAAAAATACATTAAAAGACATATACTACCTAGCCCAAAATATATATAAAAAAAAGATTCTATATAGAGCAGTATTTATCTATCCTATCCCTCAAGGAAAATATTATAAACTATGTATACAAATCTGGAGGAGTATCCTCTGACTTGTCCTCAGCATCATCAGGCATTGCTGTCATCTTCAAAAATCACGATTGAACATGCATAACAAAAAAAAATGGAGTGAGGTGATTTGTTTTAAATCACTTTCACATGTATGGTAGGAATTAAAATAATATTAACGAAGGGAACCTAGGGTTTATTCTAAGTTATACTATACTACCCTTTACTTGATATGGATCCATACTTCTCATTAGTGGGTAATAGTTCTCAACAGAACCTGGGTAGTGACTGGGAGTACATATACCTCATTAACATCATCACATGGTACAGTCCTTATCATTATTGAGGAAAATAACAGTCAGGATATCCATTTGTAGAGGTATACTCTCAACCAATCCTAAAATGCTGAGCAGTTGTCAAGGTTATCGAGTTTGGTCAGGCGAATATCCCAGCTCAAGGGCGCTACCTTGGCCATTGGGACCTTCACCACTAGATGCCTACCCCCAAGACCTGCGCAAGTGGGTCTCTGCCTTTCATTCCTCAGCTTACCAAACAGTAGCTTCCCCAGCAGGGTGCCATGCCACTACATGTCACTCTCTTCACGTTACTCACTAAACTATTAATTTCTAACTTCTCAAGCAGAGGTTTTCCTGGTCTCATTTAATTTGAGTACCAATACAATCAACATTTCTACCTTGCAAAAATTGTATAATACCAAAATTTTAACGGAATAACTATTTAGTAATCATATAAAATTTTAGCAGAATAACAATATAGTAATTATAATTTAATTATTAAAATTTTGGAAAAATAACAACTAAATAAATACATTTTGATTTTCTAAATTTGAGCAGAGTAATAGCTTTAGCAAATGCATTTTTATTTTCTAAAATCAAACAGAGTAACAGCTTAGCAAGTAAAATTTAATAATTTAAATTTGAGCAGAGTAACAATTTAATAATTATGATTTAATAATCTAAATTTGGGCAGAGTAAAAACTTAGCAAAAATTAAAGTTTAACATTAAATAATAATAACAATAATAAAACTTAAGCCTAAACGGGTTTAGGAGAAAACCCTTCCTACCAACATGTAAGGTGACAATAATTTAGAACCAATCCCACTCCCCCCATTACCTCTAAGGTGGTTGATGAAGAGGATGGAATTGTTGGTGCAATGCTTCTCGGAGGAGAAATTCTACTAGTTGAAAACCAGCAAAATTTTAACATAAAAACTAAATAAGAAAAATTTCTAGGGAGCGAAGATTTTAGGGAGAGAGGCTCTCTAGCTTATGGAGGAGAAGAATGGTGAGAAATCAGAATTTTGGATGCCTATTTATAGAGAAAGGAAGGGGGTGAGGTGTCCACTTTGATGACATAAGCCATTTATGTCATAAATCCCATTTTTGACTTATTTTTAATTAATTTAGGGACAAATATCAAAAATAGAGTGATGAATCAGCTATTCCTAGGTTGGGGATGTGCTCCCTTAGCTGTTCAGCTTCTAGATGTTAATTTTATCTGTAGGTAAATTAACCGGTACCGATAGAATCGCCTAAACTTGAAAATTTTGACTTTTAATATCAAAAAAATGAAATGAAATGTAAAACTGGACAAATAAATTATTTTTCATCAAAATTAAATTTCTAATAATTAATTTTAATTTTAATTAATTTATTTCAAAATTTATCTATTTATTTTGTATTTTTAAGCTAAAAATTCATAATAAATCCATTTCAATTCAATAAATGCTAAAAATTTTATGAAAATTCTAAAATTAAATATTTCACCTATAAATAAATGAAATTATCATTTTTACCATTTTTGAATGTCAAACCAACACCGGCTGACTTATCGGACACCTAGGGGCATTTTGGTCATTTACATAGGAATTCCAAAAAATTCCTAAAAAATTTCCAAAATTATATTTTAATATATATGACATGATTCTAAGCTCAAACAGACATTTTGATGTCAATTTAATCTTTTTCTAATGTCAGCCCTTACTGTTGAGAAGTAGGGACAAAATCGTCATTTCACAAAAATTGTTTTAATAATTTTTCAAAATTTTGAAAATTTATTTTTAATTATTCTAGGTACAAAAATGACTTAAAAATAAATTTTAGATACTTCTAAATATTGATATCTATTTTCTCAATTATTTAGTCCTTCTAAGGGCAAAATAGTCATTTTATAAAAAATTTCTCAACAAATTTCAGAATAATTTCTAAAATTATTATTAATTATTCTAAATACATTGATGACATAAAATTTTTTTTTAAACATATAGAATAATTTAACATACAAAAGTAGGGGTGTTACAAGAATCATCATAATCTCTAAAGATAATTATATCTTAAGAAATTATAGAGTGAATGAAATTTACAATGTTAAATTCTTGAATACGGGACAAAGCTCATCAATTGCTTTGCAAAAAAGCTTTCAAATCTAATGATATTGTGAAAGAGTATGAAGAACTAACACATGATGTACTAGAGTATGTCAATGGCCTTCCATTAGCAATTAAAGTATTTGGCTCATTTTTGTTTGATCAAGACGTTTCTGAATGGAGAAGTGCATTGACTAAACTAAAAGAAAATCCAAGCAAAGATATCATGGATGTTTTGCGAATAAGTTTTGATGGATTGGATAAAGAAATACTTCTAGATATTGCTTGTTTCTTTTCCTGTGAATATTGATAGGACGAAGGTATGAAACTTCTAGCTTATCGTGGATTTTATCCAGACATTGGTATGAAAGAGTTGGGCAGGAGTATTGTTTGAGAAAAATCACCCAAGGACCCAAGAAAGTGGAGCCCTTCAAAGGTGGTCCCTGCCTTCCTTCTTTAGTGTACCAAACTATGACTTCGTTCATCCAACAACTCATGCCCATTGCATGATCCTCCATAACCTTATTAGCATACCACACACTTTAGTACATTTAGGGACTTAATTCATTTTCTCATAAACTTTAGCAAAGGTTTTTCTGCACTCCAACTTTTAGTATTTATCACTACATCCAAGTCCAAAGATTATGTTCTCATACTCATCCATAAAATTTATCACTAAAGAGTTATCTATATACATACACACACACACTTACTTAAGTTTCTCCATTTAAAACTAATTCTTTTTCAAAAATATTTTTAACTTGTATAAATAATTTCTTATTTTTCTTAATGCCTACAAAAATTAAAATTTCCTATTTTTCCTCTAAATAGGTCGAATTGTATATATGTGACAACATACTAAATTTTTTTTTCTAAATAGAGTGAAATTAATTAAAACATAATTAAAATATATAAGTGTAATATTTGCAATAACTATCAACTAGATTTATAAAAGTTGTCTTTTAATTCTTCTAAAAGGATGAAAATACATACATACAAATATAATATCCAAATTTTAATTTCTTTATCTATTAAAAATAATTTATGATTACATAATAAAATTTAAATTTTTGTAAAATAATTTACTCGGGCCAGATCCCTCTTTTTATATTAACAAAAATTTTATTTCTTACTTTTACGTAATAATCCAATTCTTCTCTATAAAAATAGTCTAGCTTTAACATTAATCTTATAAATGTTCTTTTGTATCATAAAAATAATTTTTATCCTAGTTATTTTAAAAAAAATTATGGACTAAGAGGCTTATGACCTCTCACCTCAAAAATTTTTTGTTTTTCACTAAAACTCATATTTTAATTTATACTATAAAACATTTTTACAAAATAACCAAATAAATAGATAGTTATCAAATAAAATAATTTTTTTGAATCATGTTCTCCAAGAGAAGATGCAATGGAAAACAAAACCATAAGGTTTTGTTTCTTCCATGAACCATACAAGTATGACCACACCATATTATATCAATCAAAGCAAAGTAAAAATGCAATGGTCATAAAAGAGATATTCAAGTGAACAATAACATATCATCAATAATATATATGAACAAGATAAGAAAGTAACATAAGAATCCATATGAAACTAGTGAAAACAAAAGTTTAACACAAAAAGGATCTAGGAGAGATTTGGCGGCCAAAGCCCTTCCTACACCTTTTTATGGAAGCAAAGAATTAAAACAACACCCCCTCGCCCCTATACCTCAAGTAGATAAGTTGGAGAAGAGATTAGAAATGGATCTCTAAGCACTTTGAAGAAGAAAGGCTTCCAAGGATCACCACCAAGCTTAAGGAAGATGATGGATCTATATAACTTGATTTTGTGATAGGTTTGGAAGTGAGAAAACGAAGTAATTTGAGTATGGGGATGGGGTTAGAATTCGGCCAGCAAGGGGGGAGAAGAAGAGTGGTAAAATTTTGGATGCAAGTGGTGAAAAATGGGTTTTTAAACTAGTTTCAAAATATGTCTATTTTTCCTAATTTTAATTTAAATCAAAAATGGTTCAAATTACCCACAATGAGATGGATTTACCCATGCGCAGTCGTGATTTCAACATTAAAAGGAGATATTATCCAAACACATTTATTTAAATTAAATAGAAAATGGTTTTTAATTTATTTGTTTAAGAAAATCCTAAAAGCTTGATATTATCACTTCTTAACCAATAGAAATTTTTCTAAGTGACATCTAATTAGTTTATAGGTAAATATGAATTAAAACGAAGTTTTGTAAATGTATATTAATTTTTATTTATTCTTGATGTATTTTTAAGTCAAAAATTAATAAAAAATTCATTGTAATTATAAAAATTCTAAAATTTTTATGATAATTCTAGAAAATAATATCTTACATAAAACATCATTGAAATAAAATTTTCACCATTTTTAGATACTTTAAAAAATATTGGTTTGGTTTTTTTTTTTGGTATTTAGGCATTTTGGTAATTTTACATAGGAATTTCAGAAAAATTCTAAAAAAATTTCAAAAATATATTTTATTATCCTAATCCCTATTTTTAACTCAAATACATTTTTATAAATTTTTGAATTTTTTATCTATTTTTAACCTATTTTATAAAATTAGGGACAAAACGGTCATTTATCAAGTCCCGGTCCAAAAAAATTAATAAAAATCTAAACTAAACATTTTTCAACATTCCAAACACAATGTTTTAGTCATATTGTTGAGATTATTTTTAGTTATGTTTTATAAAAACATTGGATGAATAGAAAAACTTTGTAAATAAATGTCTGGGTGTTATAGACACAACAACGAACTATACATATCAAAGAAGGAGGATGACGACAACGAAGGTCAACGAGTGATTTTTTGATATATATTTTGTGTGACACCCGTTCCCGTTGAATATAACCCGTACTGATTAATTAATTTTATTTGTTATTAAGTTTGAGTTGATAAAAATGTAGGTAAAATTTTTCTATTTTGTTTTATGTTTATTGTCTTTTAGAGTAAGACAACTGTAAATATAATAGAATTTGGCAATGGTAGTAGGGGATGAAAAGATAACATATATATATATATATATATATATATATATATATGCATCATAGAACTATACATCATGGTTTTGTAAATACATATCAGCCAACAAAAATACTAAAGTGAAATAACTGGATACAGGGAGATTAAAATGTACATCCAAAATAGACACTACCTACCCCCAGTATATACATCAAAAAGGTCCTACTTAGAGTTGTGTCAGTCTATCCTATCCTATAAAAAAAAAAAAAAAAAAGCCATCAGACTAGGCTTACAGGTCCTCATCAGTGGGAATGTCCCCTGACTCGTCCACTACAGAGTGATAAGCGTGCCCATTGGGTACCTTGTGAGGTGAACCAGGTCCATATGAGGCAAATGATGGGGAGGTATACCACCCATTAGCCATCTCCACCTGGTAGTCAACCATGGGGGAGTCTATGGGAGACTCAACAAGAACCACCTCCATCGGTGATCCATCACCCTCTACTAGTATTGATTGGCCCATCTGCAATTGGTGCCTCTACTGCTGGTAGCTTAGATAGAGGTGGGTGCGCATTCACGAAAGTTTGCAGTGAATGGAATAGTCAGATCCTCAAGTGGTGGTGGTGGGACAGGAGGTGCATAGTAAAAGTTTGGCGGCAGAGTCGTCGCTAAAGAGATCAGTATAATGTAAGTCATTGGAGGCATAAGAACTGCAGGAATGGGAGACAAAAAGGTAATAGATATGAGGCCAAGGTACGTGAGAGTGTCCATGTCCTCATGGTATTCCCATGTCCCTCCATCGTGATACTCTACATGTAGGATAAAGAGAAGTGGCATTACCATCTTCATTAACCATGATCATCATGCATAAAGAAAGACTGAGGAGTGAGGTGATTTCGTTATAAAAATCACTATTACATGAGTGGTAGGAAATCCTACCATAAAATATGGATAATACGTAGTTGATAATAAAAAAGGGTACCTCGGATTTTATCTAAGTTATACTACCCTTAACTCTGTATGGATCCATACTTCCCATTTGTAAGTAATAGTTCTCAACAAAAACGGGAAGTGACTGTAAGTGTATATACTTCTTCTCAACATCATCATATGGTACAGTCCTTATCATCATTGAGGAGCACAACAATAGCTCAGGACAAACAAATTCCATATAGTGGTATACTTTCACACCAATCCTAGAATGTTGAGTAGTTGTCGGGGTTATCAAGCTTAGTTAGGCGAATATCCAAGCTTAAGGGTGTTCGACACCATATCACCAAGAACTCCACAAATGGGTTCCTACCTTTCATTTCTCAGTATACCAAGTTATGGCTTCCCTAGTAAGGTGTCATGCCACTGCATGTTCCTCGCCTTACTTTACTTGGAACACCCATGCTTTTATTGAACTATTTTTCTATTTATTCTATAAATAATTCTAGAAAATTAGATGGGAATCTCAAGAATCCAACTTCACAATTGCATTCGTATTGATAAATGCTACTCAGTTTAGATTTTTAAATTTTTTCCGAACCAGGCCCAGAAATGGTAAAATGATTATTTGTTCAGAAAAAGTCAAATATTGGGATAAATTAATAAAATAGCTAAAAATGTTTAAAATTTATTTTTAATCCATAAATATGCTTAGAATAGCCAATGACAATTTTGAGAATTTTATGAAGATTATCTGAGATAGTTTTTGTGAAAAGACCAAAATGCCCCTAGTTAATTGTGGAGGCTAACCGAAGACTTTTTTACCTCAAAATATTTTGAAAAATTTATATTAAGTATATTTTAATTATAAAAATATTATTTTGAGAGGAAAATAATTAAAAATCCAAAAATCATAATTATTTAGCAAAAACTTAATTTATTAGTTAATTAATTAGTTTTTTTAGTAAAATAATTACTATAATTAATATATAAATGAAAAAATTCTAAAAAGTTATTTTGAGACTCCCAAAAGTATACCCTTTTACGTGGTATGGCTAGTTTGGCCCAAATCCACACCAAAAGCCCACTCCAATTTTTCCACAATAAACTAATATTTAATTATTTTAAATATATAATAATTATATAAAATAAAAAAATAATTTTTCTGACACTTTGGCTGCTATTCCACGTTCAACCATGGTGGAAGCACACCAAAATTGACTTGGCCATGGTAAAAGCCCACCAAAGTTGAATTTTTTTGTAAAAAAGTGTAAAAATTAAATTCTAAATTTAATTATTTTTGCACTATAAATACCCCATCACCCTCCTCATTCTCTTCACCACTTTCCGTCACAACAATTCTCCCTCTTTGTCTTGGTTTAGATCTAAGATCTTCCTCCTCCTCTAATAGCCAAAACTCTTGCAAAATTCTTCCACTATAAATCCACTATTAAACCTAAGCTTACTTAACTTCATACCTTGGACTCTTCTTCTATCCTCAAGCTCCACCAACACACCCACTTTGTCACTATTTGAGGTAAGGAGGGAGTGGGGTTAACCTTCTATTTTCATTTCTTAATAGGTTATTGTTATTGGATTGGCCTCCAATCCTTTTTATTTAAGTTAATTCTTGTTATCATTATGTCATGTTATTTATTGTTAACATTATGTCATGTTACTTTAAATTTTATTATATGAATTTATGATACTAATTATTGTTAAGTTTAATCTTGAATTTTGTCGATTAAATTAAGAAATGATCATATTTTAAGAGAATCCTTAGTATGTTCTATAGTTGTAGTGTAATCTGATCTTCCACATCAGAAAAGATTTACTCTTAATATTTGGTTTAATTTGTAAAATAATTACACAATACCAATTATATTTATGGTTGGAAATTTCTTCTTTTAAAAATAATTTAAATTGAGAAATTAGAAAAGGAGAAGAATAAATCAAATAATTTAAATATTATACTTGAATTGTGCATGTATGTTTGATTTCTTGAATCATGTGTATGGAATTATATTGCTGAAACTTAATATGCTCATTAAGTCCTATGATTGTTATGAATGATCAATACATGAACGTGATTCTGAAACTCTGCTGGATTGTCCAGAGAGTGTGTCATGAAATTTAGAGAACAAATTGTAGGAAACCCTCTGTTGAGATAAGACCATGTTGTGGAGCATGAATGCCTATGTTCTGGAAAGTTACAATTTGGTACACTGCGGGGTGAAAGGTAGGGACCATTGTCCGGGTTTTGAGGGTAAAGGTACTGAGTTGTGAACGTCCCAATGGCCAGAATAGCACCCTTGAGCCGGGATAAATCACGTAAATCGACTTGGTAACCTTGACTCCTACTCAGCATCACCGAGATTGGTAGAGTGTATACCCCTGATAGGCATGAGGCCTTTTCCTCGAGGATAACGATTACAACATGGATGTCTGTATCTTGTGAGGGGTTATACGAACTCCAAATCACTTTCTAGTGATTCTTGATGATTAAGGTGAATCATCAAAGATGGGTATGGATCCATACGTTAGTAAAATTTAAAGTTTGTGATTGAGTTATAATCATGAAGGTCAGACCCTAGGATTCCCTATATATGATTGTTTAATAATTATGTATTTATGTTTTAAACTTGTTAAGAAAATGAATAAGGCTTTGTGAAACCTCACTCTTTTTCTATGTTTCTTTTTATATGCATTCGTGGTTCGAGTAGATGCGGCCATTCCACAACATTCAGAATACTTGTTGTAAACCTTAGGATATTTTGGGGAGGTATAGTATAGATATACACTGCTCTGAAATAGGTCATTTTGTTGTATATACATGGGCAGGTAACTAGGATGACTTCTAATGTATTTCTTTCGTTTGTATTTCCTAGATGACTGTACTTTAATCATGTACCCAAATAGATAACGCAATGATGTTTCTTTTATGATCATAATTCTTTATATAATATTTTTGTAATTTATTAAATGTTCGCAAGAAGTGAACATAGGAAAGTTTTAATAAAATTGACGTTATTACTTAACCTTTTAATCAACTGTAAAGACAACTCCCTAAAATTAATAGGTGTTACATTACTCACTAACTTATCAATTTCTCACTCATTACTTTTAACTTTGAGCAGAGATTTTCCCTAGTCTCATTTCACTTGAGCACCAGTACAATCTCTCTCTAATGTCTATGCCTTATATTGTAGAGATATAATCATTTCTCAATATGACTAACTTACATTCTTGTAAAATATTTGCACAATGATCATTAAACAATTTAAAATTCATAAATTATAAGTCTAGAAATTAGTAATCTATCTTAAATACCTAATTAAAATTTTAATCTTACTTAGTGAAACTTTGAGATTAATTTATTTAGTAATAATCCAACTACTTAGTAAATAAATTTTGACTTAGTTTAAATTATTAGATACTTTAAGAAAAATTTAACTAATTAATTAGGATTCTTAAAAGGAAAATCTTATTTTCTTTTAGAGTTAAGCATCATGTAAGTTTCCTATTTACATTATTCTAAGACTATGGTATTAGTAAAAATTTTACTAATCTTTAACTTAGACTTTTAGAATAAGTGATAACAATTTCCATTCTAATTTGTAGAACCTAATTTGGCTTATGAAATTTCCACTTATACTAATTTAAGAAAAATTTAATTAAACTCTAATCATATTACCCTTTTTTTTTTTTTTCAATTTAGGCCGTGAGCCCATTAAGAAAAACAATAGATTCTCCTAGTTTTCTTAAGGTAACCATTTTAGAATTTCCTTGTTGTGATTGGTTAATTTAACAAAACAATTTTCCATCATTTTCTTAAGAAAAACCGTGAGCTTCTTATTTAGAATAAGTAAGATCTTTATCAATTTCATTACTTGAAATCTTTGAATTAAGTTGGATAAAAATGTTGTAGAGTTCTTCTTCTCCTTTGATAAAACCGTGGCTCAAGGGAAAGGAAAACCATTTTTGCACGTCTTTCTATTAGTTATAGATTAACTTAAAAAAAATTCATCACTACCCCTTATTCTTCTACTCAAAACCGTGAGCTTAAAAGCAATGAACAAGGTATCAAATTTTATTTTATTTTTATCAAACTAATCACAACCCAAACTTCTTAACAAGTTCCAAAATTTCTTTGATTCTATTCTTCCCAATTTAGACCATGGTTGTTCATTAGACAAACAAAGATTTTCAAATTCTTTTAACATCACTCCATTAATCATGCATAAAAAAAATTATCAAGATCTCCTTTGTACTAGGCAAAATTGTGAGCCTAAAAAAACCAAATCAAGGTTTAAAGTTTTTCCTTCTAACTTTTCTACTTTAATTCATCAATACTAACTATAATAATCAATATTTTGTTGGAAATATGTGAACATTTTAGTAGCTCAAAAATAGAGAAATCAACCACCTTTTCAATCAATCTAACATCATACAATAGCCAACAATATATCAAACAACCATATAAATGGAAATATTAATGAGGAAGGAAATAATGTTTGGGGAAAACCTTCCACCACCATATGAAATGATTACAACTTAGAACCAAACCCACTCCCCCCCCCCCCCCCCCCCCCAATTACCTCTTAAAGGAGTTGAATGAAGGGGAAGAATGGAGGTGATGGTGGTTCCAACTTGATGAAAGATGGCTTTCTTGATGAAGGATGGAGAAGACACTTGGATATAGGCTTTTAAAAAAGAAAAAAATTTAATGGGGATAAGGAGGAAGAAGAGGAGTCCTGGACTAGTCCAATAGTTGGGGGTGAGAAATCTATCCAAATTTTGATCTATTTATAGAAGATTAGGGAGCTTAGTGTCCCTTGTATGACATGCATCAACTATATGATGTCATTATTCCCATTTTAGTTTCTTTTGATTTTATTAATTTGGCATGTGAAAAATAGAGTGATGAGTTAGCCACTTAGAGGCTGCGATGTGGCATGCTTATGTATCCCTAAGTCTCTGTGTTTTGTTTTCTTTGTAGTCAAATTGACCTGCACTGATAAAATTACCAAAACTTTAGTAAATTACTTTTTAATATCAAATAAATGAACTTTTGTGTGAAACTTGGCACACATATTATTTTCTATTAAAATCAATTTCTAATAATTTAATTTAATTTTTATTAAAAATTTCAAATTTTTATTTATTTAATTAGTATTTTTGAGTTAAAAATTCATATTAAATCCATTTTAACCTAATAAATACCAAAATTTTTATAGAAATTCTAGAATTAAATATTTTACCTAAAATGAATTGAGATCATCACTTTCACTATTTTTGAATGTCAAACCAATACTAGTTTAGCTCAGTAGATAATTAGGGGCATTTTGGTCATTTTACACAGGAATTTCAAAAAATTCCCAAAAAATTTTAAAATTATATTTTAATATATATAAGATAATTTCAAGCTCAAATTTACACTTTATTGTCAATTGAATCTTTTTCTCATGTCAATCCTTTATATTAAGAAATCAGGACGGAATCGTCATTTTCTCATTTTTCTAGACTCTGACTTAAAAAAATTATTAAAAATCACGATTAGATAGTTCTCAAAATTTTGAACACAATAGTGGGGTACCTAATTTTGAGATTTCTTCTTGATTTTTCAAAATTAAATGACCAAATATTAGGAAAACAGTTGAAAAATTGAGGTAGGAGTGCTACATTTTATACTTACGAACATTTAGTATTTTATTTTGTATGTACGGATTGTATTGTATATATTTTAGACTTATATGTTTTGTATTATATTTTGGATTTTATATATGTAATTGAAGCATTCGATACAAATAAAAACAAAAAAAATGCAACATTAATAATATTATTCACTTAAATAAAAGAACTTCTATATGGATACGATACAAATAAAAACCCTTAAACAAAATACATCATGGTTCAAACTAATGGTGGTCTAGTTATTGAAGCTAGTTGATGCCTCTTTTTCATACAAGCATGCAATTATCTCTTCGGCGAATCTTGGTTGATGCATGCAGGCTATGATCTCATCGGAGATTTGCCTAATGTAGCATATAACTCAATTGGCACAAGTGTAATATATTGGGTGAAGATGGGGAACATTTTTCTACATCATTGTCGTGTTTAAGCTCTAGAGTCCTGTATTAAACACAAACATCCCTCTGAATATAGGTTGTCAAGAATGAATATCAAGTACTATTCTAGTACCTCTAATCTCATCCTGGATTTTATTTCCTAAGAGTAGCAACTGTGATGCCTTCATTTATCCTAAGAAATTTTGGACCGTGGGGGCACTAAAACACGACCCTCTCAGAAGTTGTTGTCATATTCCATCATAATACACAACAGTAAGGAACAAATCCATATTCTTATGAAGAAAGAATCTAAAATGAAGATGGCTAAAGACTTGGACAGATGAAAAATTGTGAATGTGAAGGCATGCAATATGGTGCTTTGGAGCACATCTCTCTTATGTTGGAACCAAAGACGCAGAAGCGTCTAAACTCTCAATGTTTTGAACATAACAAGCTTATTAATGATTAATTTTGTGCTTATAGACTAACCCCGTCACAGCTAAGAAGACCCTCCAATAGACGTGTTAACGACTGTCCAGTAGACGAGTTAAAGATCGTCCAGTAGACGTGTTAAAGGCCGTCTAGAAGACTCGCCAAAGAGGACCTACCAGTTCAACAAACTGAAGGCGACCGTCCGATGAATAAACTCATACAAGCCTCCAAGATCATATATTCAAACGGCTAAGTTTTTAGTTTGAACGTCAATTTGATTTATGCTAAATCTTTCTCGTAATTGACATATTACTACTTCTGTGAACTAACGTTCAAATTTGTTTGAAGCATTAAATAACATCAACATCATTTTAGTGCAAAAGCACAACAGAATAGATAAAGCAAGTCAACTTATCAAGCTGCCAAGACAAATGAAGAATATTCAGAAGAACAGACCGCCAGCGCAGTCCTGCACCTTCCTTTTTAGTGCAAGTCTAAAAACTGCCATGCCTGACCTTTCTGAAAAGATTGTTTGCACACTTCTCATTGCATAACGAGTCAAAGTCCTCTACAACGGATCTTTTCCCTTGAAGACTATATATACATGCACCAACGAAGAAGCAAGTAGCGAAGCGAAGTGAATAGAAAAGGCGAAGTCTATGAAAAGAACAAGTAGACTTTTGTAATACTCTGATAGAAGCGTCCAGTGGACGATAGCAAAAATCTTGTAAAGATCCTCAAAGTAATCTTGAGCTTAATCTTTCAAATCCTCACTACGTGAGTTGAATTCTTTTCTTTAAAAACACTTGTTGTGTTGTGAAAGCCTGGAGAGGCTTAGTGTAAAAGAATACTTGGGTTAAGCAATCTAGGGTGATTGCGTTGTAAAGCCTGAAGAGGCCGCGAACAATACTTGTAACCTAAGGTTGGTTAGTGGATACCTTCTGGGTGAAGGGACTGGACGTAGCTTAGGTTGAGTGAACCAGTATAAAACTTTCTGTGTTTTCTTCTCTCTATCCTTACGCTGGCAAATGTTTTTCAGACTGATCTACTTGTTAAGAAAAAGTTTTTAAACGCACAATTCAACCCCCCCTTTCTTGTGCGCTTTTTCTTATTTCATCTTATACTAGTGCATATATTGTTAACGCGTCAGTGAATAATTAAAAGCTTTGTCCTATGTGTCAAAAAAGAAATGATCAAGATTGCTTAGAGGAAATCAAGGGTCTTGATCACACTGATTCAAACATGTGTCGTATTCATGTGTTAATGTCTGATTAAAAGCTTTGTCCTGTGTGTTAGAAAAAGAAACGATTGAGATTGTACCGACTAAATCAAGGGTTCGGATCGCACCGATTCACTGTCTATATTGAAATACCTTATGATTTTATACTATTTCATATGTTAAATTTGAAATACACAACAAAAAAGTGTTTTCGTTATGTTATATGGGTGTGTCTGCCCTATACATGATGCAAACACGTTTTGTCCTCAATACATATATAACAAAATCATATTTCTATTGCGTATTGAGGCCACACCCCTTTAACACAACGAAAACACATTTCTGTTGTGTATTTTACACAACAAAAACGTGTTTCCGTCAAGGATATTTTAGTTTAAAAAAAAATCAAACAATGTAAGGGGTGAACTTAGCCAAAAACATGGTGAAAATAACAATGCCCGATGAGACTAGAGTTTGTCCTACATTGGAATTGGGTTTAAATTATTTCAGAAAACTTAAGCCATAAATGTTTTTTTTTCAATGAACAAACAAGGGTATAAGCCCAATTCCGAATCAAACAGAGGATAAATTACCCAGACCTTAGTTCAACCAGAAAAGAGAAACGTAATTATGTAATACGTAAAAACATAAACAATTATAATAATAAGTATAATAATCATAATAAGAAAACTAATAACAGTGATAAATAAAGCACTTGCTTAACATAAAGAAGTAGCTTAAACCTTAGAATAGAACTCCAAAAGAGTATGGAATAAATTAATTAAATATTAAGGAAAGAAATATAGTAAATGGGCAATTATGACCGATATCAAGTTAGAAAAAAATTCTAGAAAATGTGATCCTTAGATTGAAATGGATTGAAATAATATTAATAATTATAAAATAATAAAAATATTTCCAATTAATTTATCAAACAAAATAAGAATAATTGACTATAAGGTGAGTGTTTCTATAAAATTTAAAAGAAAATAAGATTGGAACCATTTAATTAGGATGAAGCTTTATCATAAAATATTGAATAAAATTGTGTTCGTTAATCTTTATGGGTGAGTGAAAGTCAGGAAAGACAAGAGATATACGTGAGAATTTCTTATATTTTGATTATTTCTTAATTTCAAAATAAATAAATAATAATAAATATTTTCATTTTCATATTCACATTAATAAAAAGGGGTAAAACAAAATTTAAAACTTAATAATAATTTGCACAATTAATAAAAAGGGGTAAAACAAAGTTCTATGTTCGGATCCCATTTCAATGTTTATATAGTGAGGTGATAATTAATTTGTACCATTTAATATATTGTGTAAAGTAACTCATTATTTAATAATGAATTAGGAGTTATATGACACTTAAATTTGTATTTAAATTTAAATTTGAAATTCAGAAGGCCCATATGATTGGGAGTTAATTAATAACAATGTATGTAGAATTTTAATATAAATCTATTAAGATTTTAATATATACGAAGACCTGTTTTTATATTACTGATAATGATTTGGAAGATATGGTTCTGGAAAGCTTCTCTCGTCCACTATTATTCACTGGACCCCCTACTTTTGGCAGTGTTAAACTAAATATTGGTGGTAGTTGGTCTTTCTCTGATGCTGGCATGGGAATGGGTGGGGTGGTTCGAGTTTTTTTTTGGGTTACCATGACATTGGTACGAAGTATCCACCGCCGGAAGTAGTGACTAATCTCCGCCAGAAACCGTGAGCGCATACAAGGTGAGTATTTCCCTCCCAACATGATCTATTCCATACTCAAGGCCGGGATTCGAACCCTAGGCAACTTGGTTAAGGGACATAAGCTGCTACGACTGGTGTCAACCTGTGTTCGAGATTGTACACAGAGATGGTTGTCGGGTTTTTCCTGCGGAGGTGGCCAAGACGATCCGCTTTTGGAAGAATTGAAGGCAGTAGAATGTGGTCTCCTTCATTGTTGGCATCGATCGAGGTCACCGTAACATTATTTGTGAGGTTGATTGGCTCGAGGTTGTCACGGGGTTTAAACACCTGGAATGAGGATCAAATTGGCATGCATGCTTACTAACACCAGTTTCGTGCTATTAGGCTCATCATGCATGCAGCGTAGGTGGCAGCTCCAAATTAATTAATCATGTGGATCGTGATGTTAACGTGTGGTTGCAGATACTCTAGCAAGGATCGACAGGTGTCCAAAATCAGACAGCTGCCTTGCTGTGGAATAATCTTCCTGCCTGCGGGGGCTTCTGAGGCTTTCCGCAGGGGCAGACTTTTGCATGCATCTTAATTTTGTCTTTTGATTCCAATGTACCAAAAAAAAAAATATTACTGATTAATTTGTAATTAAGAAATTAAATTTGATTAAAATGTTAGTTATAGGAAAAATAATAAATAGTTTGTAACCCACCAAATAATAAATTAATATTTAGGGAAAATTCCGTTAGTGGAAAGATTATAAAATGTAACCTACGAAAATGTGAGGGGGCAAAAATTGTAGAGCAGCCACCATAGAGGAAAACATAATCAAAGGTAGAATTCATTTGATAATGACACACGAATAGCATGATGTGGCAAGTAATACGATGTTGAATTGAACTACAGTATTATAAATGGGTTTGTTAATACTACCTCATACGATAATTCGAAGCTTATAAGCTATCTCAGAATTGAAAGTATTTGGTGAGATTAGTTAACAAGCTAGTTGATAAATACAAAATGACATAAAAGAACATATTGGATTATTTGGTTATATATATATATATATATATATATATATATATATATATATATATATATATATATATCATTTTCAATATTTGAATTTATTTTTAATAACTTATCATTTTAAAAAATTAGGTCAACAACTTTTAAATTTTATATTATAAAGAAATGGTGAAGTTTTCATGATTTTAATTAATTCTCCTCAAATGCGGTGATCTATTGCCTTTGAATGTAATGAACAATCTTAGTTATCTTGTTTTTTGTGATGTGTTTCCATCTTGTTCACAAAAGAATATATTTGTGTGTGCACGTATATATTCGTTGTCATTTTGTTGAAAGTTTTACCTACTATTTAGGCGTTATTTCTAGGAAGTCAACCATTTTTCTTTTTAACAATTGAGTTTAAGAAATTTCAATATAACTTCACGGTTCCAATATATTCTTGAAATCAATTTCAAGGACTTGCACTTATTGTATGGTATATATAGGTCGTGGGACAGGCATGGTTAGAAGCCACCATGAAGGTGAAGGACAATAAAATGGGTAACTGGATTCCTTCACCAATTGCTTGCCTGCAAAATTAAATAAGTCACTGTCACCTTTTTATTTTAGTTTTTTCGGGGACAGGTGGTGTCCTTAACAAATTAACTTTTAAACCATACAATGTCATCACCTGTTTTATAATCAAAAGTGGACAATAAAATTAGGATCTGATTGAAAGATTAAAATAATGTCAACTAACCTTCACGAGACGTGTAACTAACTGTACGTCATATACATATACTCAAAAGAAATATTCTATTATATTTAGAGTGAGAGCAACGCAAGGAAACAGCCAACGAGTTGATAGTTAAAATAGCAGGCAGGTGTTCAAAGTCTTTCTAACTGTTTTTTATTCTAATTAGAGTTTTCGATGCAAAATTATGCCAATATCATATTATTTAAAATTCCAAAATTCAATGGATTTGCCTTGAATATTTCTGTCGTTCCTAACAACTCCTAAACCACAAGGCACGCAAGAATAATTAGGGTTATTATCTTTCTTCACTACCCTCAGTTTGTTCATTTCCGAAAAAGAACTGTCCCTGCAGAGTCAGAGTAATCTTCGACAAGTTAACTTCCATTTTTGGAACGGAGCAGCTCTTCTTAACATCTGATGATATGGAAATACAACGTGTTAGTTGAAGACACGTACAATTTCAGTGATCATGTTAAATTTTGCCGCTCGACTGAAAGCACAAGAAAAGGAAATATATTAACATTATATAAGCTTCTACAACCAAACCAATGAACTCCTGCTTTATAATCAAATTAAAGTGATCAGTCGATGTCAAAAACATGAATGACAATTTAAGTTTTACATATCTAAAAATATTTTTCAACTTATTTAAAATATTTTTTTAAAAGGATGACATAATTCCTTTTTTATTAAGTTCATTACAAGTTAGAATCCCAAAGATGTCGCCATTTCCATCTTCCAGTCCACAAGGAATTTGCGTTCCAAGCGTCGTAGGTCCCAAATCTCAAACCAAAGGACACGTTAAATGACGATTAGTAATTCTTTACATTTATTTATAATTTGACACTAAAGTAAAATTACAGTTGACACCAAAGAAACTCAGATGAAAATGCGTTGCACTTGCACTATCTCAAAAAATACAGTTTCGCTCTGCAACAATTTCAACTCAACGTCGAGAAGTTATAAGATGTATATTATATTGTATTATATAATATTATATGCGGTCTCCGACGACTCCTAAACCTCAAGACAAGTTTTCATTTTCGCCCACCGACTGACAGCCTTTTCGTTCCACACAGGCCGGCTTTGTGCTTTGTTTTATAAAAACTTGTCCTTCGCTCATACCTTGAGAGCACATTCTATACATTACACATCATCTTCAGCGTGTGAGCTTTCACCTTCTGCAATGGCTTGTACTAGCATCCAAATTTGCTCTTCATCACGTGCAAAAAATTTTGATGTATTTGTAAGTTTTAGAGGTGAGGATACTCGTAACGGTTTCATGGATCACCTTTTTGCAGCTCTTCAGAGGAAAGGCGTTGTTGCCTTCAGAGATAACCAAAATATCAATAAAGGGCAACTCTTGGAACCTGAGCTCTTGCAGGCAATCGAAGGGTCACAGGTTTTCATTGTTGTCTTCTCAAAGGAATATGCATCATCCACATGGTGCCTAAAAGAGCTTACAAAGATCGTCGATTGGGTTGAAGAAACAGGTCAAAGTGTGCTCCCTGTTTTCTTTGATGTCACTCCTTCTGAGGTCCGAAACAGAGTGGAAAGTTTGAAATAGCTTTTGCTGGACACGAAGAAAGGTTCAAAGATGATTTGGAAATGGTGCAAAAATGGAGGGAAGCTCTGAAATCAATTACCAATCGTTGTGGGTGGGATGTACAAAATAAGTAAGTACCTGGCCATGCTTTTTTGTATTATTTATTTAATTGTGTTTTTGAAAGTCTTGATTGACTCTTAGTGATGATTTTCTGTTTTTGCTCTAATTTGGTCTTTCAGGCCACAACATGAAGAAATTGAAAAAATCGTTGAAGAGGTAATTAACATATTGGGTCATAATCGAATTTTGAGTTTTGGGGATGATTTAGTTGATATGCACTCTCGTGTGAAACAATTGGAAGAGCTTCTAAGTCTAGGCACAAATGAAGTTGTTCGAGTTGTAGGAATTTGTGGGATGGGTGGAATAGGAAAGACTACACTTGCTAATATTTTATTTTATAAAATATCTCCTCAATTCAATGCTTGCTGTTACATTGATGATGTAAGCAAAATTCATAGGGATTTTGGAGCGACACATGCACAAAAACAACTTCTTTGTCAAACTCTAAACCAAGGAAATATCGAGATAAACAATCTTTCCCAAGGAAACATGTTGGTAAGAACTAGGTTATGCCACTTAAAGGCGCTTATTATTCTTGATAATGTTGATGAGGATGAACAATTGGAGAAATTGGCTTTGCATCCTAAACATCTAGGTGCAGGGAGTAGAATCATCATAATCTGTAGAGATAGTCATATCTTAAGAAATTATGGAGTGAATGAAGTTTACAATGTTCACCTCTTGAATACACATAAAGCTCTTCAATTATTTTGTAGAAAAGCTTTCAAATCTGATGATATTGTGAATAAATATAAAGAGTTGACATATGATGTACTAGCCTATGCTAATGGCCTTCCATTAGCAATTAAATTATTGGGATCATTTTTGTTTGATCGAGATGTTTCCGAGTGGAGAAGTGCATTGACTAGATTAAAAGAAAATCCAAGAAAAGACATCATGGATGTTTTGCGAATAAGTTTTGATGGATTGGAGGAAATGGAAAAAGAAATATTTCTAGATATTGCTTGTTTCTTTTCCAATAATTATCATTATGGGTATACACAAGCGATGACATTTCTAGCATATCGCGGATTTTATCCTACAATTGGTATGAAAGTTCTCATTGAGAAATCACTCATAAGTCGTGAGCGTGGTGCAATTAAAATGCATGACTTGTTGAAAGAGTTGGGTAGAAGTATTGTGCGAGAAAAATCACCCAAAGAGCCAGAAAAGTGGACCAGGTTATGGGACTGCAAGGATCTCCATAATGTCATGCTAAAAAATAAGGTAAAATAGTTTTTGAATACAAAATATTAGGTCGTTTAAATTATTATAAAAATATAACATTTTTCATTCCTTTTTGCAATGCTTTAGGAAGCCAAAAATCTTGAAGCCATAGTTGTTGAACAATCTCCAAGACAGTTTTTGGAAACAACAATGACGGTAGATGCTCTATCAAAAATGAACCATCTTAAGTTGCTCATACTTAAGAATGTGCATTTTTCAGGAACCCTCAATTATCTTTCTAATGAATTAAGATATCTATCTTGGGATAAATATCCTTCCATGTCTTTGCCATCAAGTTTTCATCCAGATAAACTAGTAAAATTGATCTTGCCTTATAGCAATATCAAACAATTATGGGAAGGCCCAAAGGTACTATATTCTTCGTTTTCAATTTTCTTTGTCTTTAAATGAACCAATAAAAAGATAAATAATATATCTCATTTTTTTAAACTTTCTTTAACATAATTAAAGAAACACAAGAAAGCTTAAATGTCATTAATTTTGTCTCCTACTATTGACCAAAACAAGAAAGGGATTATCATTTTTTCATTTTGTTAAAGGAAAATTAAAAATTAATGGATAGTGATTTTCCTTACTTTTGTTTCTTTTACAGTATCTTCCTAATTTGAGAACTCTAGATCTCAGCCACTCCAAAAATCTTATTGAGATTCCAGACTTAACAGGAGTCCCACGTCTTCGGAGTCTTACTCTCGAAGGATGTATACAAATTGTGCGGATTGATCCATCCATTGGTATTCTAGGAGAACTTAATTATTTGAATTTGAAAAATTGTAAAAGTCTTCTCCCTAATCTCAATATCTTTTTTGGGCTTAGTTCTCTTGGGAGCCTCAATCTCTCAGGCTGTTCAAAATTACTTAATAATAGGCTGTTACAGAAACCAAGGGAGACAGAACATCTGGAGAAAGTTGATAAAAATAGAAATGCCGTCCAATTATTAACATCCTCTGTATACGAAATGCTGATGTTGCCTTTCTATTTTCTTTCCTCACGAAAACATGAAGGTTCACTTGGTTTGTTGTTGCCTTATTTGTCTCGTTTACCACGTTTGCAATGTCTTGATCTGAGCTTCTGCAATCTACTTCAAATCCCTGATGCTATTGGAAGCTTACACTCTTTAGTAAGCTTAAATTTGGGGGGAAACAAATTTGTTACGCTACCTACTACCATCAAGGAACTTTCCAAACTTCAACGTTTGAACTTGGAGCACTGCAAGCGGCTGAAATATTTGCCCGAGCTTCCAACAACAAAAGAAAAAACAATTTACCATTACGCTGCATTATACATTTTTGATTGCCCCAAGTTGAGTGATATGGAACACTGTTATAGCAGGGTTTTTTCTTGGATGATGCAAAAACTTGAGGTAACGACTCCATCCTTTCTTTGCTTATCTCACTTTTTCTGTGCACACTGTATATAACTGATTTTTCTGGTATCAGATTTACTTGCACTCCTCTATGTCCTTGGGTGAGATGAAAATTGTTATTCCTGGAACTCAAATTCCAAAGTGGTTTAATAAACAAAATGTGGGTAGTTCAATAAGTATGGATCCATCTTCCGTTATGGACGACCCAAATTGGGTAGGCGTTGCGTGCTGTGTACTATTTGTGACACATGATGATCCTAGTAATTTGCGTGATAGAGGGCTAGGGCGTATTGCATACGGTGTTCAAAATAAACAGGCTCGGGTACAAACATGTTTCTCGGTTCCTATACTTTTCAAGAAAGATCTGGTCACGGTTGAATTAGATCACTTGATGATTGTGTTTTTCACTCGGAAACAATTCATTCGTCGTCTAAGTGAATATTCAAACAGCATGCATGATCTTGATAAAGTGGAATTCAAAACCATCGTTCACAACCCTCAAGGTTTACGTTTGGAGGTCAAAAATTGTGGGTATCGTTGGGTATTTAAAGATGATCTTCAACAATTAAACCCAAACATGATGTTCAGCGGAAATACTTCATCTCTGAAGCGGAAGCGTTTAACAAACGATTAACCATGCATTACTGAGCTTATTCACGGAAAGCGTAGAAGTTTCTTCTCAACCACAATTCTATCAAAGAAATTCTAATCCACTTGAGGTAAAATTTAATACAGAAAGGCACAATTATTATTATAAATTTTATAATTATTTATAAATACTCTGTTTTTTGTATCTTTTATTAATGATATAATGGTGATTTTTTTTTTCTCCTATTTCATTCCCAGACTAAAGTTAATATTACTTGAGAACATTGTTAAAATTGATAATAACAATAATTGTTTATGGATTGTCATGAACTGAAAACTATTAGCCTAAGCTAGTTTGGCAAGATTTCAAGGAAAATAACATGCAGAATCATTTTGGATACAACTATCTTGAAGTAGAAATTTCTAACAATGATCCATTTTTTCCTAGAAGTAATTGAGGGAATCTAACTCCTTTAGAGTGAACTATTTGGCATTTCATTTACAATTTTCTAAAAAAAGTGTGAAATGTTAACAAAAGCTAAAATAAATAAATAAATAAATAATATCAGACATGCTGTAAGATACCTTGATAATCTGCTTTTAGAGTTAAGAGAGTTATTTACTGATTTACAAGAATTATATTATATTATAATATTGTGTTCTATCTCACTGGTACATGTTTAGCACAATCTCAATCTTCAAGAAAATGGTAGCTAGGCAGAGATAGAGAATTATGGAGGGCCATGCAACTCTTACTCTGAACATTCGTATCAAACCAAAACACATTCATATTTTCATCTCCAACTACACGAAGTTAATACATATTTTGACATGGAAACATCTACCTAGACCTGGAAACATCCTCAGTTTCCAATAATTGACACTATTTGACAGCTAGTCATTGACAATTTAAAAAAGTTTGTTAAAGAACTTGAAAAAGAGACCAAGGCTATGTTTGATTCACTTTCAGTTTTTAGTTTTAAAAACTACTTTCTAAAACATTTTTATGCTAATCACCAGTTATTTTCTCATCCAAAATCTTTCAAATTTTGAAAATTATTTTCAGGACAAGTCTTTTAAAAAGCAAAAAACTGAAACTAATCAAAGATGTTTTCTCATATGGTTCCCTGTTTTCTCTACTTACTGTTTATTATGGTTCCCTTTTTTCTATCAGAGAAGAGGCTGAAAGCTACTCCCAATGCTCAATCTCACAGGCCACTGTGACCCCAGAACCAAAGGCTACAGGAGTTAGCCAAGACTCTCACCTTTACAAAGTTAGCGAATTATCATTCACTGGAAGCTACTCCCACAACTTAATCACGAGTGAGCCAAGACCGTGGCATCAAAGTTTATTATTAATCAAATGAGTTTTCTAATTTTTTTAATTTTAGAAAATTAAAAACTAATTTTAAAAACTGTGATCAAGCATGCCCCAAGAATACATTGGTTATGGAACTTTTCAAAAATAGTTTTACTATGAAAAGAAAAGAAAAAAACAAAAAAAAAGAGAGACTCCAGGTTGTAGAGAAATTGAAGGACCCTATGGTGACTATCTCAAAAACTTATATGGGAAGACTTTTACTGTTTCCAGGGCTTGTACTACCAGAGCCACCAATCTCCACTTTGGAGGAAAATGAGCTGGATGAATTGCAGGATTCAATGCTGGTTCAGTAAGTTACAGTGCCTTTGGAACTGAATGGACATTACAGCAAAATCAATTCTATGAATTTTTACTTGGTCTTTGAGCTTACAGGATTTCCATTTTTGCAGAACTTATTCCACCTATTGGATTGTAGTCAGTTGAGGCTGCTCTGTGGGAGGATTCAATAGAGAATGTCCAAGAATGAGGAGTATGGCTGTGAGTACTCTAGACATTAATTCTGCAACTCCCATCTATAATGTGCCTAATTAGCCATTGTGGATACGGATCTTTAGCTAGACACAATTATTAATATAGTTGATCAAATATGAACACTAATGTTTCACACTCAATTTTACTCATTCATGATTCAACACTGCTGGCATTCCATGATCATAAAATTCGTCATTCATTCTCACCTAGTCTCTTTAGTCATGCCCTTTTGCTAGAATTTCTTTTTCCCCACAGAAATCCTCTTCCTGAAGGGCTGATGGCTGGTATTGCTTGTGACTGCCTATCCTGTCACAGTTAGGGCTATGGCCTCTTGCTCCAGAGGAAAAATTGATCACTGATATTACTGATATTGTTGCTAATGATTTCACCCTTAATTCCACCTCAACTAATTATGTAAGTGTCATTTACAATTTTTAGACAAAAGTATTTTTGTTAACAAAAGTTAAAATAAAATTAAAAAAAAAAAAGGATAATATCAGACATGATGTAAGATACCTTGATAATCTGCTTTTAGAGCTAAGAGTTATTTACTGATTTGCAAGAATTATATGTATATTATAATATGTGCAAGTTTGTTCTATCTCTTTGGTACATGTTTAGCACAATCACCATCTTCAAGAAAATGTTGGGCAGACTTATAAAATTACGGAGGGGCCATGCAACTCTTACTCTTAATATTTGTATCAAACCAAAAACACATTCATAGACATGAATTTGCTCTCAACATCTACTCTTAGACTTGAAAACATCCTCAGTTTCCAATAATTCACGGCAAGGTAAAACTAGGCATTGACAATTCAAAATTTTTTTCTAAAAAACTTGGAAAAGAGACCAAGAGTATATTGGTTACGGAACTTTCCAAAGATAATTTTCTTATGAAAAAAAAAGACTAGAAGTTGTAGAGAAATTGAATGACCCTATGGTAACTATCATAAAACCTTATAAAGAATCCTTTTTATTTCCAGCGTTGGACTACCAGAGCCACCAATGTCCACTTTTGGAGGAAAATGAGCTGGATGAATTGCAAGATTCAAGACTAGTTCAGTAAGTTACTGTGGATTTGAAATTAAATGGACAGCAAAATCAATTCTATGAATTTTTACTTGATCTTTGAGCTAACAGGATTCCCATTTTTGCAGAACTTATTCCACCTATTGGATTGTAGTCAGTTGAAGCTGCTCTGCAGGAGGATTCAATAAAGAATGTCCAAGATTGAGGAGTATGGGGGTGAGTACAGTAGAAATTAATTCTGCAGTTCCCATATATAATGTGCTTCATTAGCCATTGTGGATATGGATCTTTAGCAAGAGGCAATTTTTAATATAGTTGATCAAATATGAACACTAATGTTCCACATTCAATTATAATACATTTATGATTAACCACATCAGTAAGGTGATTGATTATACGCATATTTTAGTTTTTACTCATTCATGATTCAAAACTGCTAGCATCGCATGATCTTAAAATTCTTCATTCACTCTCACCTAGTCTTTATAGTTATGCTTCATTGCCTTGTGTGCTAGAATTTCTTTTTCCCCACAGAAATCCTCTTTCTGATGGGCTGATTGCAGATATTACTTCTGCTTGCTTTCTGCCTATCCTGTCACAGTTAGAGCCAAGGCCTCACTTGTTCCAAAGGAAAAATTGATCAATGATATTACTGATATAGTTGCTAATGATTTCACCATTAATTCCACCTCAACTAATCATGTAAGTGTCTTCTACTTACAAAATACAAGTTGATTTGTCAAATTTGGCAATTTGTGTCTTTGTTCATTTATCTTTCACTCTGTGACCTTAATTGCAAGTTGCAGTAGACATCATCAAAGAAAGTCTCAAAGGATTGGACTACAGTACTATAGCACACTTGCCCACAGTTACTAGCATTTGGATTCCAATTTACTACCTTGCCCACTTTTAAATTCCTTGTATTCATGTCAGCTCCAGTCTCTATGAATAACTTCTCTGGCGAGCAAAGCAGACAAACTAATTATATATTCACTTATTAATATTAGGTACAGAATGTCTCAGATTGAAAATATTGATCTTTCTAGTTTAATAATTAGTCCTATTGATATGATTGATGTAATGGTGCTTTGTTCTCTCCATTGCAGTAACCAAATGACAGCAGAACTGCATTGGACACGAGTGAATAAAATGTATACTTCAAGCCAAAGGTTCAACAGCTGATCATGTACTTGGATCAACCTCGACTGTGAAGCTCTACTGATTCATCCACAATCCTACTTTGGAGCAAAAATGGGCTGAATGACTTGCAGGATTCAAGGATGGTTCACTAATACATTGTGCAGTTGGAAGTGAATGGATATTTGATTAAAATCAATTCCAGAACTAGGTGCTAAAATCAGTGATACACCTAATTTCTGATACTCTTGTTAAAATAATAATGAACGCCTTAGCCTTCTCTTGATAATAGATTCATAGGAGTGCAGATTACTTGTCTTATAGTTTTCAAAGCATGAAACAAACTTGAATCTGCACTGGCTATAAGGAGTTCTTGAAATAGTTTTAGAAATTTATTTTTAACTACTTTTTGGAACGGTTACACAAAAAACCTAGTTTCATTAAATTTGGAGAATTGTTTCAGACTTTGTTTTTATAAAACAAAAGATTTGGTTGGGTTCAACCAAATTGCATTTCCAGTTTGGTTTGATTTGGCTAGACTTTTCATGTGAACCAAACCACTCCTAGGCCTATCTCAAATTGGGTCGACTCTATGAATGTCATATTAATATTGACTAGCATGAGAACATCCTTAATGCCAACATCCTTATTATATTAATATATTAATATCGGCTAGTATGAGAGCAAGAAGTTTGCATGCATTCTAATTAAATGTAAAAAAAATAAAATATATATATATATATAGTTTAAAATATAAAAAGTATGTTAAAAATAATTTTTTTATAATATATTATATATGATTCATTGTAGAATATGCTTTTAATATAATATGCATATCTTTTTATTAAGATCAAATATGAAGTGTTAACTTTTTCAGAAAGATTGTAATTGAAAATGAATATAAGAGGTAAATATATTGTAGACTACATTTAATTGCAAAATTTAAAATTAGATATACTATTAGCCTAAAGATTTTTATATTATCAACCAATTAAAAATATGCTAGGTATGACTTTTGAAGTAATTATTACAAAAGTAAACATACTTACCATATATGACCATTATGATTGGATAATAGTGTAAAAAACTTTTATATTGTTAATGCATTCTAATTAAATTGATAGTTAGCATATATTTATCTTATTAAGAAATATGACTTTTTAACACTTTTAGTAATGTTACTTTTGGTAATGCAACCTATAACTATTTATGTATGACAAAATAACATAATGTTAGTGGTTTTGTCTATCTCGTTTGACTTACTATACTATTTAATTGATCCTTCAAATCATATCAATAATGTAATTATTGAACTCATCAATAATTTCATTTATGCAGAAGTGGGTATTAATTGTTTATATATATATATATATTATTTTTATTTTTATTTTTAATCTCACGTCTGTTGTTAAAAATCTAAATATGTGTTGTAAATAATTTGTTTGATTACATAATCACTTAAATAGAAATTAAGCTAATATTATTTTCCATATTAGAAAGTTTTCTTCGTTGTAATTATCAATATCTCTCTATTACCAATTTATAGAAGTCATTTGTTAAATTCTCTTGCTACATATATTTCATTCAAATATGTATCGTCGATAACTCTTTTTGTCATTATTTTCTTATTGTTTTGTCTAAATAAGGTGGCAAAAAAAGTGATCATTTCTCTAAAATAAGATTTTATATATATATATACATAAATGTGTGTGTGTGTGTGTGTATAATGGGAACATATTATATGAGAATGGCTTTCTTATGTTAGAATGAAAATGGCAAATCTGAACCATTAAACTAAAATGGAAGGCCTAGATTAAAAGATCTACTTAATAATTCATTGAAATCTCACGTAACCATCAAATCTCTAAGAGATCCCAATTGTTACATTTTAAAACATTCCAATTATCATGCTAATCTTCTTCAAAAATGAAAATGGTGAATCTCAACCGTTATATTAAAATAGAAGGCCAAGATTAAAAGACCTACTTAATAATTCATTAAAATCTCATGTGATCATCAAATCTCCAAAAAGATTCCATTTATTGCATTCTAAAATATTCCAATTATTACACCAATCTCCTTCAAAATTGCTATTTTTCCATTTGATGGTTAAGCCATAGACCTTGATAGGAAGGTAATTTTCTTTTGAGTCCAAAATATTCACAATATGATAAGATTAGTTTTTATGATCAAAGTTTTTAATATAACAATTGAATTTACTAAATTTAATGTGGATCTTACTTTT
The DNA here is from genome assembly GCA_004329165.1 of Spatholobus suberectus. Lineage (NCBI taxonomy): Eukaryota > Viridiplantae > Streptophyta > Magnoliopsida > Fabales > Fabaceae > Spatholobus > Spatholobus suberectus. Next base: position 66,382,953 of record CM014731.1, read on the forward strand.
TCAGTGATTGAATTCCCATCTCTTGTGTGTACAAAAAAAAGAAATCGCTTTTCTTTGTTACCACTCTGCTTTTATCTCCTAACATTTAGCATCCTCATAAATTATTATCTCTTAATAGTCACCAGCCTGATAAATTTTATCAATTAAAAATTTTATTTTTCTTTAATCAATAATATAATATTAGATAGTTTAAAAAAATAATAATATAGAGTTACATGTGATCGATCATACATGCATATCATTTCTCTGCAATTTTAAAAGAATAAATTATTATGTTAATTATTAACGGTAGATAAATAAATTATTGAATTGTTATTTTAAAATAGTAAATTGAGGGTTTCCTATTTTTATTTTTTTTAAAAGTAAATATTGTATTAATATGAAGAAGATTTTAAAATTATTTTTCCAATTATCTCAAGATATCAATTTTGAAGAAGATTGGTGTAATAATTGGAATATTTTAGAATGTGATAATTGGGATCTTTTAGAAATTTGATAATCATGTGAGGTTTTAATGATTTATTGAGTAGGTATTTTAATCTAACTCTTTTATTTTAATTTAACGGTTGAGATTTGACATTCTCATTCTCACCTAAAAAAGTCATTTTCATATGATACACCCCATATATAACAATATTTGAAATTTATTATAAGTCATTCTACCTCCTAATAATAGTGATACAATACATCTAGTTGTGAACAAACACAGAGCGTAATTGTAGTGTGAAAACACAAATATTACTTTAATTAAATAATAAAAAACAAAAATAATTTTTCAATTTCATTTTAATTTTTTTCTCTTATAAATGAAATTAAAAGCAAAAGAATTTACAATATCAAATTATTTAATTTTGTATTTATTATATTTTTTGTACCACGTGTAAGATTTGTAAACTATATTTACATATTTAGCAAAATAAAATTCTAGAATTGTGTTAATTGCTGATAAAAGATAAATTAAAAAGGAAAAAGGGACAAGTTTCAGGGAATGGACAGACGAGTTTTTTATTATAATAATCATAACAAAAATTATTTATCAAAATACTCATCCTCTTAAAATATTTATCCAAATAGTCATGTTTTTGACAAGTTAAAAAATTGGCTTTTGAATTGACGATTTCTCAACATATTTTATTTCTTATTTTACTTTTTTTTTTTTTAAGAAGGGAAATCGTCCATTCAAATATTTACGCAGTGTGCTTTTATATTTTTTTAATTTAACTAATTAACTTAATTTATGGTTTATTTAAAAAATTAATTTAAATAAATGATTAATTTAAATAATAAAATTGTTATAATAAATTTTTTTATTTAAATAATTAATTAGTTTATGGCTTAAAATGTGTTAGAGTTAGGAATTTAGGTTTAACTATAATGCATTTTTAGTATAAAAAAATGATCAAATTGTATAATACCAGTGTAAAATATATACTAATGCACTAAGTGCGAGCAGGATAAGAACATTTTTTCTTACTATAAACTTCATTTTGACATAGTCCACATCTTTTGGAATGATATCCTTTTCCTTAATGGCCATCAATGTAAACAAACTAATTACATATTCACTTATTAATATTAGGTACAGAATATTTCATATGGAAAATATTGATCTTTCTAGTTTAATAATCAGTCCTATTGATATGATTGATGTAATGCTGTTTGTTCTTCCCATTGCAGAAACCAAATGACAGATGAACTGCATTGGACATGGGTTGATAAAATGTAAACTTCAAGACAAAGGTGCAATGACTCATAATGTTGTTGTGAAGATAGTGGTACAACCAGGAGTTGCCAACCTGAAGTTCATAAGAATCTTCAATCACAAGTTCATAAGAATTGGAACAAAGATTAGGGTTAAAACCATTCAAAGGGGTTAGGTTGGATCTGCAGTAATGGAGCTTAACATTCACTTATTGAGGCAAGCCATGGATCTCCCTGTCAAGGCTGGTTCAATATTATATTGTGCACTTTGAAGTCGATGAATATTATACTTTTAAAATTATATGAGTTTAGAGTCAAAATGTGGAAAAAAAAAATTTAGGGACAAAGTTCACCAAATTTTAAAAATTAGGAGGCAAAAGTGTAATTAAGTCTTTTTAATTTTAGGCACCAATTTGACCAATCATTATAATTTTAGAGACCAAATTAATTGATAATTTATAATTTCAGGAATTATTTTATCATTTTATTCATTTTAAGGACTAATTTGAACGTCCATTATAATTTTAGAGACTAAATTGACCAACAATGTATAATTCTTCTTGCTTTTTACGTAAGAGTTGTGGTGTTGTATGCTTATAATTGTATTTCCTTCTTAACATGTCATTTTAGCTTTTTTGGTTTCCTTATTGGAACAAAATAACTAGGATCTCGGAATTAGGAAAGTATTCAAACGAAGTAATGCATGACGACATTTAGGTGTGCATATATATGGTGGTTATTAAAAAATATTAATTACTATACAGTTTTAATCTTTGGAAAATACTTTATCGTACGAATAAAGGAGGCACGAATTTGATGAAACCTGTATATAACAATTACAACGCATGCATGATTTGCGCCAATTTTGTTTTTATTTTATAATTTTCTATTTAATTTTTAACCAATCAAATGTAAATGAGTATTTTTGTGCATAGTTCGTACCTAATACCTTCGTACTAATTAGCAGTCCTCTTAATACTTATATATAAAATAGAAGTGGTGAATTAATATTTTCATTCATTTTGATCTTTGTTCCCGTGAAATTCTTCTTCAATTGTCATCATACTTTCATATGATAGTTACCGGCTTAAAATTAGTATATTACAAATGAGAATATCACAGAATTTTTTCCAAAAAGTCATGTCAAGTTATGAATGACAGTAACATTAATCATTTTATAAATTAATATATTTTATATTTGTGTATGCACACATATTCATTGTCATGTTGTAAAAAGTTTTACTTACCGTTTAGGCTTTATTTCTAGGAAATTTCCCATTTTGCTTTTTCACAATTGAGTTTAAGAAATTTCAATCTAACTTCATTGTTACAATTCTTGAAATTCATTTATGAGTAATGATAAACGTACATCCTAATTTTGATATGTTTGGGTGGAAAATAAGAGAAAGATAGATAAAAAAGGAAAAAAGAAAAATAAAAAATGATATATGTAACAAATGATATGATGAGAAATGAAAATAGAGATGAAAAAAAAAGTGTTAATGAGTGTACATTAATCCTTTATTTTGAAGAGTAGTACAATAGGGAAAGGAATGAGAGGGAAGTGTGAACACTCAATTTTAAAATAAAAATAAAAAAATGAGAAAGTTTAAAATGAAAATAAATAAATAAACAATAATAATAAACCAAAAAAAAAATCCATTTGCCATTTACTCTAATCAAAAATAAATTTTGTTTTCTTTTTATTTGCGTTTGCAACCTAATTTCAAAAATAAAAATAAAAATAAAGAAGATCCTTCCTTCTTATCCAAAATAACAAATTCTGTGCACTCACTTTCTCTATTATTCGACTAACTCTCATTTTCACGTAAAACACTTTTCATTTACGTCCCCTCTTATTCAAAATAAGTCATTCGCAATACTCTCACCTGACCTTAATCATTGATGATCCACTCTAAAAAAGAATCCATCACCACCGACACACATTAACATTGAGACACGTGTACACACCACCCACACAACAGAATTTACTCTCATCTTCTCTTTCCATGTTTTGAACACACACATACCGGATTCTCCTCACCAACATACACGGTCATGACGTAACAACATGACCTACAACAAATTCTCTCTTAGCAGAGACCCTCACCCTTATCCGCACTCACTCTCTCAGATACCTTTGATCACAAGCACGTGTCACACACAGAGACTATTACTCTCTCTCACTTTTCGAAGTCACTCCACATTCTCTCTCACCCATCAACGCCCTCTCTCTTTTTTGCACACAACTCACTCTCACATTTGCAACAACACATAGAGCTGTCAAAATAGGCCCGGTCCAATGGATCAGCCTGTTTAGTCTGCAAAAAAAGTTAGATTGGACTCAAAAAAAAATAGCCTAAAAGAAATCAAGCCATTTAGGCCCGACCCGTCTGGCCCAACGGGCCAATTGGGCTCGGGCCAGGCTGGCCCGGTTTTATATATATATATATATATATATATATATATATATACTTTAAAAAATTAAAAAAGAAAAGGTCACACACATTTGTAAAAAAAGAAAAAAGAAACTAACAGAGATATTTTATTTTATAAATAAAATTTACTTAAAAATATATTTTTAATGAGATTATTGAGTAATTAAGTCAATTATATATGAATAAAAATGTTTGTTTATGCTAGAAAGTATGTAAAATTTAATTTTAAATATTTAATATGATTTAAATAATTTAATTTTATATGATTTTTGACAGAAAAAATAATAATTAAAATAAATAATAATGTTAATAGGTCCGAAAAAAATTCAGGTCAAATTAACCCGGTGACCTGTATAAAGCTGGGCTGGGCTCAAAAAATAAAAGCTCGGACCCAAACCGGGCCGGCCCGACCCAGCCCGCTAATGAGCAACGGCCCGGGCGAGCCCGACCATTTTGACAGCTCTACGTGTAGGGTAGAGTGGGGGATGGGCGTGCTCATTGTTACGTGCAAGAGAGTTAATACATCACTTTATGTTTTATATTAGTTTCTTAGTAGATATTAAATATTTATTATCATTAATTATATTTGGTATGTTTTAAATATGAGAGATTCTTACATGTACAGACACACATGTTTTGGCTTTTAGTTTATTCTCATTTCTTGTTACATTATTCGGTTCATCATTTTCATTATTCTCTGTTCTGTTCGCCCTTTTTATTTGGGTCTATCACTGTTTTGCTTACTTGTGGGTCCACCAATCGTTCTGTGGGTATGGGTGATAAGCTCGATAAATCACTATCACGTGTCATGTTTTTTAGGCTCAATTTGTCATTGTATATATTTTCCTCTTGTTTTCGTATTTGTTTATGGACCTATAATTAGAGTCCATTCCTTTTCTTTCTCTCTTTCCTAAAAATCACAAAAAAGTCGTGGGTAGCAGAAATTTGTGTTGGGGTCTTAGCTTATATGCGTGGATATGATTTTGTGCATGGAAATTATTTTGTGATTCATGTTCACTTGCTGATGCCCAGTTCTTGTTCGGCTGATATTGGTCTTGAATCATTGTGCCCCATGCATTTCTAATTGTCTGATTTCCCTGTGATGTTTTAATATATTTTGTCGTGTTGTGCGGATATGGTTCAAAATTTAGACAGGGCCTGGGTGCTATCATGAGAGTGCCTGCGTAATGAGCATAATCAGTTCTTTCCCTTTTTCATTCGAATGAATTCTAGTCACTTGCTAATTACTTAATCTTAATTAATAAAAGTTCTTAATGAGATAAAAGATACGAGAGGGAGAGAGAGAAGGGGGGGAGGGGGTTATTGATACAAAAATAAATTTAGTTTCCATATTTTAATTTATTTTGTTTCATATTACTATTGTCCTTACAATTTGTAGTGAGTGTAAATGAAAAAAAAAATGAAAATGAAAGTAGCTTTTCTGTTATTTCTTTTTAGCTTTCTCTTTTTAGCCAATAATAGATTTAGTTAAGAGTTTAATTTTTAAATTAAATTAAAAAAAGCTTAAATATGTTTTTAGTCCCTATAAAATGAGTGAGTTTTGATTTTAGTCTTCGCAAAATTTTTTCTTTATTTTTCATCCTTCTAAAACTTAAATTCACTTTTTTCAGTCCCTATATAAAATGAGCAAATTTTGGTTCTGGTTCCTGTAGAGAGAGATAAAAAAATTTTAAAAAAGAAAAAAAAATAGATGTAATAAATAATGTGATAAGAAATAAAGAGAGAAATTAAAAAAGATAGTTAATAAGCGTACATTAACCCTTTGTTAGAAGAGAAGAAAAGAAGGGAAAAGAAAGGGAGGAAAGGGAAAGCACATTTATCAAAAAAGTTTTCTCCCTTTGGCATATAAGAAAACAAGAGAGAAAAGAAAAAATGGTGCGGGTCTCACACTAAAATTTTTTCTCTCCAAATTGACAAGAAAGCAATTATTAAATGTTTAAAATTAATAAAATTATTACTATATCCTTTAACCTTTATGATAACAACAAATATAAATAAAATTATTGTTTTTAAAAATTATTTTTTTCTTTCTAAGAATAAAATAAACAATTTTAAATTTATTAATATTTTTAAATCTATTTTAATTCTATCTTGATTTTTTATTTACTTTTTTTTTATTATTCTCATTAACAACTTATTTTTTTATTTATATTTTTTTTCCACTTAATAGAGATAAAATACATATTTTAAATTTATCTTAAATTTTTATATAATATTTATTTTTTATATTTTTGTTTCCTTTATTATATCTATTTTTACATAGAGGTATTTATATCATTTAATAAATATATTTATTTTTTCTCTTTTCATTCTTTTCTTCTCTTTTCTCTTCTACCAAACCATTAAATAATCATCTCACTTTCTATTTTTTTTTCTCTTCTTCTCATTTTTTTTCTTTTACCTTCTTTCCTCTATTTTTCTTTCATAAACCAAAGTGTAAGTATTTTACCTTGCACTGTTGTATGGTATATGGCTCTATTTGCACAAATTTCTTCATAAGTATCTATAGGAAAAAAAAATAAGAAAAAAAAATAAATCAAGCTTCTCCCATAAAGTTAAAATAAACTTATTCCATAAAGTTAAAATAAACTTATGCACTAAGTTTTTATAGAAACTCTTTTAATTTGATTTCCAAAAAAATTAAAATACATAAATTAATCTTAACTTATAAAAAAAAGTTTAACACATTTTACTTTCTTACTTTCATCTTCTATAATGATTATAATTTTTTTTTATACAAACAAGACCTATAGTGGGACACGCATGATTAGAAGCGACGATAAGATGGGTACGTGGATTCCTTAAAAACGTACCACCATCTTCCAATTGCTTGCCTGCAAAATAAATAAGTCACCGTCACCTTTTTATTTTTTTAATTTTTTTTGGGGAACAAGTGGGGTCCTTAACAAATTAACTTTAATTTAAACCTAACAAACTCATCACCGGTTTTATAATCAAAAGTGGAAAATAAAATTAGAAAGTGATCGAAAGATTAAAATAATATGATTATCAACTAACCTTCACGAGATGTTAAGATTTAAAACTTACACTATGTTTGGTTGCAAAGAAGTGGCTAAAAAAGGAACAGAAGAGCGCGGAAGAGAAAAAAAAATTTGTATTTCTGTTCATTTGGTTACGAAGAAATATTGATGAAGTTTTCAATTTTTTGAGTCCTACGCGATTTTTAATCAGCTCAAATATGTGCGGAAATGCAAAGAAGTTCGTTGTGAGATGAAAATTTCCAGTATTACCCTCGCTTTCTTTTTCGAAGAAATGGGACAAAAGAGGAACAAATATTCGAATGTGTGTTATCACATATTCGAATATGTGATATTTTTTAATTTTAATAAATAAATAAATAAATACCGCCATTTTAAAATCGTAAGGTTATATCTATAATTTTATTTTTTCATTTCAAATTCTCAAAAGTCAAAAAATAAACTTTTATCTTATTTCTTCTTTATTTTTCTCTAACTAAATAATCTCTATTTTCACTCTATCTTTTATCTATATCTCTTTTTTTTTTTTTTCTACCTATTTTCTCTCTCTTTATTTCTCTCATTCCTACCAAACGTAGCGTTAACAATTATTGCTTGCCTGCAAAGTTAAATAAGTCACTGTCACCTTTTTGTTTTTTATTTTTTCGGGGACAGCGGGTGTCCTTAAACCTAAGCAAGTCATCACCTGTTTTATAATCAAAAGTGGACAATAATATTAAGATCTGAATGAAAGATTAAAATAATATCAACCAACCTTCACGAGATGTGCAACTCTCATGCACTCCAAAGTAATTATTCTATTATAGATAGAGTGAGACAAGGAAACGGCAACCGAGTTGATAGTTAAAATAGCTGGTAGGTGTTCAAAGTCTTTCTAACTATACGTACAATGCTGTTTTTCTTTTTATTCTAATTAGAGTTTTCGATGCAAAATTATGACAATATCATCATATTTAAAACCCCAAAATTCAAAGGATTTGCTTTGAATATTTATGTCATTCCTAACAACTCCTAAACCACAAGGCACGTAAGTCTTTGGATGATACTCTTAGTTTCTTTTTTTCCAAAAAGAACTGTCCCTGTAGCAACAAGTTAACTTCCATTTTGGTAACGGATTGCAAGAGAACTCAACGCAGCTCTTCTTCACATATGATGATATGGAAATGCAGTGTGTTAGCTAGTTTCAGAGGCTGATAATACTATTATATAAGCTTCTACAAGCAAACCAATGCACCTCCTGTTTTATAATCAAATTAAAGTGAACAGTAAAATCAGATATCAAAAACTTTGATGACAACGTATATTTTGCATATCCAAAAATAATTTTTTTATTTACTTATTTAAAAGATCTTTTGAAAAGGATGACTTAATTCCTTTAATTTTTTCTTTTTTTAAGTTCATTACAAGTTCGAATTCCAATTTCAAAGAAAGTGTCTGAACATGTCATTTCCATCTCCCAGTAAACGAGGAATTTGCATTGCAAGCAACGCAGGTCCCAAATCTCAAACCATAGGACACGTTAAAGGACGATTAGTAATTCTTAACATTTATTTATAATTTCACACTAAAGTAAAATTACAGTTGACACCAAAGAAACTCGGATGAAAATGCGCTACACAGAGGCAAAGTAAGGAGGATAACTTTACTAGATGCTAAGCCAAAGGAGATTCAAACCATATACTTGGGAATTGCAAAGCCTGAAAAATAAGGAAATTGAGCTAATGCACTTAAATACATAAAGCCAAAAATTTTGAAACAGTTGGGTCAAACACGTGTAGAAAAAAAGATTGTAACAGGAAATTTTCACACATTTTAGAAAAAGCTAATTAGCTCAATAAAAAATTAATTTGATTTCTATTCGTAATTAAAGGCGGTTCTTAAATCAAAGCAAAGTTTCAAACAAAAGATAAATATTGAGCAAAGAGAAAAAAAATAGGAGATTTTAGGTATTCTCTTCAAAGATGCGTATATTAAATTCCGCATATTAAGATACGGGTCATAATAATATGCACTAATATTATTAAATAATCACACACAATAAACAAAAATACTTTAGATTTGTGTGTGCGTATATATTTATTGCCATGTTGTGGGATGTTTTAATTAGGCATTGTTTGTAGGAAGGCTCTCATTTTCCTTTTTCACAATTGAGTTTAAGAATTTAAAATCCATTTAAAATATGTAAATTAAATAATATGACTTTTGTCTAAAACTAGTTTTAAACTCATGCAACGCACAAGTTCAAAGATTAAAAATATCAAATGTATTAAAAAATATTTACAAAAACATTCTTGATGTTTTGCTTTAAAAATATAGATAAAAATATAATTTCTTTTAAATATAGAATTTAATTTTGATATGTTTAAAAGTTTTAAAAAATTCCTTAAATGTAATTCTTAAAATAAATACCATAAAATATAGTGATTTTTAGTATGAAAATTTATAATTAATTTGTAGCATAAAATATTTTTATATTGTATGTACATCTAAATAAATACTTAAAAATATATATAAATAATAGTGTTCGACTGTATTCTTTTTAGGACATTATTTAGTATATTATAGATAAATAATTTTTTTTTACGTTTGATAGTTATTCTTAGAACTTGTGCGTTGCATTTGTTTAAAACTAGTTTTAGACAAATGCCATATTGTTTTATTTGCATATTTCAAATAAATTTCATGGAAAATTAACATTATTTATTTTACTTATTTCAAATGAATTTTAATGAAATTGTAATTTTTTTCTTGTATATTTCAATTAGAGTGAGAAGAAAGTATTTTTTATTCATTTTTATTAATTTACTAAAGACTTGGTTTACGTAAATTTGATAAAAGTTATACATGAATTTGACGTGGAATTATATAAAAATATATTTTACTTTCCTAAAAATTTTTACATGAAATAAAATAATTTGTTTAAATTCCATTTCATCTATATATAGCAAACATACTATATGGGGGTAAAACAAGACAAATGTGGCAAAAATAAGTTCATTACGTTATGTTAAATTTGACTTTTAATAATATGTACATTATACATTTTGGGGGGGGGGGGGGGGGGGGTTGTTGTAGAAACATTATAGCAATTATTTGTTAAACAATTATATTAAAGAACATGGAGTGATCCAATGAGTGTAACTCAATTTGACAATACACACTAAGTTTGTGGGGGAGGACATGGGTTCAATTTCCACATAATACATCCATGGGGAGGGACAAAGAGCTTAAAGTATGACTAAGCCTTGGATCGAGGATTAGTTCCATAACCGGGCCAAAAGATCAAAGCTTGTGGGGTTACCTTAGAGTCCCACCAAAGAGCCAAAAATCCTAATTATGATGGTTATAATAAAAAAAAAGAACATGGAGAGTTTTTTTTATATATAAAAAATGAATCAAGTGTGATAAGGTATATAATTTAAATGTTATACTAGTAAGTCATTTTATTACTTTATCAAATATTGTACTATTATACTTTAAACGATCTAATTTCAGGTAAGGACATAGCCACAGTTGAAAGTTAAAATAGTGGGTAAGGCCAAGCAACAATATGTGACTCATTGTGATTGTGTAGTAAAATTCGCCTTTGCAGGTAAAATTCATTATAGATATTAAATGGATACTTATTTATTAATGGAGCGAGGACGGATAGTAAAGTACCCATATTCACAAGTACCTGCACTTTGTAATTATTTAAATACCTTTAACTATACATAAAATAAATTACTTTAATTTATTGTTAATATAAATATATATTTTAAAATTATTTATTTTTAGTATAAAGATATATAACAAAATTATTTTTTTAGTATAAATATATGTTTCAAAAAATTTATTTTAAGTTTTATTTTATTTTTACTTTTTTATTTAAAATTTGACATTTTAACAAACATTTACGGATACCCATGATACTCGTGAATATATATAAAATTTGTCAAACACCCCGTATAAATACAGATGGATATATGAGGACTATTACCTGTACCCAACCCATCCCTGTTGACATCCTTACCTACAATGCTGTTTTTTAATTCTAATTAGAGTTTCCGGTGCAAAATTTTGATAATATCATCATAGTTAAATTCCTAAAATTCAAAGGACTTGCCTTGAATATTTATGTCGTCCTTAATAACTCCTAAACCACAAGACATGTAAGTCTTAGGATGATTATATTTCTTCACTGCCCATAGTTTCTTCATTTCAAAAAAGAACTGTCCCGGTAGTTTAGAAGTAATCTCCAACCTGTTAGCTACCATTTTTGTAATAGATTGCAAGAGAATTCAAAGCAGCTCTTCTTCACCTCTGCATTGTTATCTACAGGGTCGAACGATTGAGAGCACGAGAAAGTTAAACGTATATTATATGAGCCTATACAAACAAACCAATGCACCTCCTGCTTTGCAATCAAAAGTGAGCACTAAAATCAGATGTCAAAAACATTGATGCAATTTAACTTTAGATATCCAAAAATAATTTTTTTACTTATTTAAAAGATCATTTAAAAGGATGACATAATTCCTTCTTTTTAATTAACTTCATGACAAGTTCGAATGCCAATTTCAAAGAAAACGTCTGAACATGTCGTCATTTCCATGTCCCAGTCCACGAGGAAGTTGCCTTGCATGCATCGTAGGTCCCAAATCTCAAACCAAAGGACACATCAAATGACGATTAGTAATTCTTTACATTTGTTTATAGTTTCAAACTAAAGTAAAGTTACAGTTGACACCAAAGAAACTCGGATGAAAATGCGTTATACTTACACTATCTCAAAAAATACAGCGTCGCTCTGCAAGAATTTCAACTCAATTTCGAGAAGTTATAACAATAACAATTTATTTTACAAGATGTATATTATATTGTACTATATAATATTACATGTGGTCTCCGACGGCTCCTAAACCTCAAGACAAGTTTTCATTTTCGCCCACCGACTGACAGCCTTTTCATTCCACACAGGCTGGCTTCGTTCTTTGTTTTATAAAAACTTGTCCTCTCGCTCGTACCTTGAGAGCACATTCTATACATTACACATCATCTTCAGCGTGTGAGCTTTCACCTTCTGCAATGGCTTGTACTAGCATCCAAAGTTGCTCTTCATCGCACACAAAATATTTTGATGTATTTGTAAGCTTTAGAGGTGAGGATACTCGTAACGGTTTCACTGATCACCTTTTCGCAACTCTTCAGAGGAAAGGCGTTGTTGCCTTCAGAGATAACCAAAATATCAATAAAGGGGAACTCTTGGAACCTGAGCTCTTGCAGGCAATCGAAGGATCACGTGTTTTCATTGTTATCTTCTCAAAGGACTATGCATCATCCACATGGTGCCTGAAAGAGCTCACAAAGATCGTCGATTGGCTGAAGAAACAGGTCGAAGTGTGCTCCCCGTTTTCTTTGATGTCACTCCTTCTGAGGTCCGAAAACAGAGTGGAAAGTTTGAAATAGCTTTTGCTGAACACGAAGAAAGGTTCAAAGATGATTTGGAAATGGTACAAAAATGGAGGGAAGCTCTGAAATCAATTACCAATCGTTGTGGGTGGGATGTACAAAATAAGCAAATACCTGACCATACTTTTTGTATTATATATTTAATTTTGTCTTTGAAAGTCTTGACTCTTAGTGATGATTTGGTGTTTTTGCTTCGATTTGGTCTTTCAGGCCACAACATGAAGAAATTGAAAAAATTGTTGAAGAGGTAATCAATATATTAGGTCAAAATCAAAATTTGAGTTTCGGGGATGATTTAGTTGATATGAACTCTCGTGTGAAAGAATTGGAAGAGCATCTAGTTCTGGGAGCAAATGAAATTGTTCGAGTTGTAGGAATTTGTGAGACGGGTGGAATAGGAAAGACAACACTTGCTATGGCTTTGTTTAATAAAATCTCTCCTAGATATGATGCTTGTTGTTTCATTGATGATGTAAGCAAAATTGTTAGAGATTTTGGACCGAAAGGTGTACAAAAACAACTTCTTTGTCAAGCTCTAAATCAAGCAAATATGGAGATAAACAATCTTTTCGAGGGAACCAAGTGGGTAACAACTAGGTTATGCAATTTAAAGGCGCTTATTATTCTTGATAATGTTGATCACATTGAACAATTGGACAAATTGGCTTTGCATCCTAAATATCTAGGTGCAGGGAGTAGAATTGTCATCATCTCTAGAAATATTCATATCCTAAAAAATCATGGAGTAGATGTAGTTTACAGTGTTGAACTACTAAATATGGATCAAGCTCTTCAATTATTTTGCAGAAAAGCTTTCAAATATCTTGAAGCCATAGTTATTGAACATTGTCCAGAAGAGTTTGTAGGAACAATAATGACAGTGGATGCTCTATCAAAAATGAAACATCTTAAGTTGCTCATTCTCATTCTTGAGGATGAGGATTTTTCAGGAATTCCCAATTATCTTTCTAATGAATTAAGATACCTATCTTGGTATGAATATCCTTTCACGTCTTTGCCATCAAGTTTTCAACCAAATCAACTTGTAGAATTGATCCTAACTTATAGCGAGATCAAACAATTATGGGAAGGCACAAAGGTACTATATTGTTTTATTTCAATTGTCTTTTGTCCTTAAACAAATAAAAAGGAAAATTATCTCATATTTTTTAACTTTCTTTAACTTAATTAAAAAAACACAAGAAAAGCTTAAATATCATTAATTTTGTCTCCTACTATTGACCAAATCAAAAAAGGGATTTTCTCCTCATCTTTTTTTTTTGTTAAAGGAAAATTAAAAATTAATAGATAGTGATTTTCCTTACTTTTGTTTCTTTTACATTCTATGCCTAATTTGAGAACTCTGGATCTCCGTACTCCAAAAATCTTATCCTTGATCTGAATGTTATTTCTGGGCTCAATTCTCTTAAGAAGCGAAATCTCTTAGGCTGTACACAATTACAAAATAATCATCTATTAAAGAAACCAAGGGAGACAGAACATTTGGAGAAAGTTATAAAAATAGAAGTGCCATCCAATTCTTAACATCCTCTGTATACAAAGTTTTAATGTTGCCTTTCCATTTTCTTTCCTCTTGAAAACCTGAAGATTCATTTGGTTTGTTGTTGCCTTATTTGCCTCGTTTCCCATGTTTGGTTGATCTTGATCTGAGCTTCTGCAATCTATTTCAAATCCCTGATGCTATTGGGAACTTACATTCTTTAGTAAGCATAAATTTGGGGGGAAACAAATTTGTGAAACTACCTACTACCATCAAGGAACTTTCCAAACTTGTATATTTGAACTTGGAGCACTGCAAGCAGTTGAAATATTTGCCCGAGCTTCCAACAAGAAAAGAAAAAATTGAAAAAGAAATTGCCCAGTATATCGATGGATTATACATTTTTGATTGCCACAAGTTGAGTGAGATGGAACACTGTTATAGCATAGTTTTTTCCTGGATGATGCAAAATCTTGAGGTGACGACTCCATCCTTTCTTTCCCTATTTCGTTTTTTTATGTGCACAAATTATGTATGACTGATTTTTCTGGTATCAGGTACGCTTGCAATCCCCTCTTTTCTGGGGTCATACTGGTATTGTTATTCCTGGAACTCAAATTCCAAGGTGGTTCAGTAAACAAAATGTGGGTAATTCAATAAGCATGAACCTGTCTACTGTTATGGAAGACCCAAATTGGATAGGTGTTGCTTGTTGTGCAGTATTTGTGGCACATGCTGACAGCGGGGTTGGGCATGATTGGCTGCCATGTGATTGGCCAAATATTGGATATGGTTTTCAAAATGACCAGGTTGGAGGTGGGTTAGGTGGGGTCTATTACAATGTTCCAATACATTTCCAGACAGATTTGGTGACAGTTGAATTAGATCACTTGTTAATAATGTTTTTCACTCGAGAATTACTCATTCATCACGTAAGTAGATTTTCAATCAGAAAGCAAGATCTTGATACCATGGAATTCGCATTCTCCGTTCACAAGCCTCCAGGTTTGCATTTGGAGGTGAGAAATTGTGGGTATCGTTGGATATTTAAAGATGATCTTCAACAATTAAAATCAAACATGATGTCCAGTGGAAATTCTTCATCTGGGAAGCACAAGCTATTAACAAGTGATTAACCATGCATCATTGAGCTTATCACGGAAAGTGTAGCAATTTCTTTTCAACAAGAATTCCATCAAAGAAATTCTAATCCATTTGAGGTAAAATTCAATACAGTAAATCACAGTTATTATTATAAATTTATAGTCATTTATTAATACTCTGTTTTGTTTTTTTGTTGTTTTTTTTACCTTATATTGATTATGTGGTAAATTTTTTTCTACCATCCTTCCAGGGTAAAGTCACTAGTACTTGAGAACATTGTTAAAAATGATAATAAACATATTTGGTCATGGATTGTCATGAGTTGTAAACTATGATGCATAGCTAATTGTCAAGATTTCAAGAAAAATAATGTACAGCATCAATTTTGATATATAGCTATCTTAAAGTAGAAGTTTCTAACAACGATCCATTAATTTTTTTGCTTGAAGTAAATGTCGAAGTCTAACTCCTTTCTTTAATTTACCTAATTGAATTACTTCATATTTGATTTTCAGATTTTAGACAAAAAGTGTGAAAGATTATGTAAAATTAAAAATAATAATAATAATAATAATATCAGACATGATGTTAGATACCTTGATAATCTGCTTCATAATTAGGGTGATTATTTACTAATTTACGAAAAGTATATGTATATTATAATATGTGCAAGTGTCTTCTATCTCAATAGTACATATTTAGCACAATCACCTTCTTCAAGAACATGTTAGGCAAATTGAGAATTATGGAGGGCATGTAACTCTTACTCTTAACATTTGTCTCAAACAAAACTCTTTATCATACGAGAACCAAAATTTTCCTCTCCAACTACATGTAGTTAGCACATATCATGACATGGGAACATCTACTTAGACTTGAGAACATCCTCTGTTTCCAATAATCGACACAAGAAGGTAAAACCAGGCATTGACAATTTAGAAAAGTGTGATATGGAACTTGAAAACAAGAACTAGAATACAATGGGTTATAGAACTTTTCAAATATAATTTTATTATGAACAGAAAAAGAATGACTCCAGGTTGTAGAGAAATTGTAGGACCCTATGGTGACGATCTTAAAGACGTATATGGGAAACCTTTCCTGTTTCCAGGGCTTGTACTACCAGAGCCACCAATCTCCGTTTTGGATGAATTGCAGGTCTTTAGCCAACAAGTTTCCTATTTTTGGCAGAACTTATTCCACCTATTGGATTGCAGTTAGTTGAACTTAATCTTGCAGCACCCTTCTATAATGTGCTTCACTAGCCATTGTGGATATGGATCTTTAGCTAGAAGCAATTGTCAAAACGTCTCAAGTGGATATTTACTAAATATAGTTGATCAAATCACCAATGCAAGGATAAAAAGAAACATCTTAAAAGCTGTTGTTGAATTGGCAAAAGGTGAAGAACTGAAGATGTTGGTTTTTTCGTTGCAAAGCTGTGACACTATGATGAACAATGAGAGAGGTTAGCACTTAGATCAGAGGAATGATTTATTTGGTGCCCAATTATTGTCAGTGTTCTTCACAAGCTCTATAGCTTTATAGTTAGGAAATTTGATGGATGGTTTATGGTTTGGTGCTACTTGCACTTGCCATACAGTAGTATATCTTCACAGGCTTTTACACCGCATTCTCAATCTTTAACACAGTAGATATTTCTGAACTTTATGTGATCTATCTAATGCTCCTGATATCACAGTGACATTACAGCAAAATCAATTCCAAGTGTTGAAGAATGTTCAAGAATGAGGAGTTGTACCTTGTGTGGCTGATTACAGAAGACATTAATGCTGCTATAAGGTACTTCATTAGCATTGTGGACAGGGATCTTTAGCTAAAGGCACTTCTTAACAAGTGTCAGACGTTTTTACCTAACAAATTGATCAAATCATCAATAGAAGGATGAAAAGCAAAGTCTTAAAAGCTGGTGTTTAAGTGACGAAAGGTGAAGAAGTTGGTTTGTTCATAATGGAGCTAGTGGCTGCAAAGCTATGAAGACTAACCGTATGTATGAATTCATCATTATTACGACTAACTAATTAACTTCAGGCTGTTATCATATCCATCAAATCTTTTGTTATCTGAAGTTTCTAATAAGCCTACTTCGGTTCCAAAGTTGACAAAATTCATTTTAAGTTTATCCTTGTGTAAACTTAGTTTGATTAATTTTAAAATGCATTTAATCCATTTGTAAATACAAGGTAGCACTTAACCTTTTTATGCATTACATTAACAATCATGTGCCAAGTTATACATTGAAAAATAATACTTCTTTTTTCTTGGTACGTAAGTCTGTCACACATAACAGAAAGAAGGAAGAAAATCGGAGGAGGCTAGAAATTATTTTGGTGAAGATTCAAAGAAATATTTTGGGTATAGGTGATTCACTCCTCTTTCTACAAGTCAAAGAAAATTCCACTTTTGTGGAATATAAAGTGAGAAGAAACCCATAAATTGTTTTTAACTAGATATTAACCTCCGGCATTGCACAGTAAAGAAAAATATATAATGTATTTTAAAGAGATTAGAATTATATTAAAAAAGAAATATTACGTTGAATTATTATATTTAATAATTGTGAAATATATATTTTCTGAAATAAGAAATGTGTACGGATTATATCTAGACTACACATTTTTGTCAATTGTTAGGACATTGCGAATGCATTGGTCGTAAATATTTTAAGAGTAATATAGTAATTAATTAATGATATAATTATAAACTTAAATTTTGGGTGTGTAAATTCGAATAAAAATCCATAATCTATCAATAACAAAAATTAGATTTGTAAAGTAAGTTGTAGATCCAAGCAAGATATATCAATTAAAAAGAGACAAGCAAACATGGTATTTGTTATTTAATAAAATCCATTGATGTTTGCAACTGTTTTTAGAATTATGTTTTAATAAGATAAGAATATGAAAGAACTTTTATCTATTTAAATTTAAAGAAAATTTGATAAACTTAAATAAATCAAAATTGTTGCGTAAGATTAAAAAAAAAATAGTAAAAGTTGAACATTAGTTTGACATCTTTTATTTCCTATTTTCTTTGATTACAAAATTAAATAAAAATTTGTATTTTATTCAACTTGTTATTGTTTGGTTAATAATTTTAATAATTTTGATTGCACCTAGTTGCGGAATAATATTATAACTAAGCAAAAATAATTAATTAAACTTATAATTAATTAGTTTTTGAAAAATATCATTAATTTAGATAAGTTAAAAATTTGTGTATATTAGAATATAAAACTAGTAAACATAAAGATTTAAGAAGGTTGGCTAGTAATAACCTAGGAATTATTCTATGTTTGTTAAAGTATTTAGTTGATAATTAAATTAATTAATTAGGCGAGTGCTATGTTAATATGGGTTGGAAAGAAATGAGTTGGGTTGGATTGTTATTGAGTTTATTTTTCGTCCTGGGCCCAGGACTGCAGTAGCCCAAAGGCCTATTCCCTCCTGCACTCTTCACAGGCTGATCTGACCTTAGTGTGTTGGGCGCCCCTTTTCAACTCAAGAAATATACTGTGATTGAATTTGTGGATTGCTTTTTTTTTTTTTTTGTTGAAAATTCATCATCTATTTTGTTCTCCATAGATGTTAACATGCTTATATTGTTGGGAAGTTGGTTGGCTTGTATGGGTTGGCTTTTTTCTCCGGGAAGTGAAAATTGTGGTCTGATTTGGATGTGTTCCAACTGTGCAGTGTTGCTGCATCGGAGGAGTCTATTCTGTGTGTTAAATGTTAATGGGTATGATAATAGTTAAATGTCAATGGACAAACATGGATATAAGCCCAATTTCGAATGAACCGTAAGATAAATTACTGAGGCCTTAGTTCAACCAGAAAACATAATTATGTAAAGCGTAATAACATAAACAAATAATAATAATAATAATAAGTACAATAATTATAACAATAAAAATAATAACAGGCTTTTAAAGAAGGAGCTTAAACCTCAGAATAGAACCACAAAAGAATAAGGAATAAATTAATTAAATATTAGGGGAAGAATTATAGTAAATGGGTTCGGTGGTATATAATATATTATTTTGGTCTTTAGTTCCCTGAAATTCTTCTTCAGTTATCATCATATTTGTCTGATACAGGCTTAAAACTAGTATATTACAAATGAAAATATCACAGTTTTTTCTTTTCAAAAAATAAATTATAACAAGTTGTGAATGACAGTAACATTAATCATTGTAATCTTGAAGAAAAAAACAATCATTGTATAAATTAATATATTTATATAGCCTATATTAGGTCTAGGCTAAGCTGAGCCTTTTTAGAAAATAAATCAAGTCAAGGCCTTTATTAAAATCTATTTAGTTAAAAAGATTAGGTGCTAGACCATTTAAAAAACATTTTAAGCTTAATAGACTAGCCTATTTAATTTACATAAATATATATTTGTTGTTATAATAATTATAATAATAGTAATTATTATTATTATTAATTATTATAATATTAAATTTGTTATATTTATTAAAATCATATATTTATTTATCTTTTTAAATGTTAAACATGTTGACCTACATAAAGAGTCAAACTTATAAGTTTATCAAAGATAAATTTATGTCCTACTTTGGAGGTTTTATTCTAAAATATGTTTTAAAATAAATTATCATAAATGTCATACTAGACCTTAAAAATATGTTTATACCATATAAACAAGTTAAACTCGATTATTATAAAGTCTAGTATACCTATTTTTGCCATTATCTTGATGTTAAATTATTACAAAATAGGTCTTAAATAAACTTGTAGGCCAAGTCAGGCTTTTATATAGGTCAGGTTAGGCTAGGCTTTTATATAGGCCAAGTTAGGCCTTTAAAAAATGCTTATAACATGTAAACAGGCTAGGCTTAGGTCACGTACTTTTAACTAAGGCCAGGCTTAGGTCTAGCAAATCCTAGCTTGACCTAGCCTATTTGCACTCCTATTCATTGTCATTTTGTGGAAAGTTTCGCCTATTGTTTAGGTGTTGTTTCTTGGAAGTCTCCCAATTTGCCATTTTACAATTGAGTTTAAGTGTGTGTTTGTGTGTGTTTGTTTTCACGTTAGATTCTCTAGAATCACATTGAAATAATAGTTAACGTAATTTTAGGTAAATTTTCACATGTTTGACTCCACACTAAGAAATTGATTCTAGGTTTGGAATTGATTACAAGTTGAAAGAACTTTAAATAGCTTTGTGTTTGATCAAAAATTTTATATTGAGTTTTACTACTAACTTGTTTTTATAATAAAAACATCTAAAATAAATCACATCACTTCAACATTAATTTTGTAAAATCAATTTCATTCAAAATGAATTTTGCCAACGCTCATCCAAACACAAACTAAGAAATTTCAATCCGACTTCACGGTTTCAATTCTTGAAATTGATTTCAAGGACTTGTACTATTGTATGGTATATGTAGGTCGTCGAACAGGCATGGTTAAAAGTTACCACAGTGATGAAGGACAATATGTGACTCCTTTTGGTGGTGTAAAATTTATTGTCATTGACACATATATGTTCCAAGTCTTTCTAACAATACGTGCTTTTTTTTTTATTTTAATTAGAGTTTTGCATGCAAAATTAGGACAATATCATCATATTTAAAATCCCAAAATTCACCTTTTGCTGCTCTACATTATTGTTATGTACGTGAACGAACGTTTGAAAGCACAAGAAAAGGAAACGAATTATTATATGAGCTTCTACATGGAAACCAATGCACCTCCAAATCAAAAGCGAGCAGCAAAATTAGATGTCTAAAACATTTATGCCAATTTAAATTCTAGATATTAAAAAATAATTTTTTTACTTATTTAAAAGATATTTTTAAAAGGATGATATAATTCTTTTTTTTTTTTTCTGGAGTTCATGTCAATAAGTTCGAATGCCATTTTCGTAGAAAATATCTGAACATGCATGTCGTCATTTCCACTTCCCAGTACACGAGGAAGTTGCATTGTAAACAACGTAGGTGCCAAATCTATTTATAATTCTTAACATTTATTTATAATAATTTCACGAAAAATAA
This sequence comes from Spatholobus suberectus, assembly GCA_004329165.1. Taxonomy (NCBI): domain Eukaryota; kingdom Viridiplantae; phylum Streptophyta; class Magnoliopsida; order Fabales; family Fabaceae; genus Spatholobus; species Spatholobus suberectus. The sequence continues at coordinate 66,404,211 of CM014731.1, forward strand.
AATTACAGTTGACACAAAAGAAACTCAGATGAAAATGCTTTAGAGTATCTCAAAAAATACAGTTTCGCTCAGCAAGAATTTCAACTCAACTTCACTGAGAAGTTATAATTAACAATAACAATTTGTGAAACAATATATATATATATATATATATATATATATTGAAATTAATGAAAAAATTAAAAAAAAGTAAAGTTAAATATTAGTGTGGCACATCCTTTATTTCCTATTTTTTAATTACAAAAATAAATAAAATTTCATTTTATTCGACTTGTTATTATTTATTCAATATTTTTAATAATTGTACTTGCAATTAGTTGTGGAATTTATTTAACAAGAAGTATATTATATTCATGTATATGGTCTCGACGACTCCTACTGTCCATGCCTTAAATCACTTCTTTGAATTTTTTCCCAGGCTTTTAATTTTCCACACGCTTTGTCAGTTGTTTTAAAAAGTCTTATTTTCCCACTGCTACCTTGAGAATACTATTCCATACATTACACATTACCTTCTAATTTTGATCGTGTGAAATTGATTCCAGTTGACGTGAGCTTGTTAAAAGTCTTTCTAATTATTTCCTTCATACAGTAAAAAATAATTTATGCTGATTAAATATATTACTTAATTTATTTAATAATTTTCTCAACCTTATTTAAAAAATAAACTTCATTTTTAATTTAAACCATCTTTCACACTAATTGATAGAAGACTTTAATTAATGAGAAGTTGTTTAAAATAAGAATACTCTTTTTTCATTATGAGAATTAAATGAGTCATTAGAAATAAATTCTAAATTAAATAAAGAATATTTTGAGAGAAGATCTTTTTAAATAAAGTAAAATTAGTTAAAACTTACTTATAATTTAGACCACCATAATTTTTTAATTTTTTTTATATTTGAATCTGAAAGAAGTATATTTTATTCCGATTAGAGTTTTTGTGCAAAATTATGACAATATCATCATATTTAAAATCCTAAAATTCAAAAGATTTGCCTTGAATATTTCTGTCGTTCCTAGCAACTCCCAAAACAGTAGCATGTAAGAATTAGGATTATTATATTTCATCGGTACCCTCAGTTTCTTCGTTTCCCAAAAGAGTCACCCTCTGGCAGGATGGAAAGAAATTAAGTGAAGAGAAATAAGTTAAAGAAAACTAGGAAGATAAGAAATAGATAAGAAATATAATGAAAATATAAGTTATTTGGTTGTGTAGAAATAAAGATAAAATAGAGTAGAAATAATATTGTATAGTTGTTTGGCTTGAGTGGAAATAAAGGAAAGAAATTACATTAATGTTGTCTTTCCTTTTTTGTCCCTATGTAAATCATATTAAAGTTTAGAATAAATCAGACTCCAATAGTAGACTATCAAAAAACAATAGTAAACTATCTGTCGAAATGAGACTGTAAATAATCTACTATTTATTTCCAATAGTCTACTATTGCAAGAACGAACCATCTGCAGGTCTTGATAGTTGAGTATTTAGCTAGCAGAAGCACGACTCTTTTGTGGACATTTTCATCAATTATATATACCAATATCTATTTCCACATTATTTCTACTCATTTTTGCATAGAAATAAACAGTAGGGGATCCCACATATTTTTTCTTCTCTATCCTTATTTCTACATTACCAAACACAAACTTATTTCTTACCTTTCTATTTCTTTTCTCTCACTCTAATTTCTACACTATTTCCATGCAAAACAGGCCCTCAGAGCAACCTTGGACAAGTTAACTTCTATTTTTGTAACCGATTGCAAGAGAATTCAAAACAGCTCTTCTTAACATCTGATGATATATGGAACTACAACGTGTTAGTTGAAGACACGTACAATTTCACTGATCATTTTAATTTTTGCCGCTCCACTGAAAGCACAAGAAAAGGGACACGTACAATTCACCTCCTACTTTATAATCAAATTAAAGTGATCAGTAAATCAGATGTCAAAAACATTGATGACAATTTAAGTTCTACACATCTAAAAATAATTTTCTACTTATTTAAAAGATCTTTTAAAAGGATGACATAATTCCTTTTTTATTAAGTTAATGAGAAGTTTGAGTGCCAAACATGTCTTCATTTCCATCTCCCAGTCCATAAGGAATTTGCGTTGCAAGCATCGTTGGTCCCAGATATTCTCAATCGACAGGACACTTTAAAGGACGATTAGTAATTCTGAACAATTATTTATAATTTCACACTAAAGTAAAATTACAGTTGACACCAAAGAAACTCAGATGAAAATGCGTTACACTTACACTATCTCAAAAAATACAGCTTAATTTGCTCTACAAGAATTTCAACTCACTTTGAGAAGTTATAACAATAACAATTTATTTAACAAGATGTGTATTATATTGTATTATATAATATTGTATATGAACATGTGGTCTCCGACGAAATATCTAAAAGATCCATATGATTTGGGGTTAATAACAATTTTAATAATTATATAATATGGAAATGGCGAATTTATATTTTCGTTCATTTTGGTCTTTATTTCTGAGAAATTCTTCTTTAGTTGTCAATTGTATACATGCTGTTTTTTCTTTTTCTTCTTGTTATTGCAATTAGAGTTTTCCATACAAAATTATGACAATATCATCATATTTAAAATCCATAAATTTAAAGGGCTTGCCTTGAATACTATATATTTATGTCGTCCTTAATAACTCCTAAACCACAAGGCACTTGAGTCTGAGGATGATTATATTTCTTCACTGACCTCAGTTTCATCATTTCCAAATTAAAAGAACTGTCTCCCTAGATTCAAAGTAATTACATCAATTTAACTTTCATTTTTGTAATGAATTGCAAAGAAAATTCAAAGTAGCTTTTCTTCACCTCTAATGATATGGAAATACAATGTGTAACTTTCAGAGTTGAAAACAAACAACAATTTCATTGATAACTTTTTGCTGCTCTGCGTTATTGTTATCTACGGGGACGATCATTTAAAAGCCAAGAAAGGGAAACGTACATTATATGAGCATCTACAAGCAAACCAGTGCTCCTCCTGCTTTATAATCAAAAGCGAGCAGTAAAATCAGATGTCAAAAACATTTATGCTAATTTAAATTATAGAAATTAAAAAATAGGTTTTTTACTTTTTTAAAAGATCTTTTTAAAAGGATGACATTTTTTTTTCTGACGTTCATGTCAATAAGTTTGAATGCCAATTTTCATAGAAAATGTGTCTGAACATGCATGTCGTCTTTTCCACTTCCCAGTACATGAGGAATTTGCATTGTAAACAACGTAGGTCCCAAATCTCAAACCATGGGACACGTTAAAGGACGAACTATAATTCTTAACATTTATTTATAATAATTTCACGCCAAAATAAAATTGCAGTTGACTTGACACCAAAGAAACTCAGATGAAAATGCTTTACAGTATCTCAAAAAATACAGTTTTGCCCAGCAAGAATGTCAACTCAACTTCATTGAGAAGTTATAACAATAACAATTTATTAATTGGTCCCGACGACTACAGCTTAAAACACGTCTTTGAATGACATTTTTGCCCAGCCACAGCAGACGACAAAGGGAATATATATATATATATATATATATATATATATATATAATAGTGAAATTAATGCATAATATTAAAAAAAAAAGTAAAGTTAAATATTAGTGTGTTATTAGGGATGATAATCCTATCTAGACCATACGGGTACCTACAACGGATAGGGTAAATGCCCACTTAATGGGATTGAGGCCGGGGACAGGTGTTTACTCGCAAATTTTAATAAAGATGGGTACAAGTATGAGTACTATAGTACTCATCCCCCCCCCCCCCCCCCACACACACATATATATATATTATCTTTAATAAATATTAAAGGTGAAATATCTCATATATAATATATTGAAAAGATAAATTCTAGTGATTATTATAATATTAAAGAACTTAATTTATTTTAAAAAATAAAGATATTGTAAGAAGTAAAAACAAAAATAAGAGTTTAATTTATATACATTGTTAATGTAAAATATTTTTACATATATATTTAATAGGTAGTTACTTTATCACAACATCATATTAAGAATATAGGATAATTAAATTCTATTAGAAGTCTATAAAAAAGTTTTACACTAACATTATATATAAATTAAATTTAAAAAATAATTCATACTTTACTAAAATTATTATATTATATAAAAATGTTTTTTTTTCTTCAAATACATGCATTGCTTCAAAAATATTATTGACAATACATATAATTATTGTTATTGTTGAACATAGTTTTTTAAAATTAAAATTATTCATATTTTATTTGATATTAACTATATTAAAGAATATATTGAATGAATTTGTCTTTATATATTTATAATAAAATGTTAGAAATACTTAATTATAAAACTTTGATAAATAATGTTGTAGCTAATAAAAGAATAAAATGAGATTAATGAGTTTCTCAAATTAAATATTAAATATAAAATTTGTCTAAAACCTTAGACTTTTTTTGTCACTACTCTGCACTTAACAAAGGTGTAGCTAGCGGGTGTGTGTATGGATATATAAGTACTCAGTGGGTGCGGAAATAAGAATTAAAGTTATTACCCGTACGGGTGTGAAGGCGGGTATGGGTTTTTTTTTTTTAAAATGCGGGTACGAGGATGGATATCATAACACCTTACCTTGACCCTATTCATTGTCATCCCTATGTAACATCCTTTATTTCCTATTTTATTTAATTACAAAAATAAATAAAATTACATTTTATTCAACTTGTTATTATTTAGTCGATATTTTAAATAATTGTGATTGCAAGTAGTTGTAGAATTTATTTATAAAGAAGTATATTATATTAATATATGTGGTCCCGACGACTCCTACTGTCCTACGCCTTAAAACACGTCTTTGAATGATTTTCATTTTTGCCCAGCAGACAGCCTTTTAATTTTTCACACGCTTCATCAAGTGAGTTTTCACCTTCAGCAAGAGAAAGGGAAAGCAAGAGAGAGAAAGGGCCCACAAGTTGAAAGTTAAAATAGCAGATAGGGCCAAACATCAACATGCGACTTATTTTGGTCGTGTGAAATTGATTCTAGTTAACGCGAGCTTGGTCAAAGTCTTTCTAATTATTTTCTTCATACACATACACACACAAAATTTATGGTGATTAGAAATATTAGCTAATTTTAGGGATAATATATCTGCATATTCCTGAATTTTTTGAATTTTTTAAATAGATTTCTAAATTAACAAAATTAATTTGTAATTGAGTCTGTAATATTTTTTAATTTTTTTAATTAGATCTTTGGGATTATTGGTTTGTGTACAAATGGTTAAATTAAGCCTAGAGACCTAAATACAAAAATTAAAAAGATTAGGGACCTAATCAAAAAAACTCAAAATTTATTTAATATGAAAATTTTGTGTGTTAAAATTTTTATTTTGAAATATAGGGAATAATATTTTCAAAAATAATTACATGTAGAAAAAAAGAAGTTATAATCCCTTCTAAAAACTAGAGTTGTCAAATTAACCTGACTGATGACTTGTTGGGCCAGATGAGGCTAGTTTGGGCTCTTTATTTTGAGGTGCAAAAATAACACTACAAATGAAAATATCACAGTTTTTTTTTTTTTTAAAATTATGACAACTTGTGAATGACGCTAACATTAATCACAGTAATCTTAAAAAAAAAAAACTATTGTATAAATTAATATATTTTATATAGCCTATATCAAGTCTAGGCTAAGCTAGGCTTTTTTAGAAAATAAACTAGGTCAGGTTTTTATTAAAGTCTTTTAGTTAAAAGGTCAAGTACTAAACCATTTTAAAAGTTTTTAAGCTTAATAAGCCGGCCTATTTAAACAACATAAATATATATATATATATATATATATATATATTTGTTGTTATAAGTATTACTATTATTACTATATTAATTTGATATATGTATTAAAATCATATATTTATTTATCTTTTTAAATGTTAAGCATGTTGATCTACATAAAAGGTCAAACTTATAAGTTTATTTAAAGATAAATTTATGTCCTATTTAAAAGTCTTATTGCAAAATATATTTTTAAATAAGTTATCATAAATGTCATATTAGACCTTAAAAATATATTTATATCATATAAACAAGTTAAACTTGATTCTTATAAAGCTTAGCATACCTATTTTCACCTCTATCTTGATCTTAAATTATTACAAAGTAGATCTTAAACAAGCTTGTAAGCCAGGCCAGACTTTTATATAGGACATGTCAGGCCTTTAAAAAAGACCTATGTCATGTAAATAGACTAGGCTTAGGCCATGTATTTTTAACCAAGGCTAGGTTCAGGCTTAGCAAAGCCTAGTCTGATCTAACCTATTTCTACTCCTACTCATTGTCATTTTTTGAAAAGTTTCACCTATAGCTTAGGTGTTATTTCTAGGAAGTCTCCCATTTTGCTTTGTTACAATTGAGTTTAAGTGCGTGTTTGGTGTCACATTGAATTCTTTGGAATCACATTGAAATACTAGTTAACGTAATGTTAGGTAACTTTTCACATGTTTGACTCCACGTTAAGGAATTGATTCTAGGTCTAAAATTGATTCCAATTTAAAGTAACTTTAGATAGTTTTTGCTTTTGATAAAAAAAATTATACTGAGTTTTACTACTAACTTATTTTTATAATAAAAACATGTACACATAAATCACATTACTTCAAAATTAATTTTATAAAATCAATTTCATTCAAAATTAATTTTGACAACACTCATCCAAACACACACTAAGAAATTTCAATCCAACTTCATGGTTTCAATTTTTGAAATCAATTTCAAGGACTTGCACTATTGCATGGTATATGTACATCATCAGACAAGCATGGTTCAAAGCTACCACGAAGGTGAAGAACAATATGTGACTCCTTCTGGTCGTGTAAACTTTATTGTCGTTGACACGTGCTTGTTCAAAATCTTTCTATCAATACATGCTGTTTTTTTTTTTTATTATTGTAATTAGAATTTTCCCCGCAAAATTAGGACAATATCATCATATTTAAAACCCCAAAATTCACCTTTTTGCTGTTCTGCATTATTGTTATCCACGGGAACGAACGTTTGAATGCACAATAAAGGGAAACGTTTTATTATATAAGCTTCTACATGCAAACCAATGCACCTCCTAATCAAAAGCGAGCAGCAAAATCAGATGTCAAAAACATTTATGCCAATTTAAATTCTAGATATTAAAAAATAATTTTTACTTATTTAAAAGATCTTCTTAAAAGGATGACATAATTCTTTTTTTTTGTTTTTGGGAAATTCATGTCAATAAGTTCGAATGCCAATTTCATAGAAAATGTCTGAACATGCATGTCGTCATTTCCAATTCCCAGTACACGAGGAATTTGCATTGTAAACAACGTAGTTCCAAATCTATTTATAATTCTTAACATTTATTTATAGTAATTTCATGCAAAATAAAACACAGTTGACACAAAAGAAACTCAAATGAAAAATGATTTTAAGTATCTCCAAAAATACAGTTTCGCTCAACAAGAATTTCAACTCAACTTCATTGAGAAGTTATAATTAACAATAACAATTTATTAAACAAGATGTATGTGTATATATATATATATAACATAAAATTAAAAAAAAGTAAAGTTAAATATTAGTGTGGCACATCCTTTATTTCCTATTTTCTTTAATTACAAAAGTAAATAAAATTTTGTTTATATTTAATCAATATTTTTAATAATTTGGTTGCAATTAGTTGTGGAATTTATTTAAGAAAAAGTATATTATATTAATATATATGGTCACAACGATTCTACGCCTTAAAACACGTCTTTGAATTTTTGCCCAGCATTGTAATTTTCCACACGCTTTGTCAGTTGTTTTAAACAAGCCTTGTCTTCTTTATCCAAAAAAAAAAACTTGTCTTCCCACTGCTACCTTGAGAGTACTTCCACACATTACACATTATCTTCATCAAGTGAGTTTTCACCTTCAGCAAGACAGAGGGAAAGTAAGACAGAGTTAAGGGCCTAGCAGGTAACGCCAAGCACCAAAATGTGACTTATTTTTGTCGTCTGAAATTGATTCCAGTTGACGCGAGCTTGTTCAAAGTCTTTCTAATTATTTTCTTTAAACAGTAAAAAAAAAAATAATTTATTCTGATTAAAAATATTAGTTATTTCTATTTTTTTTTCTCAACCCCATTTAAAAATAAAGTTCATTTTTAATTTAAACCATCTTTCACACAAATTGATAGAAGACTTTAATTTCATGAGAAATTGTTTGAAATGAGAATATTATTTTTCCATTACGAGAATTAAATGAGTCATTAGAAATAAATTCTGAATAAAATAAAGGATGTTTTGGAAGATGATTCCTTTAAATAAAGTGAAATTAGTTAAAATTTACTTATAATTTAGACCATGATGATTTTTTATTTTTTTTATATTTGAATCTGCAAGAAGTATATTTTTTTTTCTAATTTGAGTTTTCGTGCAAAATTATTCAATATCATCATATTTAGAATCCTAAAATTCAAAAGATTTGCCATGAATATTTCTGTCATTCCTAGCAACTCCTAAACCATAGCACGTAAGAATTAGGATTAATATTCTTCGTTTCCAAAAAGAACTCTACAGCAGAGTAATCTTCAACAAGATAACTTCCATTTTTGTAACAGAATAGCTCTTCTGAACATCTGATGATATGGAAATACGACGTGTTAGCTGATCTTTGCCGCTCGACTGAAAGCACAGGAAAAGGAAACGTATATTATATATATAAGGCTCTACAGGCAAACCAATGCGCCTCTTGCTTTATAATCAAATTGAAGTGATAAGTAAAATCAGATGTCAAAAACATTGATGACAATTTAAGTTTTAGATATCTAAAAATATTTGTCTACTTATTTAAAAGATCTTCTTAAAAGAATGACATAATTCCTTTTTTATTAAGTTCATGACAAGTTCGAATGCCAAACATGCCGTCATTTCCATCTCCCAGTCCACAGCGAATTTGCGTTGCAAGCATCATAGTTCCCAACTCTCAAACCACAGGACACGTTAAAGGACGATTAGTAATTCTTAACATTTATATATTTATAATTTCACAATAAAATAAAATTACAGTTGACACCAAAGAAACTCAGATGAAAATGCGTTACACTATCTCAAAAAATACAGTTTTGCCCGGCTAGAGTTTCAACTCAACTTCGAGAAGTTATAACAATAACAATAACAATTTATTTAACAAAATGTACATTATATTGTATTATGTAATATTATATATATAAACAGCCTTTTCATTCCACACAAGCTTTGTCCTTTGATTTAGAAAAACTTGTCCTCTCACTCGTACCTTGAGAGCACATTCTGCATTACGCATCATCTTCAGTGTGTGAGCTTTCACCTTCTGCAATGGCTTGTACTAGCATCCAAAGTTGCTCTTCATCTCACACAAAATATTTTGATGTATTTGTAAGCTTTAGAGGTGAGGATACTCGTTACAGTTTCACGGATCACCTTTTTGCAGCTCTTCAGAGGAAAGGCGTTGTTACCTTCAGAGACAACCAAAATATCAATAAAGGGGGATTCTTGGATCCTGAGCTCATGCAGGCAATCGAAGGATCACGTGTTTTCATTGTTGTCTTCTCCAAGTACTATGCATCATCCACATGGTGCCTGAAAGAGCTCACGAAGATCGTCAATTGGGCTGAAGAAACACAACAAAGTGTGCTTCCTATTTTCTATGATGTCACTCCTTCTGAGGTCCGAAAACAAAGTGGAAATTTTGGAAAAGCTTTTGTTGAACACGAAGAAAGGTTCAAAGATAATTTGGAAATGGTGCAAAAATGGAGGGAAGCTCTGAAAGCAATTACCTATCGTTGTGGGTGGGATGTACAAAATAAGTAAGTACCTGGCCATACTTTTTTGTATTATATATTTAATTTTGTTTTTGAAAGTCTTGACTCTTAGTGATGATTTGCTGTTTTTGCTCTAATTTGGTCTTTCAGGCCACAACATGAAGAAATTGAAAAAATTGTTGAAGAGGTAATCAGCATATTGGGTCATAATCAAATTTGGAGTTTTGGGGATGATTTAGTTGATATGCACTCTCGTGTTAAACAATTGGAAGAGTTTCTGGATCTGAGCACAAATGAAGTTGTTCGAGTTGTAGGAATTTGGGGGATGGGGGGAATAGGAAAGACCACACTTGCTACTGCTTTGTTTAATAAAATCTCTCCCCAATATAATGCTTGCTGTTTCATTGATGATGTAAGCAAAATTTATGGGGATTTTGGACCCATAGGTGTACAAAAACAACTTCTTTGTCAAGCTTTAAACCAAGGAAATGTGAAGATAAACAATCTTTCCGAGGGAACCAAGTGGGTAACAACTAGGTTATGCAACTTAAAGGTGCTTATTATTCTTGATAATGTTGATCACATTGAACAATTGGACAAATTGGCTTTGCATCCTAAATATCTAGGTGCAGGGAGTAGAATTGTCATAATCTCTAGAAATAGTCATATCCTAAAAAATCATGGAGTGGATGTAGTTTACAATGTTCCACTCTTGAATAGGCATAAAGCTCTTCAATTACTTTGTAGAAAAGCTTTCAAATCTGATGATATTGTGAAGGATTGTGAAGAGTTGAGTGATGAAGTATTAAAGTATGCTAATGGTCTTCCGTTAGCAATTAAAGTATTGGGATCATTTTTGTTTGATCGGGACATTTTTGAGTGGAGAAGTGCATTGGCTAGATTGAAAGAAAATCCAAGCAAAGATATCATGGACGTGTTGCGCATAAGTTTTGATGGATTGGAAGAAAATGAAAAGGAAATATTTCTAGATATTGCTTGTTTCTTTTCCAATTATCGTTATGGAAAGGGAGAAATGATGGATCTTCTAGACTATCATGGATTTTATCCTAAAATTGGTGTCAAAGTTCTCATTGAGAAATCATTGATAAGTTGTGAGCATGGTGTGATTAAAATGCATGACTTGTTGAAAGAGTTGGGTAGAAGTATTGTCCGAGAAAAATCACCCAAGGAGCCTGAAAATTGGACCAGGTTATGGGACTGCAAGGATCTCCATAATGTCATGATAAAAAATAAGGTAAAATAGTATTTGAATATAAAATATTAGGTTGTTTAAATTATTAAAAAAATATAACATTTTTCTTTCTTTTTTGCAATGTTTTCGGAAGCCAAAAATCTTGAAGCCATGGTTATTTTACAATATCGAGAAGAGTTTTTGGAAACAACAATGACAGTGGATGCTGTATCAAAAATTAATCATCTTAAGTTGCTCAAACTTGAGAATGTGAATTTTCAGGAATCCTCAATTGTCTTTCTAATGAATTAAGATATCTATCTTGGGATAAATATCCTTGCAAGTGTTTGCCATCAGGTTTTCATCCAGATAAACTGGTAGAATTGATCTTGCCTTATAGCAATATCAAACAATTATGGAAAGGCACAAAGGTACTATATTATCCGTTTTCAATTTTCTTTGTCTTTTAAATGACCAAATAAAAAGATAAATTATGTATCTCATTTTTTTAAACTTTCTTTAAGACAATTGAAGAAACACAAGAAAGCTTAAATGTCATTAATTGTCTCCTACTATTGACCAAAACAAGAAAGGGATTATTGTTTTTTCTTTTGTTAAGGGAAAATTAAAAATTAAAGGATATATAGTAACTTACATTACTTTTCTTTCTTCTGCAATATCTGCCTAATTTGAGAAAACTAAATCTCAAACACTCCAAAAATCTTATTGAGATGCCAGACTTAAGAGGAGTCCCACGTCTTAGGTCTCTTACTCTCAAAGGATGTATAAAACTTGTGCAGATCGATCCATCCATTGGTATTCTAAGAGAACTTGCTTCTTTGAATTTGAAAGATTGTAAAAATCTTGTCCTTAATCTCAAAATCATTTTTGGGCTTAGGTCTCTTGGGAGACTTAATCTCTCAGGTTGTTCAAAATTACTTAATAATAGGCTGTTACAGAAACCAAGGGAGACAGAACATCTGGAGGAAGTTGATAAAAATAGAAGTACCCTCCAATTATCAACATCCTCTGTATACGAAATGCTGATGTTGCCTTTCTATTTTCTTTCCTCACGAAAACGTGAAGGTTCAATTGGTTTGTTGTCGCCTTATTTGTCTCGTTTCCCATGTTTGCATTCTCTTGATCTGAGCTTCTGCAATCTACTTCAAATCCCTGATGCTATTGGGAACTTACATTCTTTAGTAGACTTAAATTTGGGGGGGAACAAATTTGTGACACTACCTACTACCATCAAGGAACTTTCCAAACTTCGATATTTGAACTTGGAGCACTGCAAACGGCTGAAATATTTCCCCGAGCTTCCCACACCAAAAGAAAAAACAATTGGCAAATATTATCACACGCGATTATACTTTTTTGATTGCCCCAAGTTGAGTGAGATGGAACACTGTTATAGCAGGGTTTTTTCTTGGATGACGCAAAACCTTCAGGTAACGACTCCATCCTTTCTTTCCTGATCTCGCTTTTTCTGCGCACACTATATATAACTGATTTTTCTGGTATCAGGTTTACTTGCAACCCTCTATTCCCTTCGGTATGATGGATATTGTTATTCCTGGAACTCAAATTCCAAAGTGGTTTAATAAACAAAATGTGGGTAGTTCAATAAGCATAGACCCATCTCCCGTTATGGACGACCCAAATTGGATAGGTGTCGCTTGTTGTGCAGTATTTGCGGCACATGATGTTCCATCTAATAATTGGAGTGATAGATGGCGACATCGTGATTGGTCAGATATTGGATATGGTGTTCGACATCATGGGTCCTCTCTCATGGTTCCAATACTTTTCAAGAAAGATCTGGTCGCCGTTGAATTAGATCACCTGTTGACAGTGTTTTTCACTCGGGAATCATTCATTCATTTTCCATATGATGATCCAAACAGAATGCATGATCTTGATAAAATGGAATTCAGAACTTATGTTGACAACCCTCCAGGCTTACAATTGGAGGTGAAGAATTGTGGGTATCGTTGGGTATTTAAGGAGGATCTTCAACAATTAAACCCAAATATGTTCAGCGGAAATTCTTCATCTCAGAAGCGGAAGCTTTTAACAAGTGATTAACCATGCATCATTGATCTTATTCATGGAAAGCGTACAAATTTCTTCTCAACCACAACTCCATCAAAGAAATTCTAATCCATTTGAGGTAAGAATTAATACAGAAAGGCACAATTATTATTATAAATTTTATAATCATTTATAAATAATCTGTTTTTTTGCATCTTTTATCAATGATATAATGGTGAATTTTTTTTTTTTTCTATTATATTTCCAGACTAAAGTCATTACTACATGAGAACATTGTTAGAAGTGATAACAAGCATATTTGCTTATGGATTGTCATGAGCTATAAACTATTAGCCTTAGCTAGTTGTTGAGATTTCAAGGAAAAAAACGTACAGAACCATTTTGGATACAGCTATCTTAAAGTAGAAGTTTCTAACAATGATCCATATTTTGCTTGAAGGGAATCCAACTCCTTTCATCAGTTTACTAGAGTGAACTATTTGGTATTTCATTTACACTTTTTAGACGAAAATGTGAAATGTTAACAAAAGCTAAAATTAAAAAATAAAAATAAAAAAATCAGACAAGATGCAAGATAACATGATAATCTGCATTTAGAATTAAGAGAGTTGTTTACTGATTAACAGGAATTATATGTATATTTTCATCTGTGCAAGTATATTCTATCTCATTGGTACATGTTTAGCACAATCACCATCTTCAAGAAAATGTTAGGCAGACATATAGAATCATGGAGGCCATGCAACTCTTATTCTCTTAACATTTGTATCAGACCAAAAGACATTCATAGACAACCAAAATTTCATCTCCAACGACAAGAAGTTAATACATATTATGACATGGAAACATCTACCTAGACTTGAAAACATCCTCAGTTTCCAATAATTGACAGCAAGGTGAAACTTGGCATTGACAATTTAACAAAGTTTGATAAAGAACATGAAAAAGAGACCAAGAATATACTGGTTATGGAACTTTTCAAAAATAATTTTCCTATGAGAAAAAAAAAATAGTTGAGGTCGTAGAGAAATTGAATGACCCTATGGTGACTATCTTAAAACCTTATACGGAACCCTTTCTTTTTCCAGGGCTTGTACTACCAGAGCCACCAACCTCCACTTTTGGAGGAAAATGAGGTGGATGAATTGCAAGATTCAAGGCTGGTTCAGTAAGTTACGGTGCATTTAAAATTGAATGGACATTACAGCAAAATCAACTCTATTAATTTTCACTTGGTCTTGTGCTAACAGGATTCCCATTTTTGGCAGAACTTATTCCACCTATTGGACTGTAGTCAGTTGAAGCTGCTCTGTGGGAGGATTCAATAGATAATGCCCAAGAATGAAGAGTATGGTGGCAAGTACAGCGGTCATTAATTCTGCAGTTCCCATCTATAATATGCTTCATTAGCCATTGTGGATATGGATCTTTAGCAAGAGGCAATTGTTAATATCGTTGATCAAATATGAACACTAATGTTTCACATTCAATTATGTTATTTATGATTAACTGCATCAGTAAGGTGATTGTTCGCATCTTTTAGTTTTTCCTCATTCATGATTCAAAACTGCTGGCATTGTGTGATCTTAAACTTCTTCATTCACTCTCATCTAGTCTTTAGTTATGCCTTGTTTGCCAGAATTTCTTTTCCCCACGGAAATCCTCTTTCTGAAGGGCTGATTTCTGGTATTGTTTGTGCTTGCTTTCTGCCTATCCTGTCACAGTCAGGGCAAAGGCCTCACTTGTTCCAAAGGAAAAATTGATCAATGAAATAACTGATATAGTCGCTAAAGATTTCACCATTAATTCCACCTCAACTAATCACATAAGTGTCTTTTACTTACTAAATACAGATGATTTGTCAAATTTGGCAATTTGTGTCTCCGTTCATTTATTTTTCACTCAGTGACCTTAATTGCAATTTGCAGGAGACATCATTAAAGAAGGTCTCAAAGGGTTGCACTACAATACTGTAGCACACTTGTGCCACAGTAACATTTGAATTCCAATTTACTACCTTGCCCGCTTCTTAATTCCTTGTATTCAATGTCAACTGTCAGACTCTAAAAAACTTCTCTGGCCAGGAAAGCAAACAAACTAATTATATATTCACTTACTAATATTTGGTACAGAATATTTCATACTGCAAATATTGATTTTTCTTATTTAATAAATTGTCCTATTGATATGATTGATGTAATGGTGTTTTGTTTGCCCAATTTCAGAAGCCAAAGGACAGATGAACTGCATTGGACACAGGTGGATAAAATGTAAACTTCAAGACAAAGGTGCAATGACTCATAATGTTGTTGTGAAGATAGTGGTACAACCAGGAGTTGCCAACCTGAAACCCCACTCATTATCAAGAAGCAGATCTTGTAGGCGATCCCGAGAGTTAGATCAACCTCAACTATCATGCTCTATTGATTCATCTACATTCCTACTTACTGTAATTGATAAGAGTAGTGCAGTGAATTACATTAAAGAATAAAAAGATACTTATCTATATATGATTTCGTAAATTTAATATAATTCTGTGAATAAACATAATACTGTATGAAATATTTATTTTACTTATTTATGACCGAGTAAATAATATCTACAAAGAAGAAGGCACAGAACAGTACTTGCATGGCCAAATAATCTATCTGGTGTGGTCCCTTGTAGACAAATCTTCAATCACAAGTTCACATGTATTGGAACAAAGATTAGGGAACATTAAAAGACTTAAAACCATTCAAAGGGGTCAGGTTGGATCTGCAGTAATGGAGCTTATCATTCACTTATTGAGGCAAGCCATGGATCTCCCTGTCAAGGCTGGTTCAGTAATATACGGTGTATTGAAGTCAATGGATATTTGATTAAAATCAGTTCCAGAACTTGTTGCTGAAAGCAGTAACACACCTAATTTCTGATACTCTTGTTAACATAATTATGAATTATGAACGCCTTAACCATGTTCCCTTCTAGTCTTGGGATGTGGAAGGGTCTCAAATTCCCTAAAATTGGTGAGAGAAATCTCTCGTGGAACCCAACCATGTTCCACCGCCTAGACCATCCCTACTACCACCCAAGATTGTTTCCCCTGCCCACCAATTCAGAGCGCAAAGAAACAAAGTAAATTTAACACAGGCACAATGACTGACGAGGCAATCCAAAGTTAAGAGATATGCAGGCACGACATTAATTGAAAAGAAGGGTGAACATATTTTTCAAGAGTAAACCACCATTTTATTGCCTGAAAGTCTATAACACTCACAGTAGTCCTTATAACTAGAAAATTTTCAAATAAGTTCTTGAAACTGCAATCAATCAATCACATTAGTACAAAATTCAAAAAAAAAAATGACTTAAGTAATAATATTAACATATGCTTAGAGACCAAAATGATAGTAATTAGTTAAGTTCAGATACTTAGATGAAACAATTTAAAATTTCATAAACTTATTTGAATTTTTCTTAATTTTAAGGAGTAATGTGACATCGTTATATACTTTTGGGGACCAAAATGGTGGTTTGCTCTATTTTTCAACTTGGCTCAGCTTTTAGTGGTTTAATAAAAAGCTTGGAATTTTAAAAATAGAGTAAAAGTTATTTAACAGTTTTAGCTACTTTTCTTTATATATATATATATATATATATATATATATATAATAAGCTCATTAATTTTTTATTTTTGAAGAATTTTGTTTCAAATATGTTTAGCCTAATTTTTCTTTTTAAAATAAAAAAAATAGAAAAAAAAAGGTGAAACGTTGCCTTAATTAGAGTCGAGGATCCATCATCCATTAAAAGTAGTTCCATACCCGAAATTTGAAAACATGCAACAGCCACAAAACTATGGATTGAGAAATGGAGCAGTGACCAACAGAGCCAAGGAACAAAGACACTAGACAGGGGAACAGGCATGGTTAGAAGGTGCGGGGCTCGACAGAGCACTTCTCTCTTCTATATTTTACTAGTTGCTTCCACATTCCTAAAATACTACATTTTCAGTTGGCCTTACCCCATTATTTCATTGAGAAGTTATGGCTGGTGCTAGGAGAGGGGACAAGGATATAGCTTAGTCAAGCCCTACCACAAATGAAAGCTTGATCCGTTTTGGTTATGGAAAATAAAATAACCGCCAATTAATTCCTAGTCAGAATATTACAATTTCAACTTTGATAAAGGAACCAAAACGTGGCTTAAGCCTGTAAGGGAGAGTTGGATAAAATATTACATTGAGTAAACAGCCACCTTAATTACTCCCTGAAACAGGAAGGCGTTGTTACATTAGTTCCTAAATCAAAAGAATAAAAAAAAAAGGTCCCTAAACTGTCCAATAAATCTCTTAACTTAACTACTTACTGTCATTTTAGTCCATAAATATATGTTAATATTGTCACCTTAGTCACACTTTTTTTAAATTTTGGACTAATATGATTGTTAATTTGCACTTTTAAGAACTTTATTTTCTTTTTCCTTTTTTTTAAATTTCTTTCAATTCAAGGACCGACAGTGCCTTCTAGTTTCAAAGACTAGAGTGACTGTTTACTCTATTACATTTGTGTTGTGTTATAACCGATATCTGCAGATGACCTTGAATATATATGCTGCACTCATTTTTTTCATTTGTTGTGACCTTTAAAATGACGAGTCACTGTGACAGTTGGTAGCTGTGATATGCAAGATCCCTGACACTTGAATTAACAAAAGTTTGTTCAATTTCCCTAGAGCCCAGCCATGAATTATTCGATTTATCTTCACAAATCATGCGCATAGTGAAAAATAAGTTCACTTTATCATATAAGTAAAGGACCAAGTAATGACTTTTAAACCAAACAAACAAATACACTTCCTGCTTTATAATCAAAAGTGGACAGTAAAATCAGGTTGTGAAAGGCAAATAATAATCTATAACTAATAATAAAGGGGATAAGTAGTTTTGGTTTTCACTTTTTTTTGACTAATTACTCTTTAATTGTAACTTCCTTTTTATTTTATGTTTTATTTTTAAAAAATATGTAGATTGACACAGAGTATCTCTTTTTTCTAATAATTAATAACAATAACAACAAGAATAATAATAATAATAATAATAATAATAATAATAATAATATTAATGATGATGATGATGACGATAATTATTATTGTTGTTATTATTATTACTACTACTACTATTATTATTATTATCCTGAAATGTTCATAAAATTATTTTAACTTAAGCAGAAAAAATTATTATATATACAAATATTCTCATATTATTAATTGAAATTATTTAGCTTAATATTTATTCTAAACGTTTTACAAACTCGTGCGAAGTAAGGATAACTTTACCAGATGCTAAGCAAAAGGATATTCGAACTAGATATATAGTTGGGAATTGCAAAGCCTGAAAAATAAAGCAATTGAGCAAATGCAATTAGAAACATAACGCCAAAATTTTTGAACCAGTTGAGTCAAACACGTGTAGAAAAAAAAGATTGTAAAAGAAAAGATATCACATATTTTAGGAAAAGCTAATTAGCTAAATAAAAAATTACTTTGATTTCTATTCGTTATTACAGGAGGTTCTTAAATCAAAGCAAAATTTCAAAGAAAAGCTATTGAGCAAAGAAAAAAAAAATAGAAGATTTTAGCTATTCTCTTCAAAGATGAGTACTTGTAAATATTAAATTGTGCATATTAAGATTTTTTTGGTATATAATGGTCGTACTAAAGTTAGAACCTATGACATCATATATATACCTAACTTCCCACTACTAGGCCGACCCTAGTGGATTTTGTGCATATTAAGATAGTGTCATAATAATATGCATTAATATTAGTAAATAATCACATACAATAAACAAAAAATACTTTATATTTGTGTGTGCATATATATTTAATTATTGCCATCTAGTGGGATGTTTTACGTGCCATTTAGGCGTTGTTTCTAGGAAGGCTCTCATTTTACTTTTTTCACAACAATAGACTTTAAGGTGAGTGTTTCTATAAAATTTATTAGTAATTATATTAATAATAATAATATTTCCAATTAATTTATGAAACAAAGTAAGAAGAATTGACTATAAGGTGAGTGTTTCTATAAAATTTAAACGAAAATAAGATTGGAACCATTTAATTAGGATGAAGCTTTATCATAAAATATTGAATAAAATTGTGTTTGTTGATCCTTATGGGTGAGTGAAAGTTAGGAGGGACAAGAGATACATGTGAAAATTTCTTATATTTTGATTATTTTCTTAATTTAAAAGTAAATAAATAATAATAAAGATTTTCATTTTCATAATTACAGTAATAAAAAGGGGTAAAACAATTTTTAAAACTTAATAATAATTTGCACAATTAATGAAAAGGGTCGTTAAAACAAAGATTTTATGTACAGATCCCCTTTCAATGTTTATATAGTGAGATGTAATTAATTTGTATCATTTAATATATTGTATAAAGTGACTCATTATTTAATAATGAATTAGGAGTTATATGACACATAAATTTGTATTTAAATTTAAATTTGTCGCATTTAGAATATCATACTGATACCTTCTGTAATTTAAAATTCAGAAGGGCCATATGATTGGGAGTTAATTAATAACAATAAATGTAGAATTTTAATATAAATCTATTAAAATTTTAAAATATATGAAGACCTGTTTATATGTTACTGATAATGATTTGACAGATATGGTTCTGGAAAGCTTCTCCCATCCACTATTATTCACTGGACCCCCTACTTTTGGCAGTGTTAAACTAAATGTTGATGGTAGTTGTTCTTGGTCTGGTGCGGGCATGGGAATGGGTGGGGTGGTTCGTTTTTGGCAGAATTGAAGGCAGTGGAATGTGATCTCCTTCAGTGTTGGCATCGAGGTCACCGTAACATTATTTGTGAGGTTGATTGCCTCGAGGTTGTCACGGGGTTTAAACACCTGGAATGCATGCAGCGTAGGTGGCAGCTCCAAGTTAATCATGTGGCTCGTCATGTTAACGTGTGGTTGTAGATACTCTAGCAAGGATAGGTGTCCAAAATCAGACAGCTGCCTTGCTGTGGAACAATCCTCCTGCCTGCGGGGGCTTCTGAAGCTTTCTGCAGGGACAGACTTTTTGCATCTTAATTTTGTCTTTTGATTCCGGTGTACCAAAAAAAAAAAATACTGATTAATTTGTAATTAAGAAATTAAATTTGATTAAAATGTTAGTTATAGGAAAAATAATAAATTAATATTTAGGGAAAATGTGACCTACGAAAATGTGGTGGGGGCAGCAGCAAAAATTGTAGAACAGCTACCATAGAGTAAAACGTAACAAAAGGTAGAATCCATTTGATAATGCCACACGAATAGTATGATGTGGCGAATAATACGATGTTGAGTTGGACTACAGTATTATAAATGTGTTTGGTAAAACTGCCTTATACGATAATTCAAAGCTTATATCTCATTGGATTGAAAGTATTTGTTGAGATTAGCTAATAAGCTAGTTGATAAATACAAAATGACATAAAAGAACATATTTAATTATTTGGTTATGAGATTTGTTAATGTACAGTCACTTATTTTCTAGTTGGAGTACGTTAACAAACTACATCATTGATGTATTTTAAGATAATTCTTAGTTATAACCTGCTAATGTACTCCAACTCAAAAATAAGTTAGTACACGCTAGCAAACCCTACAAGCATATGCTAATGTACATTCAATTATATTTTTAGTTGAAGTACATTAACAAACTACATCATTGGTGTATTTAAGATAATCCTTAGTTATAACTTGCTAACGTACTTTAACTAAAAATCATGTGAGTGTACGTTAGCAAATCCTTATATATTTATATGTGTGTGTGTGTGTGACTTTCAATATTTGAATTTATTTTTAATAACTTATCATTTTAAAAAATTAGGTCAACAACTTTTAAATTTTATATTATAAAAGAATGGTGAAGTTTTGATGATTTTAATTAATTCTCCTCAAATGTGGTGATCTATTGCCTTTGAATGTAATGAGCAATCTTAATTATTTTGTTTTGTGATGTGTTTCCATCTTGTTCACAAAAGAATATGATTTAATTAAATATTAAAATCAGTTTTTAATATTTCAATAAATTTTGATAATATTATTTTAAAACAAAAAGAATAATCATTTTTTCTTTATTATTTTGAATTTTTATCTTTTGTTTAGTGACCAAATATTTTAATTAAAAGTAAAAATAAACAATGAAATAATTAATTAAAATAAATAGTTTATCATTAAACAAAATAATCCAAAAAAGTAGTATTTCAAATTTTACAATAGCAAAGAAAATAAATATGTCATTCTAGTATCTAACTTCCTATAATAAATTAGCATTTTTATTGCAGATTTCTTTCATGTAAGTAGATCTCTCCTCCAAATTTACATTGCTTAATTATGACACTATAAATATCTGTAAACTCATCACTGGGTATGTAATCCAAATGTATGGACTTTAGAAAGAATCATCTCCACTTGGTTTTCAATTTTTGATCCCATAATTCTTTTCTTCTTGCTTTTTAAGTATGAGCTATGGTGCTACATACTTGTAATTGTATTTCCTTCTTAACATGTCATTTTTGCATTATTGTTTCCTTTTTGGAAAAAAAATGACAAGGATCTAAATCAAGGAAGTATTCGAAGCAAGTAAAGGACGAGAAGATTTTGGATTTTTGGTGTGCACATATATAGTGATCATTAAACACATTAATTGTGATATATACTATAGAATGTGGAATTGATGAGTTTATATTTTCATTTTCGCCCACTGACTGACAGCTTTTTCATTCCACACAGGCCGGCTTTGTTCTTTGTTTTATAAAAACTTGTCCTCTCGCTCGTACCTTGAGAGCACATTCTATACATTACACATCATCTTCAGCGTGTGAGTTTTCGGACACGGATCCTCTCCCGTATTTGGCGCCAACTGGAGGTGCAGTAAAACAAGTATCAGCCATTCGATTGTATGAATGACTCTGATCGTGCCACGTGTCCCACAATATTCTTGCTTCTCTTTCTTCGTGGTTTTCTCTCAAATAAAAAGTAAAACCCTTTTCTCTCTCCAATGGAGGTCACCGTAAAATGGCAAACTGTCATCGGAACAATGTCGAAAACATCGTCCTCGCCACCACCCCCCACCCTTCCAAGACTGCCAACGTCTCCGGCCAGTTTCTCCTGTGGAACTCCCTCTCCGTGGCATGCGAAATTGAAGTTCACATCGTGCAATCGTTCGAGTAATCAAATAGTCCCAAGAAGAAACGCTATAAGCTTTTATCCTTTTTTCTTTTTTCGTTCCTTAACTGATGTAAACGTTTGATTTTGAAGGAAGCCGTAACGCGGTTGCGAAATTTGAAGTATGATTATTCGCAGTATAAAGAATCTCTCGGTGCTTGATCCTGAGGTAATTAATGCACTTCTTCAAGTCTAAATTTACGATTCACACTAAGGTAGTGGAATTTGCTATATTGAATACTCTTATTTTCGTTAATTAATAAATTTGGGCGTTTATTTGTAACTTGCGCAATTGGGGTTTTGGCTAACATGATTTTGACTTTTTTGAATCACATTACTGGAGTTTGGTTTTTTCTTCTTGGCTTGATCATATCAAGCAATGTCGATCATGTTCTGAGAATGTGTTTGTGTATTTAAATTGAAGAATATTCACTTGTGAGGTTTTGTCTTTACTTGGATTGTAAGTTTTTGACAAAACTTGAATGAGAAAAAGGTGCTATTTATCTGTTTCAAGCTGTCACTGGTCAAGAATCAAGACGGAGAAAGAAAAGTGGATTTTTTTTGTATTTGTTTGTATTGTACTTAATTGTGATGCACCATGCTTGAAAAGGCTCGTTGTTTGTTTGCTGAAGTTATTGTGGTTAATGGCTGTAGGTATCTGAATGGATGTACAAGAATGGTGTGTACATATTTTCTCCAACTGAACATGCAGTGCATTTGGATTTGATTGACAAGGTTCATTGGGATTTTGATATAGATTCTGGTGCAGAATGTGCACCTGTAATTGAGAATTGGCACACTTCTGGGGATACCATGTCTTGTCTTCAGGTCTAGAGTGTACAAAGGCACTCAACAAGTCCAAGTCCCAACTTCTAGCACTACTGCTTATACTGTCCAAGATGATAGTGCTCTCTGCAGTAGCAGCAAATCAAACAATGACAATGATTTTTTATTTTTTTTTTGAAAGGCAAAGCAAATTTATTAAACAATATCAAAAGGCACAAGTTGTGCAAATTTTGGTAGTAGGGGTACAGATTCAAAGTGTTCAAATTAGTACAACTCCACCCAAAATCAATATCATGCTTCCCAATGCAATTTCACCACTCCAGCCAAATATTTGTCATGCTTGACTTCACCTCGTTGAAAGGGATAGAATGTGTGTTTAACTCAATGGCAAGCCGTGTAATGGCATGACTATTGATCCCTGTAATCCTTATTTCTATATAGAAAAATCTTGTCCAGCATAACATTGATGACCTCCAAAGCACCCTAGTATTTCTCATCACTGAAACATGGAATATTGCAAAGCCTCCAGTATTTGACCAGGCCTTCAACAGCTCTTATATTTGCACTCTGCAGAATCCATCGTAGCCTCAAATTTCACTCAGCTTCATGCAACTACAAGTTTCAAACCACCTCATATTGTTGTCCTGCAGAGTGTCAAACAATGGCATTGATAAATGGGCTTCAAGAAGAGAAAGCAGCAATGAGATTTGTAATCTTGTAATTTTTAGCTAGAGTTAGTATTGAAATGAGATTTGTAATCTTTCTTCCTTTCTTTCTTCATGGAAACAATTATCTTGTTTCTAAATTTGTGAATTGTGGAAAGAATGAAAGGATGGGGATGGCATAACAAAGCCTATTATTTTTTGCTTCTTAGTGATTCTCTCATCTTAACTAAGTCTCTAACAATGCAGTATTTCTGTTAGAACAAAAATAGAATATTAATGCAATTTATCAGCAAAAAAAACACAGTAGCAAAGGAAACAACAATATTTAAAAAAAAAAAAAAAACTGCTCTTGTTTTGTAAAAGCTAATTAAAAACAGAACAGAAATTATAAAGGAGATGCTAGTGTGTGTTTTAGAGGCAGCAAAGAACTTCTGCGTGTTTCAACTCAAGAGAAGAGATATTTATAAAGGCCAAAAACCCACAACATTCAATGCCGAAACAAAAAAAAAACTGAATATGAAATTGGCACAACCCATTCTCAACGTGCAGCATATTGCACCTAGTTAGCAAATCCCAAAAAATTAGGAACTAACAAAGAGGATAAGTAAAGAGTGGATAGAATTTAAAAACTGATGCAGAAAAAAAAAGATTTTTCGCTTAAAAAAATATTTGAACATTTGAAATTGCTATGTTATCTGGCAATGATCCCTGATAAACATTTGAACTTGCTATGTAATTAAGCCTGCACCACACGCCCTGCTTAGATGCACGTATCTATGTCAGTTAGTCTCCTATGGGCACAAATGTAGGCCGCAGAGAGGGAGTTCCATAGGCAGAAGTGGCCATCCCGGCGACGGTGGCGGTCTTGGAAGGGTTGGGGGAGTAGCCGAGGATGACGTTTTCGACGTTGTTCCGCTCCAGTGACAGTTTGCCATTCTCCGGCTACGTACATTGCAGAGGGAGAGAGTAGAGTGTTTTATAATTTTATTTGTTGTTTGAGAGAGAATCTCGATGAGAGAGAAGCAAAAACAATGTAGGACACGTGTCAAGATCAAAGTCATTCATATAATCAAACGGTTAAAACGTTTTTAACTGCACCTCCAGTTGATTCCCATACGGGAGAGGATCCGTGCCCGTGAGTTTTCACCTTCTGCAATGGCTTGTACTAGCATCCAAAGTTGCTCTTCATCGCACACAAAAATTTTGATGTATTTGTAAGCTTTAGAGGTGAGGATACTCGTAACGGTTTCACTGATCACCTTTTTGCAGCTCTTCAGAGGAAAGGCGTTGTTGCCTTCAGAGATAACAAAAATATCAATAAAGGGGAACTCTTGGAACCTGAGCTCTTGCAGGCAATCGAAGGGTCACGGGTTTTCATTGTTGTCTTCTCAAAGGAATATGCATCATCCACATGGTGCCTAAAAGAGCTTACAAAGATCGTCGATTGGATTGAAGAAACAGGTCAAAGTGTGCTCCCTGTTTTCTTTGACGTCACTCCTTCTAAGGTCCGAAAACAAAGTGGAAAGTTTGAAATAGCTTTTGCTGAACACGAAGAAGGTTCAAAGATAATTTGGAAATGGTACAAAAATGGAGGGAAGCTCTGAAATCAATTACCAATCGTTGTGGGTGGGATGTACAAAATAAGTAAGTACTTGGCCATACTTTTTGTATTATATATTTAATTTTGTTTTTGAAAGTCTTGACTCTTAGTGATGATTTGGTGTTTTTGCTCTAATTTGGTCTTTCAGGCCACAACATGAAGAAATTGAAAAAATTGTAAAAGAGGTAATCAACATATTGGGTCATAATCAAAATTTGAGTTTTGGGGATGATTTACTTGATATGCACTCTCGCGTGAAACAATTGGAAGAGTTTCTAGATCTGAGCGCAAATGAAGGTGTTCGAGTTGTAGGAATTTGTGGGATGGGAGGAATAGGAAAGACTACACTTGCTACTGCTTTGTTTAAAAAATTCTTTCATCAATATGATGCTGGCTGTTACATTGATGATGTAAGCAAAATTTATGAGAGATTTGGACCAACAAGTGTGCAAAAACAACTTCTTTGCCAAGCTCTAAACCAAGGAAATATGGAAATAAACAATCTTTTCCAGGGAACCATGTTGGTTAGAACTGGGTTACGCCACTTAAAGGCACTTATTATTCTTGATAATGTTGATGAGGATGAACAACTAGAGAAATTGGCTTTGCATCCTAAATATCTAGGTGCAGGGAGTAGAATCATCATAATCTGTAGAGACAGTCATATCTTAAGAAATTATAGAGTGAATGAAGTTTATGAAGTTCAACTCTTGAGTTGGAATAAAGCTCTTCAATTATTTTGTAGAAAAGCTTTCAAATCTAATGATATTAAGAAAGATTATGAACAGTTGACATCTGAAGTAATTAAGTATGTTGGTGGCCTCCCTTTAGCAATGTTGGGCTCATTTTTGTCTGATCGACACATTTATGAATGGAGAAGCGCATTGGCTAGATTGAAAGAAAATCCAAGCAAAGATATCATGGACGTATTGCGAATAAGTTTTGATGGATTGGAAGAAAATGAAAAAGAAATATTTCTTGATATTGCTTGTTTTTTTTCCGATGAAGAGAAGGATGAAGTGAAGAAACTTCTAGACTATCGTAGATTTTGTCCTGACATTGTTCTAAAAGTTCTCATCGACAAATCGCTCATAAGCTACCGTTGTTCCTACGATAGTTTGTTGCCTATAGATTACTACAAATATTACAGCATTCATATACATGACTTGTTGAAAGTTGGGCAAGAGTATTGTTCGAGAAAAATCACCCAAGGAACCAAGAAAGTGGAGCAGGTTATGGGACTACAAGGATCTGCAAAAAGTCATGATAAAAAATAAGGTAAAATAGCTTTTTGAATATAAAATCTCAGGTTGCTGTTTTTCCAAAATCTATAAATTATTAAGAAATCTAACAATTTTCTTTCCTTTTTACAATGCTTTAGGAAGCCGAAAATCTTGAAGCCATAGTTATTGAACAATGTCCAAAAGAGTTTCTAGAAGCCACAATGACAGCGGATGCTCTATCAAAAATGAATCAACTTAAGTTGCTCATTCTTATGAATGTGAATTTTTCAGGAATCCTCAAATATCTTTCTAATGAATTAAGATATCTATCTTGGTTTAAATATCCTTTCACATCTTTGCCATCAAGTTTTGATTCAGATCAACTTGTAGAACTGATTCTGCCTCGTAGCAATATCAAACATTTATGGGAAGGCACAAAGGTACTATATTGTTATTTTTTCAGTTTTATGAACAAATAAAAAGATAAATTATCTCATATTTTTAACTTTCTTTAATTTAATTAAAGAAACACAAGAAAGCTTAAATGTCAATTGACCAAATCAAAAAAGGAATTATCTTTTTTCTTTTAAAAGGAAAATTAAAAATTAATGGATAGTGATTTTCCTTACTTTTGTTTCTTTTACAGTCTTTGCCTAATTTGAGGACTCTAGATCTCAGTTACTCCGAAAATCTTATTGAGATGCCAGACTTAAGAGGTGTCCCACATCTTAAGAAACTTAATCTTGGAGGATGTGTAGAAATGGTGCGGATTGATCCATCCATTGGTACTTTAAAAGAGCTCACTTTTTTAAATTTGAAAAATTGTAAAAATCTTGTCTTTGATCTGAATATTATTTTTGGGCTCAATTCTCTTGAGGACGTAAGTCTCTCAGGCTGTACAAAATTACAAAATAATCATCTATTAAAGAAACCAAGGGAGACAGAACATTTGGAGAAAGTTGATAAAAATAGAAGTGCCATCCAATTCTTAACATCCTCTGTCTACAAAGTTTTAATGTTGCCTTTCCATTTTCTTTCCTCTCGAAAACCTGGAGATTCATTTGGTTTGTTGTTGCCTTATTTGCCTCGTTTCCCATGTTTGGTTGATCTTGATCTGAGCTTCTGCAATCTATTTCAAATCCCTGATGCTATTGGGAACTTACATTCTTTAGTAAGCATAAATTTGGGGGGAAACAAATTTGTGAAACTACCTACTACCATCAAGGAACTTTCCAAACTTCTGTATTTGAACTTGGAGCACTGCAAGCAGTTGAAATATTTGCCCCAGCTTCCAACAACAACAGAAAAGATTGAAAAAGCAATTGACAAATATTTCCCGGGATTATACATTTTTGATTGCCCCAAGTTGAGTGAGATGGAACACTGTTACAGCATGGTTTTTTCTTGGATGATACAAATCCTTCAGGTGACGACTCCATCCTTTCTTTCCCTATATCGCTTTTCTGTGTACACAAATTATATATAACTGATTTTGTCTGGTATCAGGTATACTTGCAATCCCCTCATTTCTTCGGTTGGACTAGTATTGTTATTCCTGAAACTGAAATTCCGAGGTGGTTCAATAAACAAAACGTGGGTGATTCAATAAGCATGGACCTGTCTGCCGTTGTGGAGGACCCTAATTGGATAGGTGTTGCTTCTTGTGCAGTATTTGTGGCACATGATGATCCAACTAATAATTTGAGTAATAGCAGGACACCTCCAGATTATCAAAATATTGCATATGGTATTCAAAATAAACAGAATGGGCGTGGGGCCTATTACATGGCTCCAATACTTTTCAAGACAGATTTGGTGACAGTTGAATTCGATCACTTGTTAACAATGTTTTTCACTCGAGAAGTACTCATTCGTCTTGTAAGGAAATGTTCAATCAGAATGCATGAGCTTGATGCAACGGAATTCGCATACTGCTTTAACCATCCTCGAGGTTTGCATTTGGAGGTGAAAAATTGTGGGTATCGTTGGGTATTTAAAGATGATCTTCAACAAATAAAGTCAAACATGATGTTCAGTGGAAATTCTTCATCTCGGAAGCGGAAGATTTTAACAAATGATTAACCATGCATCATTGAGCTTATTCATGGAAAGCACAGAAATTTCAACCACAATTCCATCAAATAAATTCTAATCCATTTGAGGTAAGATTTAATACAGTAAATCACAGTTATTATTATAAATTTATAGTCATTTATAAATACTCTGTTTTTTGTATCTTATATTGGTTATATGGTGGTTTTTTTTTTCTATTATCTTTCCAGGGTAAAGTCAATATTACTTGAGAACATTGTTGAAAGTGATAATAAGCATATTTGGTCATGGATTGTCGTGAGTTGTAAACTATGATCTGTAGTAATTGTGAAGATTTCAAGAAAAATAATGTACAGTATCAATTTTGTCATATAGCTATTATAAAGTAAAAGTTTCTAACAATGATTCATTTTTCCACTTGAAGTAAATGTGGAAGTCTAACTCCTTTCTTCAATTTACCTAAGTGAATTACTTCATATTTGATTTACAAATTTTAGACAAAAAGTGTGAAAAATTATGCAAAAATAATAGTAAAAATAAAAGATAATATTAGACATGATGTAAGATACCTTTGATAATTGGTTTCATAGTTTATAGTTAAGACGGTTATTTACCAATTTACAAGAATTATATGTGTATTATAATGTGTGCAAGTGTCTTCTATCTCAACGGTACAGGATTAGCACAATCACCTTCTTCAAGAAAATGTTAGGCAGACACATAGAATTATGGAAGGCACCTAACTCTTACTCATAACATTTGTCTCAAACCAAAAACACTATCATACGAGAACCAAAATTTTGGTCTCCAACTACATGGAGTTAACTCATATCATGACATAGGAACATCTACTTAGACTTGAAAAGATCCTCTGTTTCCAATAATTGACAAGAAGGTAAAACTAGGCACTGACAATTTAAAAATTTTTGATAAAGAACTTGAAAAGGAGACCTAGAATAAAATGCTTTATATAAAGTTGTAGAGAAATTGAAGGACAGTATGGTGACTATCTTAAAAACTTATATGAGAAGCCTTTCCTATTTCCAGGGCTCATACTACCAGAGACACCAATCTCCAATTTGGATGAAAATGAGCAGGATGAATTGTAGGATTCAAGACTGGTTCAGTAAGTTACTGTGCATTTGGAACTAAATAAACATTACAGCAAAATCAATTCCTTGAATTGTTACTTGCTCTTTAGCTAACAAGTTTCCCATTTTTGGCTTAACTTATACCACCTATTGGATTGTAGTCAGTTGAAGCTGCTTTGCAGGAGAATTCAAAGAGAATGTCCACGAATGAGTATGGTGGTGAGTACACTAGACATTAATCCTGCTGCACCAACTATAATGTGCTTCACTAGCCATTGTGGATAAGGATCTTTAGGTAGAGACAATTGTTAATACGTGTCTAGTGGAATTTTATTTAATATAGTTGATTAAATCATCAATGCAGGGATGAAAAGCAGGGTCTTAAAAGCTGGTGTTGAATTGGCAAATGATGAAGAACTGAAGATGTTTGTTTGTTAGCAAAGGAGTGTTGCAAAACTGTGAAGACTATGATGGACAATGAGAGAGGTTAGTACTGAGATCACCACAAGTTATACTAAGTTTAAAATCCTCTTACTTAGCAATGATTTATTTGGGGGCCACAATTATTGATAGTACCTTTTACAAGCTCCGTAGCTTTTCTAGGGTGATTTCCAAGTTTCGAGAAGGTCAATTTGGACATCCATATAATATAGTTTGGTGCAAATGCGAGCAATGCATATTACATTGGTGTTTGTAAGTGGTGTTAATTGATGTTTGAATGGAGAAATAATTGATTACATAAAAAGTATAGTTCAGTTAGGAAATTTGATGGATGGTTTTTAGTTTGGTGCTACTTACACTTGCCATACAATAGTATATAATTTCATAGGCTTTTACACAGCCATTCTCAATCTTTAACACATTAGATAGTCCTGAACTTTACATGATCTATCTAATGCTACTGATGTCACAGTGACATTACAGCAAAATCAGTTCCATGAATTGTTACATAGTCTTCGGCTATCAGGTTTCCCATTTTTAGCAGAACACAATCCACCTATTGGACTGCAGTCAGTTGTAGCTGCTCTGCGGGAGGGATTCATAGAGAATGGTTCATGAATGAGGAGTTGTGTACTGCTGCACTCGTCTATAAGGTGCTTCATTAGCCATTGTGGATATGGATCTTTAGCTAAAGGCACTTGTTATTAAGCGTTAGATAGTTTTACCTAACATAATTGATCAAATCATCAATAAGGATGAAAAGCAACGACGTGAAAGCTGGTGTTTAAGTGGTGAAAGGTGAAGATGTTAGTTTGTTCATAAAGGAATGCCTGCAAAGCTATGAAGACTAAACGTACGTATTAATTCATCATTATTACAACTAATTAATTAACTTCTGGCTGTTATCATATTCATCAAATCTTTTGTTATCTAAAGTTTCTAATAAGCCTTCTTTGGTTCCTAAGTTTACAAAATTCATTTTAAGTTCATCCTTCTGTAAATTTTCTTTGATCAAATCAATTTTAAAATGCATTTATACCGTTTGCAAATACAAGGTGGCACTTAACGTTTCTATGCATTACATTAACAATCATGTGCCATGTTATATATTAAAAAATGATGCCATTTTTCCCTTTACAAGTCTGTAACACATAACAGAAAGATGGAAGAAAGCGGGAGAAGGAGGCAAGGAATTATTTTGGTGAAGATTCAAAGAAATATTTTGCCTCTTTCTACAAGCTGGAATCTAGTCAAAGTAAATTCCACCTTGTTGGAATACTAGGTGAGAAAAAATCCCCATAAACTGTTTTTTGCACACAATTAAATTTGCATTATATGTATATTTATAGAGCTATTTTTACATTTTTTTGCATTAATTTGGTGGAATTCAATGAGAAAATAACTCAATAATATGAAATTTCATGCGATCCATGTTCCTAAGGCTTTTAACTAAAAATTTATAGAAATTTTACTTGATTATTTGAGTTTTTCAATATAGGAAAGATGAGCAAGCGAATGGGATAACATGTGAGGAAAGAGAAGGGATTTTTAGCATAAAAGAATGAAAAATTGCAACTTGGTATGACAGCGCTAGGCAGTACTGTAGTAGCACTGGGCACTGGAGCGTGAATCTGTTTTCAAAAAAAGGAGCACCCAACGCCTTTTTAACCTCCATTGTGCAACAAAGGGTCCCAAAAATTCGAAAATTAGTGATAATGCGGACCTATCATCTTTTTGCGATCTAAAAAGCCCAAGTTTGCTATATATTTAGCGAAATCATATCATTGGAGTCATTCTTTGACTCATCTAAGGACCAAAATTGAGGAAGAACTTGAAGACTCATCATTGGCTTTGGATCTTGAAGAATTCGGGTTTAATTCTTAGGATTCACAACTTTTTTTCTATTTTTTTTTTCTTTTTGTTTTGTGCTTAGTGATTCCATGAGTTTTTAAGCCCCTTTTTTTAGGTTAGGATGAGCCTTGGTTTGAATATTTTGTAATTGATTTCCTTTTGAATATTATCTTGTTATGTTGATTTAGTTATTGAATTCATGCTTAATGCTTTTCCATGGTTGACATTCATTAGGAAATTGATCTGTAATCTAAATTTTGCAATTGGAAAATTAGGGTTTAGACTATTCTAATTCAATAACTATACAATTTTGAGCTTAGGGGTAGGGATGGATTATATGAATTTTCTTCTCTTAATGCTTATTACTAATTTTGCTCACCTATGATAATAGGGTTCATAATTAGGAATAAAAAGGTTTATCACCTAAGAAATTAGGGTTAAACTAAATTATAGAAATTGAATGTGAATCATATAATAGGAAGGAATTTAAAAGGAAAAAGATTATCTTAAGGGGACAATTAAGGAGATTCTGATACCTAAACGCTTTAATTAATTGTGTTTCTAAATTTGTTTACTTGCATTCTTTGTTCTTTGAATTGAAAATTAAAAACCCAAAAATTCATAATTTTTTCTTTCTTTTCAAATCAAAAGAGTAATTAATTGATTGTCAAGTTATTAAACCACAACTTTTGTGGAGACGATATCATTACTTTTCCACTTTATTACTTGCACAACTAGTACACTTAGTCACTATGTCAGTAAGATTTTTTTTTTTGGAATGTTGAATCTTTATTCAAGACAAAGGGTTAACATTGACTACATCAAATTGCAACAAATTGAGAATTTGGGGAGGTACTTCATCCACCCAAACATGCTCATGATAAGAAAATGTTAAACTTGCAACTTTATCTGCTACCATATTTGTTGACCACTATACAAATTCCAGTCGAATATATCCTCTCTAAATAGCAGGCTTCTACACTCCTTTACGACCTTTGCCGTGTAAGTATGATTTGCTGGTTTTCTTCCTTTCTAGGTGTCAACAAGTACTATACAGTCAGTTTCAAAATAAGCTGCTCTGCACAAAAACTGGTTGTTCAACTTTATACTTAGTTGAAATGCAAGGGCTTCTGCAATTTGTGGTTGGAAGCATTGTTGATAGAACAGAGTTGCTACAAGAAGTGGTTGTCCGTATGAGTTCCAAAAGATCACACCTAATCCGATACCCACCGACTCCTTCACTGCTGCATCAAAATTTACTTTGACTCCTCCTTGTACAGGAGGCTTCCATCGTGTCACAAACATATGTCTAACAAGTGCCTTATCTTGTCTACTATAACGGATGGAATTGGCAATCATAAGTACCTATTCGTACAATGTTCTCTGAGTCGAAAACCCACCTATTTTATCTTCTCCAAATAGCCCAAATGATATCAAAAATTGCCACCTTTGGTTCTTTCTCCTCCAATTCTAACCATGTGCCAATCCAATCAGCAAATGACACATTTTATTGGTGGGTTATCCTTACTCCAAGGGAAGAAGCAAACCAAATTCGTTTGACATCTTCACAGCAAAGCGACACATGTTCAACAGATTCTTCCTTCCTTCCACAAAAAGGACACATGGGATCCACATCTAACCCTCTTTTCTACATATTTAACCGAACAGGAAAAGCATTGTGGCAAGCCCCCCAAATTAAATTCTTGTATCGCAGGCTAGAATTAACCAGCCATAACTTACTCCAAATTGTGCATGGACTAGAGCTAGTTATGGTATTGTGTGCTTCTGAAAAGGATAAAGCGATATTATAACCTGTTTTGACCAAATAGATTCCATCACTCGTGAACTTCCAAATGAGATAGTCTGGCTGAGGCATTCAAAGGTATTGACATAATTTGACCTAGAATGGATTTAGGAAATAATGATTGCATCAAACCTCTATCCCATTTCATCGGTAATGAGTCAGCTATAAGTTCACTCACCAATATGTCATAATTCATGTTTGCTTGGTGAGGCAAATGGATCTTATTATCAGACACCTCCAAAATCCATTTGTTTGAAAAGACTTTAACACTCTCTCCATCTCCTATCCTCCAAATCAGTGCTTCTTGTATAATATTCTTTGCTAACAACATACTTAACTGCACATAACTTGGACGGTAATCCTTTGATGCTTCTAATGGATGGCACTGTGGAAAATATTTAGCTTTTAACACTCCTGCCATAAGCGAATCCGTAAAATGAATTACACGCCACCACTGTTTGGCTAATAAAGCTTGGTTAAAAGCTTTAGTCATTTGAAATCCCAACCCTCCTTCATTTTGTGTTTTTGTAACTTCTCCCACTTTAGCCAATGCATCTTCCTATTCTCCACTGAACCGCCCCAATAAAACCTCGCTATCATACTTTCAATTTGCTTGCAGAGCGAATTTGGTAGTTAAAAACATGTCATGACATATATAGGGATAGCTTGTACCATTGCTTTTATAAGCACCTCCCTCCCAACTCTAGACAAGGCTTTCTCTTTTGCCCTTTTAATTTCTTCCATACTCTTTCTTTGACAAACTAAAATGCTTGCGATTTTGTTCTTCCCACAACAGTAGGAAGCTCCACATATTTAGGTTGGCTCTCGACCGCCTTTACACCAAGCAGCCCCTTCAGCTAATCAATTCTGGGACTAGGCACATTTCAGCTACAAGAGAGCTAAGTTTTGATAAAATTAACCTTCTGTTCGGATGCTCCTTCATAAGCTTTTAATAGGAATTAACATGCATAGCTTTTTCCTTATTAGCTCTGGCAAAAATGATACTATCATCAGCAAAGAACAGGTGGGATATAACAGGAGCACATGGGCAAATCCTGATCCCATGAAGTGTCTTCCTTTGCGTAGATGTCTGAATCATAGATGAAAGGATCTTTGCACAAAGAAAAAATGAGTAAGGTGATAAAGGGTCACCTTGATGAAGCCCTCTTTGTGGTTTAAATTTCCTGCAAGGCTCACCATTTAATAGAACGGAGAAAGATACTGTTGTCACACATCTCATGGTTAGCTCTCACCACTTTTTTGGAAAATCCATATGAAAGATAACTCTATCTAGAAAATTCCATTCCACCCTGTCATAGGCTTTCAACATGTCCAGATTAACAGCCATAGCTCCTTGTCTGCCTTTTGTCTTACAGTTCATGAAATGGAAACACTCAAAAGCTGTTAGTGTATTATTAGTAATAATCCTATTTGGGACAAAAGCACTTTGGGTTTCACCAATAATCAGAGGAAGGATTTGTTTCAATCTGTTTGCCATAGCTTTAGTTATAATTTTAAAAAGTACATTACGAAGGCTAGTTGGTCTAAATTGGCTAGTATGGGAATGTTTCTTTACCTTTGGGATGAGAGCAATAAGTGTCTTGTTTATATCAGATGGATCCCTCCCTTCATTTAGAACTTGGAGGGCTAATTTGGAGACATCCTCCCCTACAATATTCCAGAATCTTTGGTAAAAAAGAGCTGGGTTGCCATTCTCCCCTAGCGCCTTTGTAGGATGCATTTGAAAAAGTGCTTCCTTCACCACCATTTGAGTAAAATCACAGTTTAGAATTTGTTGCCTCATCTGATTCAGTCTTCCTTCCACTATTTTTGCAATCTCCTCGAGTCCTTGTAGAGGTGATGTCTGGAACAAATCAGAAAAATATCTAGAGATAATCTCTCCAATCTCCTCTTCCTCATCAAATTTATTCCCCTGGTCGTCCTCTATGCTATTGATAGTATTTATGCCTTTTCTTTGAGAGGCTTTTCTGTGAAAAAACTTTGTATTTTTATCTCCATACTTCAACCAGTTAGCTCTAGACCTCTGCTCCCAACAAATTTCCTCCTGCTTCAAGATCTCCTCCAACGACTGTTCAAAGGTCATAGCTATAATTTCCTTTGTTTGTGACTGCCCCTATAAAAATTCAAGCTGTTTGCGCAACTGTTTTTTGGATTTTTATACACAGGCCCAAGGTGAGGAGTGTAGGTTTAGTGGGTGTATAAAGTGTGGGAGTTGCTCCAAAAATGTCTAGACATTTTTTAGACACAACCCTCTCACTTATAAACTCTTTAATTTTCTTCATCCCTTGAGACTTTATTTTCCAACTGTTTGATCTTTTTCTTTATATGACCGAATGTTTCATGTCCCCATTTGTCCAAAATGATACTTGATCGGCTACGCTCTCCTTAATATTATCTCCCTGAATCCATGAACCGCGAAGCACTTTCATACAGCCCTTCCTGTGCCTCTTCCTCTCCCCCCTTTCCTTTTTTCTCTTCTTCGAAAATTCAACTAAAATCGGATTATGATCTGACATATAACGAGCCAACGTAGACACGCAGACCTCCTTCCACCTTTCCCTCCACAATGTATTAGCTAGGGCTCTATCCAATCTCTCCTCAATTGTATCTGGTACGTGCTCTGCACTTATTAGACCAAGTATATTTATAGTCTTCAAAGCCCAAGTCTTCAAGGTTACACTTCTCAATCACCCGCTGAAAACTCATCGTTTGCATTAGATCAACATCCAGACTACCAGTTTTTCCATCTGGTTTAAGTATCTGATTAAAATCCTCCACACAAAGCCAAGGGGACCCATCTGACGAACATTGATGCCTCAACAAATCCCTTGTCTTGGTCTTTTGGTGACTTTCCAGAAATCCATGAATGAGCGTGGTGCAAAAGGATACGTCCACAGCTTCACTCTTTATCTTAAAAGTAATATGATTAAGAGACCACGTCCTGATATCCAACTCAAATTCTTGTTTCCACATATTTGCCAAACCCCTGACCAACTTCTTTCAAAACCATCACGGTCAACACCAAAAACATGTGTTATACCCACTGCTCCTTTAAGAAACTCTAACTCAGTGGCCTTCTTTTTGTTTCCATTAGAAGAACCACATCGGGACCTTCAAGAATAAGAGCTTTCTAAAAGCCCTCACTGCCCGTGGGTTCCCAAGCCCACGGTAGTTCCAACTTAATATTTTCATGGTGACTGACGGGGGAGCTGTTCAACAGTCCCGACCAATATTCCAGTATTTGGCTTCTTCTGGCTTCTCTCAATCCCCATATTCACCCTTTCTACCTCCATCTCTTGAATATCACGCTTTCTTCCCCCATCATTCTGATAATTTTTTGCTTCACCCTCCTAGTACGCGTCAACCGCTTCCACATTTTTACATTCTTCGTATTTGTAGGAGTGGGTATTGACGAAGGTATCTCAACACTCTCCAAATCTAATCTGGGTGTACTACCTTGCACTTGTGTGACATCATGCAAGGTGGGTCTAGCATCTTCGTTACTTTTCGTATCATCCTCCTTCTGCTTACAAATACAAGGAATATGGATTTCCTCGATATTAGTAAAAGCTTCTCTCCCCTCCGAAGAATCTTCTAAACCACCTGTCCCCACCTTTAGAGCATTTTTGCATTTTACTAAAGAGGACAAAACAATCAGAAAAACTAAAAGCACACAGAAAGACAGACAAAGCCGCGTAGAAAACAAAACAAGAACGTAAGCCTTGAGCAGAAACCCTTACGACGGCTTGCATAGGAAACCCTAACAGAGCCAAAACGAAAGGAGCAGATGTGATTGATAAATTACGTCAGTAAGATGACTATTTGTATCTTTAGTTTTTACTCATTTATGATTTAAAACTGCTGACATTACATGCTCTATTGATCTTAAAATTCTTCATTAATTAATTCACTTTCACCTAGTCTTTTTATAGTTGTGCCTTATTTGCTGGAATTTCTTTTCCCGCTATGTGAACATTCAATTTTGTCATCTTTTTACATTATAAATATCAATTATATTCTTTTATTACTATTTAGACCATTCATTTGCACTTTGGATTATTGCAACCCATTCTGAAAATAAAAAATTAATAAAAATAATAAAAAAATAAAAATACAAATTAAATGCTAAATGACCCATTGAAAAATAGAGTTAAGCCTAATTACAAATCCACAATTAAAAATACCCGTAAAAATAAATAAATGAAATTTCAGTGTAAAATAATAAAGAAAGCAAAATAAATAAATAAAAGAGTGAAAAGATGTTTCCTCCTTGCCCTGCTGTCTTGGCACCACCCTACTATCTCCCTGTCCTGTGCCTCTTGCTTGCTCCTATGTATATACCATACCGCCGCTAAAAAAAATATAGAACCAGGAGTGAAAGAAAAGGGGAAGCACTAAGTAAGAAAATAAACTGAAGATCAAGAAAGCAAAATTAGAGAGAAGAGCATCGGTGCAGTAAGGCACCAACTTCCCTCTTATCATGATTCTACTAATGATGTAATTAGAACCTTCAACATGTTAACTAATAGATAAGGAAATAGAAGGTAGAAGCCAAAAAATAACAAGCACCCTGCACCATGCATGAGTGAGTCATCCCAGCACAAATCCAAACCCCTGATCAAAGTCAAGGACCTGAACCTGTTAACCCATATCAAAATCATCACAACAGAACCACACTAACTCACCATCACACATTCACTTACCAGTTACCACCACCAACACTAGCTCCATGTTGCACTCCACCTAGAATCACAAAGCTAGCCATTCAAGTCCCTGCTTTGTTTTCATTTCATCTTAATATTTTTTTTTCTTCTTCTGTTTGTCATCTGGATTGTGGGTCAACGTTATTTCACTTAAGTTCTCAGTTCGTTTTATTCTGACTTGGGCTAGTTGTTAAAGTTAATTTGGGTTAGGGACTGGGCTTTTTGTTTAATGCTGACTTGTGCTTCCTAAATTTGGATTAATTGGTCTAAATGTTTAGGTTTATTCCAATTCTGTAACTATTAATGTTACAAGTGGTAAAAAATAAAAAGTATAAAATAATGAATGTTAAAAATAATAGAAATAAAATGAAAATAAAAAATAAATAAAAAGTATCCAATTTCGTGTGGTTTGTGCCATCACCTCCCTTGAATCACATATCCTTTTCATGAATGGGTTTTGGTTGATGAATCCAAGCCATGTGCTGTCTTGTTTGGTGAATTTTGTTATACCCTTGCTCGGTGGTACCCTGTGTGGTTTATCTGCAAATGTCAATCATGGCTAGTGGCACATGATCTTGTCCTTTTGCTTTTTTATGGCTAGCTGTAGCTTTTACTGGGTGGCTGTAAAATGGCCTGATACGTGGCTACCTTTTTTCCCCCCTTCACATTGGACGTACAGCTTGTCTTGTAGTATTACTTAGTTTTATAAAAATGAAAGAAAAATGATTAATTATTTAAGAGTTATGTCTTGTTAATCCCACAATTTTAAGTGTAACGTCTGAGTTGTGATGGCTTAAAAATTATCATAAGTATTATCATTGCTATTTTCTTATGAAATAAAAAGGGTTAATTTAGACATGACATCTTGTTAATCCTATAATTTTAAGTGGAACATCTTAGTTGTGACAACTTGATGATCCCACTTTTTCTTTGTTAAAAATAAATTACTATAATTATTACCATTACTATTTTCTTATAAAAATAAAATAGAAGGATTAATTTAAGCATGTCACCTTGTTAATCTTACTATTTTAATTGGGGACATTCGAGTTGCGATTGCTTGATGATCCCACTTTTCTTCATTACAAATAAATTATTATAAGCATAATCACCATTATTTTCTTATAAAAATAAAAAAAAAAAAGAGGAAATTTAGGGAAGACACCTTGTTGATCCTATGGTTTAAAATGGCACACTTGAGTTGCGGCAGCTTGGTAATGCCATATTTAATAATAAAAAAAATACGTAACACGCAAACATTTTCTAGAGAACTACGTGACTTTGAGTTTGTCATTGTACCAAAAGATACATAGAGAAATTTAGTTATTTTCTTAATAAAAAAAATCTTCATATATATATATATATATATATATACATATACTGTTTTATCATTTATTTTTTTGAATATTTTGTTAAAGGTAATGAGTTTTCATGTGTGTGTATGTGTGTGTACATATATATATATATATATATATATATATATATGGGAATATATATATACATATACATACATGTTTATGTATATATATACATATGTATGTATACATGTATATATATATGTATATATATACATATACATGTAGTGTATATATATATACATATATATATATATTATGGATTTAAATAAATTAAAAATTTGTGTGCATATTAAAATAAAGTTTGAAAGTTTTAATATTAAAAAGGGCTGTTAAAAAAATTACAAGAATTATTGTTTTAATATTAAGAATTTTTGTGTAAATTTAAAAGTTTCAAGTACTAAAATATTATATAATAAAAATTTAGGAAATCATTGTATTGTGAAAAAAATTAATTGAGGTAATTTAAATAAATCAAAGGAATTTTAAATTAAATTAATTGAGTAAGTTAGTGTTAAATTAATTGGATTAGGTATTATAATTTTTTCTCTTTTTCCCTAGCTTGAAACTGCATGGCCCATTTTTGTAAATTGTTGTTTCACCTTTTCTTTTTTCTCTCTTTTCCTCTATATATGGGCCACATGTATTTTGCTGAGCCATATTTGATTGCCAGCTCTTCTTCCTTTCAATGGGCTGGCAGCCCAATATCCTAACACTTGTTAATGGGTTCAGTAGAATCTTGCGGTTAAGATTTTATGGAGAATTGTAGCCGTCGGATCAATGAAAATGGAAAACCCCTCTTATTTCACCTGGCACGTCGACTTATAGAAGAAGGAAGTACCGCATTTGGATTCTATTCTCTCATTTTCATGTCCAATCACCATCAATTTCGTTCTTTTCCTTTCAACTTCAAATTTCATCAAGCAAGTTTGGACTACACTTGCATGTTCTCTGTTCTGTATTGTTGAGAAGAAATTTGAAATGGAAAGTAATTAGCGCACCATATTGAGGTACAATTTCAATTGGAATGTGCAACAAACAGGCATGCTGGTGGGGAGTGAGGAAGTGTCTTGTTAGCAAATGTGTGGTCACATTTTTTTTTCAGTGGGTTGCTACCGATTTGGGCCAACACTGGACCTAAACTATAAAAATTAGGGTTAGCGCATAAACTATTAGGCTTTTGATAATTACACCTCCCTAATTAATAAGTATACCCCCCTTCTTTTTAAAAATAATTTTTTATTACCAAAATTACCTTTTATATAAAAAAATTTAACCTATTTTTACACCCTATCTTTATTATTGTTTAAATCCTAATTGTGCACTTTCATCTTCATTATTCTTAAAACCTAAATTTTTCACCCTATCTTATCATTCTTTAATCCTATTTTTGCACCTCCATCATTATTCTTTAAACCATTTTCTTCTATTTTCTTTCTTTATCTTTTTTTTCCCATTATTAATGATAATGAATACATGATATACAACTCATTTTCATCATTTGTATCAGGCGTTACATTTTTGTGATTGTATTTCAGGTAGTGTTTTCATCTTTATCATTTGTATCAGGCATTGTTTCTACAAATCAGTGCATTTCAATCGTTTTTGTCAATATTCCAGAAATTATTTTTTGGAATAGACAATTGTGTATTTTGGAAGGTAATTTTTGGAACTATGTTCATAGTTCCGTAAATTACTTTTCGAGATAGACAATTATGCATTCTAGAAAGTAATTTCTAGAACTGTGAAACATAGTTCCAGAAATTACTTTCCAAAATAGACAATTGTCTATTCTGAAAAGTAATTTCTAGAAGTATTTTTTTTGTTACTATTCTTTTTCCGTAGAGGAGAGGAAGGAGGTGCACCTTGCATGTTTCGGAAAGCAAACCGCTAATCAAGAAATGAGGTAAGGTGATAGAGCCGTAAAGGAGAGGAAGGAGGTACATCGTGTGCATTCTAGAAAGCTTGATTTGAAATTAGGAAAAAATTTAAAGTATTTTGGGAAAAATTAGGAAAAAAAGGGAAAGGGGGTATATTTATCATTTTGGGGAGTTATATTTATCATTTGTCAACTATTAACTTAACACACATAAAGCTGGAATGAACCTAGCATTGTGCTAAACCTAATACATTACAACAACAACAACAACAATAAGAAGAAGAAGAAGAAGAATAACAATAATAATTGATGTGCACGTATATTGTGATTATTAAATATACTATGCAATTTTAATAATTATATATTCTTCTTTCAAAAATGATTTCTGGAAATCCAAAAATCTATTTGACATCTAGTGAGAGAGAGATAAAATTATAGGTATGATAGGTGACATAATGTAGTAAGAAAGATAAAGATCAGAACTGATGAGTGTTAATTAGGTGTTAAAAAAAGTAGAGTATCCAAAAATCATTGTTCTTCTTCTTTAGTTGTCATATCATACTATTGTTTGATAAATATGGGCTTAAAACTAGGATATTACAAATGAAAATATCACAGTTTCTTTTTTGAATGACAAGTTATGAATGACAGTAACATTAATCACTCTATAAATTAATATATTTTATATTTGCTTGTACATATTTATATATTCACTGTCATTTGGTGGAAAGTTTTACCTATCGTTTGGGCATTGTTTGTAGGAAGTCTCACATTTTGCTTTCTTACAATTGAGTTTAATTTTTCAATCCAACTTCACGGTTACAATTCTTGAAAGCGATTTCAAGGACATGCATTACTGTATGGTATATATAAATCATCGGACAAGCATGGCTAGAAGCTACCACGAAGGTGAAGAACAATATGTGACTCCTTGTAGTCGTGTGAAGTTTATTGCCTTTGACACGTGCTTGTTCAAGGTCTTTCTAATAATATGTGCTTTTTTTTAGGCTTAATTATTAATTTGGTTGCTTAATTTATTTATTTTATTTAATTGGGTCCTCTATTGTTTTTTGCTCCAATCAGGTACTATAATTTTTCAAAAAATTCAATTAGGTCCCATAATTTTCAAAAATGCACCAACGTTACCCTTTTTCATCCAAAATGATATCATTTTTTATTACATTTTTCACACCGTTTAATGTAAAATTGAACAAAAAATGACGTCATTTTGAATGAAAAAGGATAATATTAGAGTATTTTTGAAAATTATGGGACCTAATTAAACTTTTTTGAAAATAATAGGACTTGATTGAAGTAAAAAATAATAGAAGGATCAAATTGAATAAAATAAATAAAGTGAGGGACTAAATTAGTAATTAAGCCTTTTTTTTATTACAATTAGAGCTTTCCATGCAAAATTATGATAATATCATCATGTTTAAAATCCCAAAATTAAAAGGACTTGCCTTGTATACTTTATATTTAAGTCGTCCCTAACAACTCCTAAACCACAAGGCACGTAAGTCTTAGGATGATTATATTTCTTCCCTACCCTCGATTTCATCATTTCCAAAAGGAACTGTCCCTGTATATTCAAAGTAATATTCAACAAGTTAACTTCCAATTTTGTAATAGATTGCAAAAGAATTCAAAGTATCTCTTCTGCACCTCTGATGATATGGAAATAAGATGTATAAGTTTCAGAGTTGAAAACAGACGAC
This sequence comes from Spatholobus suberectus, assembly GCA_004329165.1. Lineage (NCBI taxonomy): Eukaryota > Viridiplantae > Streptophyta > Magnoliopsida > Fabales > Fabaceae > Spatholobus > Spatholobus suberectus. The sequence goes on from CM014731.1 coordinate 66,447,714, forward strand.
AATTTCATTGATAATCTTTTTGCTGCTCTGCATTATTGTTATCTACAGGGACGAATGTTTGAATGCACAAGAAAGGGAAACGTATATTAAATGAGCTTCTACAAGCAAAAGTGAGCAGTAAAATCAGAAGTCTAAAACATTGACTTAAATTCTAGATATTAAAAAATAATTTTTATTTATTTAGAAGATCTTTTTAAAAGAATGACATAATTCTTTTTTTTTATTCTGAAGTTCATGTCAAGTCCGAATGCCAATTTCGTAGAAAATGTCTGAACATGCATGTCATCATTTCCACTTCCGGTACACGAGGAATTTGCATTGTAAACAACATAGGTCCCAAAGGTCCCAAATCTCAAACCACGGGACACGTTAAAGGACGATTTATAATTCTTAACATTTATTTATAATAATTTCACGCCAAAATAAAATTACAGTTGACCGAAGAGAAACTCTGATGAAAATGCTTTACAGTTTCACTCACCAAGAATTTCAACTCAACTTCACTGAGAAGTTATAACAGTAACAATTTATTAAACAAGATGTACAATATATGTGGTCCCGATGACTCCTACACCTTAAAACACGTCTTCCAACGATTTACATTTTTGCCCTGCCATAACAGACAGCCTCTTAACTTGCCACGCGGTTTGTCATTTGTTTTAAAAGGACTCGTCCTCCCACTGCTACCTTGAGAGTACCATTCATTACATTATACATTATCTTCATCAAGTGAGTTTTCACCTTCTGCAATGGCTTACATAAAAATTCAAAGCTGCTCTTCATCACACACGAAGAATTATGATGTGTTTGTGAGCTTTAGAGGAGAGGATACTCGTAACAGTTTCACTGATCACCTTTTTGCAGCTCTTCAAAGGAACGGTGTTGTTGCCTTCAGAGATAACCAAAATATCAATAAAGGGGAACTCTTGGAACCTGAGCTCTTGCAAGCAATCGAAGGATCACGTGTTTTTATTGTTGTCTTCTCAAAGGACTATGCATCATCCACATGGTGCATGAAAGAGCTCACAAAGATTGTCGATTGGGTTGAAGAAACAGGTCAAAGTGTGCTCCCTGTTTTCTATGATGTCACTCCTTCTGAGGTCCGAAAACAGAGTGGAAAGTTTGAAAAAGCTTTTGCTGAACATGAAGAAAGGTTCAAACATGATTTGGAACTGCTACAAAAATGGAGGGACGCTCTGAAAGCAATTGGCAATCGTTCTGGGTGGGAAGTACAAAATAAGTAAGTACTTAGCCATATTTTTTATATTCTGTATATGAATTTGTTTTTGAAAGTCTTAACTCTTAGTGATGATTTGGTGTTTGCTCTACTTTGGTCTTTCAGGCCACAACATGAAGAAATTGAAAAAATTGTTGACGAGGTAATCAAGATATTGGGTCATAATCAAATTTTGGGATTTGGGATGATTTAGTTGATATGCACTCTCGTGTGAAGCAGTTGGAAGAGCCTCTAGATCTAGGCGCAAATGAAGTTGTTCGAATTGTAGGAATTTGTGGGATGGGTGGAATAGGAAAGACTACACTTGCTACTGCTTTGTTTAATAAAATCTCACCTCAATATGATGCTTGCTGTTACGTTGATGATGTAAGCAAAATTTATGGATACTTTGGACCAAAAGGTGTACAAAAACAACTTCTTTGTCAAGCTCTAAACCAAGGAAATATGGAGATAAACAATCTTTCCCACGGAACCATGTTGGTAAGAACTAGGTTATGCCACTTAAAGGTGCTTATTGTTCTGGATAATGTTGATCAAGTTGAACAACTGGAGAAATTGGCTTTGCATCCCAAATATCTAGGTGCAGGGAGTAGAATCATCATAATCTCTAGAGATAGTCATATCTTAAGAAATTATGGAGCAAATGAAGTTTACAAAGTTCAACCCTTGAGTAGGAATGAAGCACTTCAATTATTTTGTCGAAAAGCTTTTAAATCTGACGATATTGTGAAAGAGTATGAAGTGTTGACATATGATGTACTAGAGTATGCTTGTGGCCTTCCTTTAGCAGTTAAAGTATTAGGCTCATTTTTGTTTGGCCGTGATGTTTCTGAGTGGAGAAGTGCATTGACTAGAGTGAAAGAGAATCCAAACAAAGATATCATGGATGTGTTGCGAATAAGTTTTGATGGATTGGAGGAAATGGAAAAAGAAATATTTCTAGATATTGCTTGTTTCTTTTCCGATAATCTATATTATCACTACAGATGGAAGGCAAACATGGAGAGACTTCTAGACTATCGTGGATTTTATCCTGACATTGGTTTGAAAGTTCTCATTGAGAAATCACTCATAAGTTGTGAGGATCAAAGATTAAAATGCATGACTTGTTGAAAGAGTTGGGTAGAAGTATTGTCCAAGAAAAATCACCCAAGGAGCCAGAAAAGTGGAGCAGGTTATGGGACTACAAGGATCTCCATAACGTTGTGATAAAAAATAAGGTGAAATAGTTTTTGAATATAAAATATTACGTTGTTTAAATTATTAAAAAATCTAACATTTTTCATTCCTTTTTGCAATGCTTTAGGAAGCCAAAATCTTGAAGCCATAGTTATTAAACAATATCAAGAAGAGTTTCTGGAAACAACAATGACCTTGGATGCTGTATCGAAAATGAATCATCTTAAGTTGCTCATACTTGAGAATGTGAATTTTTCAGGAATCCTCAATTATCTTTCTAATGAATTAAGATATCTATATTGGGATAAATATCCTTCCATGTGTTTGCCATCAAGTTTTCATCCAGATAAACTAGTAGAATTGATCTTGCCTTATAGCAATATCAAACAACTATGGAAAGGCACAAAGGTACTATATTATTTGTTTTCAATTTTATTTGTTATTAAATGAACAAATAAAAAGATAAATTATATATCTCATTTTTTTTAAACATTCTTTAACATAACTAAAGAAACACAAGAAAGCTTAAATTGCATCAATTTAGTCTCCTACTATTGACCAAAACAAGAAAGGGATTATTGTTTTTTCTTTTGTTAAAGGAAAATTAAAAATTAAAGGATATATAGTAACTTACATTACTTTTGTTTCTTTTGCAGTATCTGCCTAATTTGAGAAAACTAAATCTCAAACACTCCAAAAATCTTATTGAGATGCCAGACTTAAGAGGAGTCCCACGTCTTAGGTCTCTTACTCTCAAAGGATGTATAAAACTTGTGCAGATCGATCCATCCATTGGTATTCTAAGAGAACTTGCTTCTTTGAATTTGAAAGATTGTAAAAATCTTGTCCTTAATCTCAATATCATTTTTGGGCTTAGTTCTCTTTGTCGCCTTAATCTCTCAGGCTGTTCAAAATTACTTAATAATAGGCTGTTACAGAAACCAAGGGAGACAGAACATCTGGAGGAAGTTGTTAAAAGTAGAAGTGCCATCCAATTATCAACATCCTCTGTATACGAAATGCTAATGTTGCCTTTCTGTTTTCTTTCCTCACGAAAACATGAAGGTTCACTTGGTTTGTTGTTGCCTTATTTTTCTCGTTTCCCATCTTTGCATTCTCTTGATCTGAGCTTCTGCAATCTACTTCAAATCCCTGATGCTATTGGAAACTTACATTCTTTAGAAGACTTAAATTTAGGGGGAAACAAATTTGTGACACTACCTACTACCATCAAGGAACTTTCCAAACTTCAAACTTTGAACTTGGAGCACTGCAAGCAGCTGAAATATTTGCCCGAGCTTCCAACAACAAAACAAAAACAATTGGCAAATGTTACAGCAGGGGATTATACATTTTTGATTGCCCCAATTTGAGTGAGATGGAACATTGTTATCACATGGTTTTTTCTTGGATGATACAAATCCTTGAGGTGACGATTCCATCCTTCCTTCCTTATCTCCCTTTTTCTATGTCTACACAAATTATACATAACGTATTTTTTTGGTATCAGGTACACTTGCAATCCTCTATTTCCTTCAGTAAGATTCGTATTGTTGTTCCTGGAACTCAAATTCCAAGGTGGTTCAGTAAACAAAATGTGGGCAGTTCAATAAGCATGGACCTGTCTCCTGTTATGGAAGACCCACATTGGATAGGTGTTGCCTGTTGTGCAATATTAGTGGCACATGATGATCCAACTAATTTGGGTAATAGATGGCAACTTCATGATTATGGAAGTATTGGATATGGTTTTCAAAATAAACAGGTTTTGCGTAAAACGCATTACCTTGTTTCAATACATTTGAAGAATGATCTGGTCACAGGTGAATTAGATCACTTATTCATATTGTTTCTCTCTCGGGAAATCATTCAGGATCGAAGTGAACGCGAAAACGAAATGCATGATCTTGATAAAGTGGAATTCTCAACTGTCATATTTGACCACCCTAAAGGTTTGCATTTGGAGGTGAAAAATTGTGGGTACCGTTGGGTATTTAAGGAGTATCTTCAGCAATTAAACCCAAACATGATGTTCAGCAGAAATTCTTCATCTAGGAAGCACAAGCTTTTATCAAGTGATTAGTCACACATCCTTGAGTTGAGCTTATTCACGGAAAGCATAGTAATTTCTTTTCAACCACAATTGCATCAAAGAAATTTTAATCCACTTGAGGTAAGATTCAATACAAAAAAGCACAATTATTATTATTAAGTTTATACAATTATTTATAAATACTCTGTTTTTTGTTTCTTTTATTGATGATATAATGGTGATTCTTTTTTTCTATTATATTTCCAGACTAAAGTCAATATTACTTGAGAACATTGTTAAAAGTGATAATATGGATATTTGCTTATGGATTGTCATGAGCTGTAAACTATTAACCTTAGCTAGTTGTCAAGGTTTCAAGGAAAAAAAACGTACAGAATCATTTTGGATATAACTATGTTAAAGTAGAAGTTTCTAAGAACGATCCATTTTTTGCTTGAAGTAATTGAGGGAATCTAACTCCTTTCATCAGTTTACTAGAGTGAACTATTTTGTATTTCATATACAGTTTTCGGACAAAAGTGTGAAATGTTAACAAAAGCTTAAAAAAAAATGAAAATTTCAGACATGATGTAAGATACGTTGATAATCTGCTTTTAGAGTTAAAGAGAGTTAGTTACGGATTTACCAGAATTGTATGTATATTATAATATGTGCAAGTGTGTTATCTCATTGGTCCATCTATGGAGGGCCATGCAACTCTTACTCTTGACATTTGTATCAAACCAAAACACATTCGTAGACAACCAAAATTTTCATCTCCATCTACAAGAAATTAATACATATTATGAAGTGGAAACATCTACTAGACCTGAAAACATCCTCAATTTCCAATAATTCACAGCCAGGTAAAAGTAGGCATTGACAATTCAATTTTTTTATCAAGAACTTGAAAAAGAGACCAAGAATATATTGGTTATGGAACTTTTCAAAAGTAATTTTCTTATGAGAAAAAAAAAAAAAAAAACTCGAGGTTGTAGAGAAATTGGATGACCCTATGGTGACTACTTAAAAGCTTATGCGAAACCCTTCTTATTTCCAGCGTTGGACTACCAGAACCATCATTCTCCACTTTTGGAAGAAAATGAGCTGGATGAACTGCAAGATTCAAGGCTGGATCAGTGAGTTACTGTGCATTTGGAATTTAATGAACATTACAGCAAAATCAATTCTATTAATTTTTACTTGGTCTTGAGCTAACAGGATTCCCATTTTTGGCAGAACTTATTCCACCTATAGGATTGTTCGTAGTCAGTTGAAGCTGCTCTGTGGGAGGATTCAATAGAGAAAGTCCAAGAATGAGGAGTATGGCAGCGAGTAAAGTAGACTTTAATTCTGCAGCTCCCATCTATAATGTGCTTCATTAGCTATTGTTGATATGGATCTTTAGCTAGAGGCAATTATTAATATAGGTTATCAAATATGAACACTAATGTTTCACATTCAATTATTACATTTATGATTAGCTAGGTCAGTAAGGTGATTATTCACATCTTTTAGTTTTTACTCATTCATGATTCAAAACTGGTGGCGATGCATGATCTTAAAATTCTTCGTTCACTCTCACCTAGTCTTTTTAGTTATATTATGCCTTGATTGGTAGAATTTCTTTTTCCCCACAGAAATCCTTTTTTTGAAGGGCTGATTGCTGGTATTGCTTTTGCTTGCTTTCTGCCTATCCTGTCACAGTTAGTGTTAAGGCTGTGAGAGATTTTCAAAATTAATGAAAGGATGTATCCTTTCATGAAATTATTTTTCTATCTATTTATAATTTATAAATCCTGAGTCACAAAACAATCGTCAATATCATATTTTTCATCACATCACATGTTTGCTTATGTGTCGTCCTCTACCTCCTTAAATTTCTCACCTCAATAACTCATTTGAAATTAAATCCTTCATAACTCACACATATACGTAACTAGTGCATTATTGTCATTACATTCATGGTCAAAGAAACTGCCACTTAAGAACCAAATCAATTGTCATTCCAATTATATTAAAACTTTCGTAACTCTCATATCTGCAATTAGTATTATTGGCATTTCACCCTAAGAATTGAACTCGATATTGGATAGAGAAGAATAGAAGGTGCAATTTTTTTTGACTAATTAAATTAATGAATTTGCAGATTTTTTATTTCTTTTTTGATTAGTGGGGCTAACATGTTGATTGGTGGGTTGTCGCAGATCAAGTTGAGTTTTCTCTACCCCTGCAACTGGGAGGAACACGGATGAAGTGCTGAGGGTGATAGAGTCATTGCAGAAGGCCTCAAAGTTCAAAGTTGCAGCTCAAGCAAACTGGAAGCAAGTCCTTAGTTTTCGATTATGGAACTATATATACCCCCTTCCACACAATCTGTTCAGTCATAACAATTTCATTAAGATTTCCTTTCCTAGCTTTTTGGCTTCTGTTGCTGGCCATATTTTACAGCATATTAAGAAATCTGACCATCCTCACTGAGCAACCAGAGCTAAAAAGGCCACAAGCTGAGGAAATCAATGAACATTCTCAACAAATCACCAATGAGCTGGTGTTAGATGGTGGCTTTCCATTGCCCAAACCACCTTCACAAGCTGGGTTTATAGTCCCTGATATCAATTCATATGGCCATTCTTCCAGGTCTCCATTCCATTGTACTGTTACATATTTATAGATTTTGTTCTTCTTAATTCCCATGGATGAGCTACCTAGATATAACCATGCAACTATGCAAGGTGACAATCAAATAATTAAGATAATTTTTTTTCTCCGAATGACAGATATTATTATGGTGACAGCAGGGCCAAAGGCAAAAGTCTGTGGAGGAATTTTACTGACAACACCACACAAACCAAACATGTGAATTTGTAAGCAAGTTTGATTCCATCGATGTCAAAGAACTATGTTTTTATATTGTATTTCAGTATGATACAAGTATAACATTTTACATTATATTATTATCCAATATCAAAATCTTAAACTTATATATGTGTCATACCCAAGTATATATTTAGAATGACTTGCTTTGGTAATCTGATATGAAGCTAATTTATTCTAGGCTAAGAAGATGATGAAGGAGTATGGAAAATTGAAATAAGTCAACATGGGTAAATGGGAATTTTGTGAGCTGCTTGATGTTGATACCGCTGATCTTGATTTGGAAGAATCTCAAATTCATCATGCCTTGCAGGCAGCTGAAGCTTCTACAAAGGACTACGCTAATGAAGATTGGCATGGTTGCATTTGACTGCTCCCATTCATAGTACACAACATATGTATATGAAGTTTATTCAAATATATTAATTCTTAATTGTACCGCTTTCACCTGTCTGCATACGTGAATGCCTATATAATGTTCAAATAAGAATTTCAACATAAAAAATGGAAAATAAAAGATAAATAAGAAGAATTTATTTGAAAGTGATTGATCATGACTTAATTGTGTTTTCCTTAATTGGTTTACAGATTTTGGAAAAGTTTTTCACCTTCCAAGCTTTGGTGGGCTTCCTCAATGGACTGTTGTCGGTGCGAATTGTTTCAAAAATTATTTCATTTTCTTCCTCAATAAGCTTCCTAGAAAGTACCACTGCACTATATGTTTGATAGGTAGCACAAGTACTTTGCTACAATGACTTAGGTTACATTGACAACAATTTCTCAGCATCAAAGTTACTACAATTTATTGAACATTGTGCTTTCAATGCTAGCTTATTGATGTTGTGATGTATTAGGCGAGTTAATTCAGACATTTATATTATTTTAGGGAAATTCTACATTCTCTGATTCTTTCCATTGTAATTATATCTTTCTTTTAATGACTTCAAATCAAATATTATTATATAATTATTTGATTTTTATCTTCCCTAAAAATTAGGAAATTGTAGACTGTAATTATTCCTAAAAACTAATATTACAATGCACGGGTGTAAATCTACATGCTTTATTTTCATGAAATAAAAAATAAAACTACACGCTCTCTCCTTAAAATAATTTTTTTTTTGACTAGCTACTTAAAATAACTTTATCTCTTATAACTCCTATATTTTTATAAGACTCAATATTTACATCTCATAAAAGTGTAACTTTCCTCAAAACCAAACAATAAAAGTATGAGTTACGATAGATAATCAAACTCCTAAAAAAATATTTATTTGAAAGAAGGAAAAACAAAAAGGTGATTTTAACAAGGTGTTTCTATAAAGAGCAAAAAAGCAGAATTTAAGGCCTTTTCCATGTTAAAAATATTTTAGCAATTAATGTTGTAATAACTAATTAAGAGCGATTTCCTTATTTATAAACTTCAGAAGAAACAGTTATTTAACATAATACAAACAAAAAAGAAGTATATTGATAAGATAATGAAACTGAATATTTTAATAATAACTATACGACATAGTACCAAAATTGTTATACTCATGATGGATTATCAAATTTCTTAAAAGGAAGAAATTATGTTATCAACCAAATAAACAGAACAAAAAGATTAATATTTCTTATTATCATAATCAAATCACCGTGCAATGTGAGGGTTTAAATCTAGTTTTTAATTGGTGTTAAGCTAACAGAATTCCCATTTTTGGAAAAACTTATTCCATCTATTGGATTGTAGTCAGTTGAAGCTACTTTGCGGGAGGATTCAATAGAGAATGTCCAAAAATGAGGACTATGGCAGCGAGAACGGTAGACATCAATTCTGATGCACACATCTACAATGTGCTTCATTTGCCATTGTGGATAATATAGTTAATATAGTTGATCAAATATGAACACTAATGTTTCCCATACAATTATTAAATTTATGATTAGCTATTCAGTAAGGTGATTATTCACATCTTTTAGTTTTTACTCATTCATGATTCAAAACTGCTGGCATTGCATGATCACAAAATTCTTCATTCACTCTCACCTAGTCTTTTCAGTTATGCCTTGATTGGTAGAATTTCTTTTTCCCGACAGAAATCCTCTTTCTGAAGGGTTGATTGCTGGTATTGCTTGTGCTTGCTTTTTGCCTATCCTATCACAGTTAGGGCCCAGGCATCACTTGTTCCAAAGGAAAATTGATCAATGATATTACTGATATAGTTGCTAATGAAGTTGATTTGCACTCTTGTGTGAAACAATTGGAGGATCTTCTAGATCTAGGCACAAATGAAGTTGTTTGAGTTGTAGGAATTTGTGGGATGGGCGGAATAGGAAAGGCAACATTTGCAACTGCTTTATTTAATAAAATCTCTCCTCAATATGATGCTTGCTGTTTGATAGATGATGTAAGAAAAATTTATGGGGATTTTGGACCAACAGGTCCACAAAAACAATTTCTTTGTCAAGCTTTAAAGAGATAAACAATCTTTTCCAGCGAGCCATGTTGGTTAGAACTAGGTTATGCCACTTAAAGGTGCTTATTATTCTTGATAATGTTGCTCAAGCTGAATAACTAGAGAAATTTGCCTTGCATCCTAAATATCTAGGTGCAGGGAATAGAATTGTCATAAGCTCTAGAAATAGTCATATCTTAAGAAATCAAAGACTGAATGCAGTTTACAATGTTCAACTCCTGAATATGCGTAAAGCTCTCCAATTACTTTGTAGAAAAGCTTTCAAATCTAATGATATTGTGAAAGATTATGAAGAGTTGACATATGAAGTACTGAAGTATGCTCATGGCCTTCCTTTAGTAGATAAAGTGTTGGGCTCATTTTTTGTTTGTTCGAGGCATTTATGAGTGGAGCAGTGCATTGGCTAGACAGAAAGAAAATCCAAGCAAAGATATCATGGATGTGTTGCAAATAAGTTTTGATGGATTGGAGAAAATGGAAAAAGAAACATTTCTAGATATTGCTTGTTTCTTTTCGATTATCATTTTCGATACAAGGTGGCGGGAGGTAAAATAGTTTTTGAACATAAAATCTTGGATTTTCATTTTTCAAAAATCCACAAATTATTTTGAAAAAAAAAATCTTACATTTTTCTTTCTTTTTTGCAATGCTTTAGGAGGCTGAAAATCTTGAAGCCATAGTTATTAAACAATATTATATAAAGAGTTTCTGAAAGCAACACTGAAGGTTGATGCTCTATCAAAATGCATCATCTTAAGTTGCTCATACTTGAGAATGTGAATTTTTCAGGAATTCTTAACTATATTTCTAATGATTGAGATATCTATCTTGGGATAAATATCTTTTCATGTCTTTGCAATTAAGTTTTCATCCAAATCAACTTGTAGAATTGATCCTGCCTTATAGAAATATCAAACAGTTATGGGAAGGTACAAAGGTACTATCTTGTAGTTTTTTCAATTTTCTGTCTTTAAATGAACAATTAAAAAGATAAATCGTCTAATATTTTTTAAACTTTCTTTAATTTAATTAAAGAAACACAAGAAAGTTTAAATGTCAATTATTTTGTCTCCTACTATTGACCAAATCAAAAAGGGATTATCTTTTTTCTTTTTTGTAAAAGGAAAATTAAAAATTAATGGATAGTGATTTTCCTTACTTTTGTTTCTTTTACAGTCTCTGCCTAATTTGAGAACTCCGTTACTCTGAAGATCTTATTGAGATACCAAGCTTAAGAGGGGTCTGACATCTTAAGAGACTTATTCTTGAAGGGTGTGTAGAGATTGTGTTGATTGATCCATCCATTGGTATTTTAAAAGAGCTTACTTTTTAAAATTTGAAATATCGTAAAAATCTTGTCCTTGATCTGAATCTCATTTTTGGGCTCAATTCTCTCGAGGAGCTAAATCTCTTAGGTCGTACAAAATTACAAAATGATCACCTATTAAAGAAACCAATTAAGGGAGACAGAACATTTGGAGAAAGATGATAAAAATAGAAGTGTCATCCAATTATCGACATCCTTTGTATACAAAGTTCTAATGTTGCCTTTCCATTTTCTTTCCTCTCGAAAACCTGAAGATTCATTTGGTTTGTTGGTGCTTTATTTTCCTCGTTTCCCATGTTTGGTTGATCTTGACCTGAGCTTGTGCAATCTAGTTCAAATCCTTGATGCTATTGGGAACTTACATTCTTTAGTAATGTTAGATTTGGGGGAAAACAAATTTGTGAAACTACCTACTACCATCAAGGAACTTATCAAACTTCTATATTTGAACTTGGAGCCACTATGCCAAAAATGCTAATATACGGTGCTTATTTTGGGTATAGATGGCGCTTTTGAAGCGTCATTTATTTAGACACTGTATATTTATAGATGGATGGCACTTTTCAAAAAGTGCCATATATGTGTTTGCAAATAGACGACACTTATTTAGGAAAGCACTGTATATTTGGTTGTAAATAGATGACGCTTATTCAAGAAAGCGTTGTATTTTCTGTATAAAATAGATGGTGCTTTTTCAAAAAAGCGCTGTAAATACGTGTGAAAAGATGGCGCTTTTTAAAAAAGTGCAGTATATCAGACTTGAAATAGATGGCGTTTTTTCTAGGAAGTGCCATCTATTTCAGCCAAATAGATGGCGCTCTTTCTATGAAGCACCATCTATTTGGTTGAAATAGATGGTGCTTTTTTCAAAAAGTGCCATCTATTTCCTTTTTTTTTTACTTATTTAATTCATTCTCATTTTTTCCAAAACCTGTACATATAGAAACAGTCCAAGAACTATACAGATTGAATCCACCAAAATGCATTAAATGATCTTGTCAAATGTGATTCTATTATGTATATGACAAATACAAAAGGCTATATACTTGAACTATTTACAATCTAAACATAACATTAGCTACTTGAACTATTTACAGTTAAATTAACTACTAAGTTTAACTGCACTACAAAAGGCTAGTTGAACTATTTACAATCTAAACATTGCAAACAATCTAAACATGACATTAGCTACTTGAACTATTTACAAATACCACAACCAATAAGTTTATCTAATTTAGAGCTATTGCTGCATATGTACTTTTGCAATGCAAAACAAAAAAATGATACTTTAGAGCTATTGCTGCATATTCCTGCAATGCAAGGCAAAAAGTAACCAATAAGTTTAATACTCAAAAATACAAAGATAATACTTTGAAAATGATTCTACTGTCATAAAAATTGAAACAGGACAACAAGCTTATAATAATACTAAACATGCTCTTTTGTGACTAGTTACATCCAAATCCTTCTGAACTTTTTCCTATATGGTCTTTAATATTTGGGCATCCATTGTTAACATATTAAACATGATTTAAGCATAGAAACAGTGTCATTTATGCAAGAACAGAAGGACTGTACTGCAACCCGAAATTACTGTGCATATAGTAAGCTCAAGTGGCATAACTCACTCAAATGGTGTTCAAAGCTTACCAAATTTTGTAGGGATCATATACAAACCATAATGCATCAATTAAAAAACTTTTCACTCAATAAAAACATGATTTTATGGTCGTAAAATGCTGCTGGTCTGGACTGCAGAACTATGCAGAAAAATATACTCAATTCATGTCAAATTCACATAGTTATGCATGGTTTGACTCCATACAAGTAGGGTAATGACTTGGAAAATTTTGTAACATTAAATTACAGCCAAAAGCAAGTTAATTTCATGAATTTATGCATGATTGCAAGTCTGAAACAGTCACCACGAAATTGACAGAGTCATGGTTCTTAAATTGCAAATTTAAACAATTATAGTACCCTAATGCACAAACAAGTTAGGGCTTCCATTGTTCATCATTTAGGGCATAAAATAGGAGTAATTTAAGATCATGAATCAGTTTCAATTCACAAAAATAAGGGGTGTAGTCACTGATTTGATCCAGCAGGGGGTTTCCATAGCAAAAACAACATAATGTGCACAAATATGGCTTTCATACACTTCCAAATTCAAAGAGACCAAGGGAGTCTCTACACACTTGCATTCTAAAAGCATTAAAATATCTTCACTATGTGTATTAGACATCATGAATCAAAGGCTCACCTATAAACATTTTTGGATGACAAACTGACACCAATCTTCCCTAACTTCAGTGATTTGATTATCAGAATATTGCTTCCTGCTGCAACTAGGGAAGTACTATAAAAATAAAAAATGAAATTAAAACCAAGTGAGAATATACTCAAAAGGAATGAGATATGAGACCAATATCACATATGTCTTTTGAGATTGTCCCCCTTTCACAATGGGTGATGATTTCCTTCATATATCGGCAAACATAATACCCACAATCATTGCTATTAGGTTGCTTTGGGCACTATAGAAGCAAAGCACAAATATCAATATAATTAATTAAAGATTAACAGGATCAATTTATTTTCACATAAAAATTGTAAACTACCTTAATTGTTATCCACTTGATGTTGCTTGACTTAGTCTTTGAAACCTTAGCTCCTACTTGAGCTCGATAAGTTTGTAAAACCCTAATTAATAAAGACAAACAATGCAAATATAAGTAAAAATTGTACATCAACACATAGACACATAATGTCATTGGGTTTATATTCTTCCGTGTCAAACAATTTCTTCAAATCTTGCCTCCTACTAAGGTCCTTCTCTAATGGGTCTAGATAATATATTATCTCCATCTTAAGATTGATTCCAACCAAGACCCAATGATTGTTAGAAAATGACAAGTGAGTCAGCAAATGTAAATTGCATCTAACATACTAAATTGCTAATAAAGTTAGGTAAAAAAGTCTTACCTTATATTGATCAATGCAAGAACAAACTTGTCAATCACCTTTTTATTGACAAAAATATCAACAATCTTTTGCACTCATTCTTTCATACTTAATTGGTGTGCTGTTATTTGGGGGATAAGAAGAAGAATGCCTTATGATTTGGCTTCAGAAAAGTGTCATATAAGTACCTTGTGATAAAATATAAGAATGAATTAGTAAATAGCATAAACGAGATATTCATCAAAGTTGAAAAGTCAAGGAGACAGTTAATTAATGTACCCAATATATGGGGAAATAGCAGCTGAGCCAAGCCATTCATGTTTGATAACTTCTCCAATAACCTCTACATCAACTATTTTGTTATGTTCAGTATCCCAAATACGTCTTCCTCCATTTCTATTGTAGCAAGTGAGTCCTTTGGCTTCAGTTTTAGGTGCGTTTGAAGATAGTTACAACATTCAGGAAGAGGGGGATGTTGAAGTACTTCATTTCCTTGACTCTTTCCTCTTAATGCAATATACTCATTTGTATTCTGGGTCTTTTTCTTGTTGGAGATGGAGGAAACCTAAAATTATCAATTAAATTAGATAACTAGCAGATAAAATATTATGATAAATAATTATCAATTAATATGGTTGTTTAGGCATACCATAGTAATGACCTGTAATAGGTTGATTAGACAAATTGCTTGAGATTTTTGGGTGAAACCAACTCACACAAGTCACATTTTAACCCTATAAAATCTATTTTGTAGTCCCATAGGGTTTGGAGGCTTTTAGCTCAAATTGCATAGAAAATCGACTTCTAAAACTATGGTTTTTGCCTAAACTTTGACTTGCGCCATTTTCAAACCACTTGAGATTTTTGAGTGAAACCAACTCACACAAGTCACATTTTAACCCTATAAAATATTTTTTGATTTCCCATAGGTTTTGGAGACTTGTAGTTCAAATTGCGTAGAAGACCGACTCCTAAAACTATGATTTTTGCCTAAACTTTCGACTTGCACCATTTTCAAACCGGTTGAGATTTTTGAGTTAAACCAACTCACACAAATCACATTTTAACCCTATAAAATCTGTTTTTATGTCTCATATGGTTTGGAGACTTGTAGCTCAAATTGCATAGACAATCGACTCCTAAAACTGTGATTTTTGCCTAAACTTTTGACTTGCGCCATTTTCAAACCGCTTGACATTTTTGAGTGAAACCAACTCACACAAGTCACATTTTAATCCTATAAAATATTTTTTGTGGTCCCATAGGGTTTGGATACTTGTAGCTCAAATTGCATAGAAAACCGACTCCTAAAAATATGGTCTTTAGGTAAACTTTTGACTCACGCTATTTTCAAACAGTTTAAAATTCTTGAGTGAAAGTAACTCACTCAAGTCACTTTTTATCCCTAGAATCTTTTTTCAAGACCCATTAGGTTTGGAGACTTGTAACTCAATATTTCCAATTCAAGGCAAAAAGATTTGGTAGTTTTCACAGATTAAGCAAGCATACACATGATTCTTATTAGGTGGCTACACTAAATGGCCAATGGCAACATATGAATCGAAGTGATATATGAAATAATAAAACCTTTGGCCTCAAGTATGTTGTAGGTGACATTTACGAACTATAAGCTCTGCATTAAGGATATGTTGCAGTTGTAGAAATGAAGCTAAAAAAGCCAATAACTTATTCTCCCAATGACTTTTTGAATTAGGCAATGAAAACTAGCTCTTCTAGGATTCCGAAGAACTAAACCGTTGGTATTGAGGTTGACATATGGATTAATAGTGTGTTCTATCTAACTATTTAAATGACTAGTCCTACAAAAATGCATGCTTTCTCTAATCGCAAGAGAGATGTGTATGACTATTAATTGGATTTTTCCTTAATCACATGAGAGATGCCTCCGTTCCTCTCCTTTTTTCACTGTCTCTTATTTTCTTTCCACAATCACACATATAATTTTTATACAACAATGGCTAACATGATTCACATGGCTACATCCACATTATATTTTATCATGTATGGAAAGAATTTTATGACCACAAACAATATCTAAACATATTTCTAACAAAATGTTAAATAAACTACCACAAATTAAATGTAATTTACAACTTGTCCAATGTGCCTTGAATTGATTCCTGGAATAGATTAGGGGGAAAAGTAAAAGATTAATGAAGTGGGAAGATTCACATGGCTACATCCACATTATATTTTATCATGTATGGAAAGAATTTTATGACCACAAACAATATCTAAACATATTTGCAACAAAATGTTAAATAAACTACCACAAATTAAATGTAATTTACAACTTGCCCAATGTGCCTTGAATTGATTCCTGGAATAGATTAGGGGAAAAAGTAAAAGATTAATGAAGTGGGAAGATTCAAGGAAACCATATACAAGAATAAGAGAAGGAAAGTGTAGGAAATATGTAACACCCCTATTTTTGCATATCAAATTATTTTTCTAATTATTCTGTGTTTATTTTTGAAGAACCAGATGAGAATCTCAAAAATTTGATCCCTATGGTTAGCTCATATTAGTGAGTAGTACTTAGTTTAGATTTTTAATAATTTTTAGGAAAAGGAGATTGGAAAAAGATAAAATGACTATTTTGCCCCTAGAAGGAATGGATAATTGAGAAAGTAGATAAAAAATGGTTAGAAGTGTCTAAAATTTATTTTTAAGTCACTTATGTGATTAGAACAATTAATAATAATTTTAGAAAATTTTCAAGAATTCTTAAGACAATTTTTGTAAAATGACCAAAATACCCCTGGTTAATTGTGGGAGCAGACTAGAGACTTTTTGACTTCAAACTATTTTGAAAATTTTATACTAGGTATATTTAAATTATAAAAATTTTATTTTGAAAGAAAAATAGTGAAAAATATAACACTCTTATTTTAGTTTTTCAATTATTTTTTTGATATTTACTATTTAATTTCAAAAAATCGGGAGAGAATTTCAAAATTTTGACTCTCACCATCATGCTCAAAATTTCAAGAGCTATCTAATTGTGATTTTTAATAATTTTTCTAAGCCGAAGCTCGGATAAATTAGAAAATGATGATTTTGTCACTATTTCTCAACATTAAGGACTGACATGAGAAAAAGATTCAATTGACATTAAAATATTAATTTGAGCTTGTAACCATGTCATATATATTAAAATATAATTTTCAAATTTTTTTGGGAATTTTCTAAAATTCCTGTGTAAAATGACCAAAATGTCCCTAGGTGTCTCATAAGTCAGCTAGTATTGATTTGACGTCCAAAAATGGTAAAAAATGGTAATTTAAGTTTATTTATGGGTGAAAAATTTAGTTTTAGAAATTTTCATAACAATTTTGGTATTTATTGAATTAAAATGGATTTATTATGAATTTTTAAACTTAAAAATACAAAATAAATAGATAAAATTTGAAATAAATTAATTAAAATTAAATTTAATTATTAGAAATTTATTTTTGATGTAAAATAATTTATTTTCTAGTTTTTCATTTTATTAAATATTTTTGATATTAAAAGTCAATTTTTTCAAGTTTAAGCGATTTTATCGGTATCAGTTAATGCACCAACAAATAAAATTTATACTGAGGAGCTTGAGGACAGCTCATATAACACGTACCCAAGATTAGAAGGGTGATTCACCCCCCTGAATGATGTGTGTGTCCCTAAATTGGATTAAAAATAAATAAAAATTAGATTTATGACATAATGCTTACATAATGGATGATGTAAATTTTTGGATACCTAACCCCCCTCCTTCTTCTATAAATAGGCCCCAATGTTTTTAGATTTGCACTCACCTCTTCCACTCTCAAGGTAGCCAAAATATTAGAGAGCTTCTCTCTCTAGAAAATTTTTTCTTTTACTTTGTTTTTATGCTAAACTTTTACTAGTTTTCCAACAACTATTAAAGTTCTCTTCTTAGGAGCTTTGCATCAATAGTTCCATCCTCTTCATCAACCACCTTAGAGGTAATGGGAGGAGTGGGGTTGGTTCTAAATTATTGTCACTTTGTATGTTGGTAAGAAAGGTTTTCCTCTAAACCCGTTTAGGCATAATTTTAATTATTATTATCATTATATTATATTTGATGTTAAACTTTAAATTTTATTAAGTTGTTACTCTGCTCAAATTTAAATTATTAACTTATAATTGCTAAGTTGTTACTCTGCTCAAATTTAGATTATTAAATTATAATTGCTAAGCTGTTACTCTACTTAATTTTGAAAATTAAAATATACTTGCTAAACTGTTACGTCGCTCAAATTTAGAAAATTAAAATGTATTTATTTAGTTGTTATTCTGCCAAACTTTTAGTAATTAAATTATAATTACTATGTTGTTATTCTGCTAAAATTTTATATGATTACTAAATTGTTATTCTGTTAAAAATTTGGTATTGTGTAATTTCTACAAAATAAGACAGAAATGTGGATTGTATTAGTGTTCAAATTAATTGAGACCAGGGAAACCTTTGCTTGAGAAGTTAGGAATTGATAGTTTAGTAAATAATGTAAAGTAAGTGACATGCGGTGGCATGGCACCTTGCTAGGAAAGCTATAGTTTGGTACGCTGAGGAATGAAAGGCAGGCACTCACTTGAGGAGGTCTTGGGGGTAGGCATCGAGTTGTAAAGGTCCTAATGGCTAGGGTAGCGCCCTCAAGTTAGGATATTTGCCTGACTAAGCTTGATAACCCTAACAACTGCTCAGCATTCCAGGATTAGTTTGAGAGTATACCTCTATAAAAGGATATCCTAACTATTATTTTCCTCAATAAGGATGAGGATTGTACCATGTGATGATGTTGATGAGGTATATGTACTCCCAATCACTTCCTAGGTTCTGTTGAGAACTATTACTCACTAATGGAAAGTATGGATCCATACCAAGTCAAGAATAGTATAACATGGAATAAACTTTAGGTTCCCCTTTTATTATCAACTGTGTTTTATTTATATTGTGTGGTAGAATGCCTACCACACATGTAAAAGTGATATTAAAACAAATCACCTCACTCCATTATTTTTTATTTTATGCATGATTAATCACAGATAATGAAGACCTAGCTATTGATGAGGACATATAGAGCTAGTCTAATAGTTAGTTATTTTATGGGATAGGGTAGATGAACACTACTCTGACTAGGATCTTTTTGATGTACTGGGAATAAGTAGTAACTATTTTGATGTATATTGATCTCCTTGTATTTCAGTAATTTTCTGATTATGAAATCATGATGTACAATTTTATGATGAATACATATAGATTTTATTTTTTTTACTATTGTTGTCAAATTCTGTTAAAATTTACAAATTTTTTATTATTAAAAGTGGAGAAAAATTTTACTTGTATTTTTAAATAAGTAAATAAGTATAGATTATGTTCAATGTTAATGGGTGTCAAAAAATATACCCAAATGAGAATTCTTTAGATAGCCTCCACGAAGAATAGAGATGTTCTTCCACCAAGCACAATGAGAGTGAGAGATGTTACAAAGAGTAGAGACGTTCCCACGAAGCTCAACAACGACCTGTTCTATCCCACGGGTAGTGAGTGACGCGTTCTTCCACTTCCCTCAAGCTGAACACTCCCACGACAAGAACAGTAATAGTGATGAGAACATAGCACAAAAACTGTAACGAAATAGGGAACACAAGAACGGTAACAGTGACGAGAATAGAGCACGAGAATTGTGATGAGATGGGGAGCATAAGAATGGTACCAGTGAGGATAGCAGAGCACCGAACAATGACGAAATGGGGAGCACAAGAATAGCGTGCGAACAGTGACAAGGGCGCTTGACGACAGCAGCAACGGCGAGAAGGGTGCACGACGTTGAGCACAACACGCACCAGTAACGACAAACCTCACTTCGGACAACGTC
This sequence comes from Spatholobus suberectus, assembly GCA_004329165.1. Taxonomy (NCBI): domain Eukaryota; kingdom Viridiplantae; phylum Streptophyta; class Magnoliopsida; order Fabales; family Fabaceae; genus Spatholobus; species Spatholobus suberectus. The sequence continues at coordinate 66,467,692 of CM014731.1, forward strand.
AACGACAGCGTGCAGGGGAACAAGCAACGATGACGATGCAAGGAAAAATGAGCATGAGTTCTAAGCCCTTAGTAGTAGTGAACGAGCCAATATAAGGCACGAATGGGGAAATAATTTAATCAAATAGATGGCGCTTATCACAATAAGTGTCGTCTATTTGATTAAAAAATAAGGCACTATATACGACACTTTTTCAAATAAGCACTGTATATAGTATTACATAGAGTGCGTTTATTTGAAAAGGTGCCATGTATTTGCTCCGCATTGTATATAGTGCGCTTATATTTAAAAGTGTTGTATACACAAATTTTTGGCATTGTGAGCACTATAAGTAGTTGACAAATTTGCCCAAGCATCCAACAACAAAAGAAAAAATAGAAAAAAAATTGCCATATTTATCGAGGGATTATACATTTTGATTGCCCCAAGTTGAGTGAGATGGAACATTGTTATAGCGTGGTTTTTTCTTGGTTGATGCAAAACCTTGAGGTGACGACTCCATCCTTTCTTTTCCTATATCATTTTTTCTGTGTACACAAATTATATATAATTGATTTCTTTGGTATCAGGTATACTTACAATCCCCTCTTTTTTAGGGTCATTTTGGTATTGTTATTCTTAGAACTCAAATTCCAAGGTGGTTCAGTAAACAAAATGTGGGTAGTTCAATAAGCATGGAAAACCCAAATTGAATAGGTGTTGCTTGTTGTGCAGTATTTGTGGACATGATGATCCAACTAATTTGAATAATAATGTTTGGCATAATAATATTGGATATGGTTTTCAAATAAACAGTATTGATGTTGCACCGAATTTGTGGTTCCAATACTTTTGAAGAAAGATTTGGTCATAGTTGAATTCGATCACTTGTTAATAATGTTTTTCACTCGAGAATTACTCATTCATTATCTAAGTCATTGTTCAAGTGGAATGCATGATCTTGATACAATGGAATTCGCATTCAACAATAGCCACCCTTAAGGTTTAAGTTTGGAGGTGAAAACCTCTAGGTACCTTAGCTATTTGAGGAGGATCTTCAACAATTAAAACCAAACATGATGTGAAGTGGAAATTCTTCATCTAGGAAGCACAAACTATTAACAAGTGATTAACCATGCATCATTGAGCATATCACCGAAAGTGTATCAATTTATTTTCAACCAAAATTCCTTCAAAAAATTTATAATCCATTTGAGGTAAGATTTAATACAGTAAATCACAGTCATTATTATAAATTTATTGTCATTTATAAATACTCTATTTTTTTATCTTATATTGATTATATTGTAATTTTTTCTCTTACTTTTCCAGGGTAAAGTCAATATTACTTGAGGACATTGTTACAAGTGATAATAAGCATATTTGGTCATGGATTGTCATGAGTTGTAAACTATGATCCATAGCTAATTGTCAAAATTTCAAGAAAAATAATGTATAGTATCAATTTTGATATATAGCTATCTTAAAGTAGAATTTTCTAACAATGATCCATTTTTTTCGCTTGAAGTAAATATGGAAGTCTAACTCCAGCTTTCGTCAATTTACCTAAGTGAATTACTCCTTATTTGATTTACAAATTTTAGGCAAAAAATGTGAAAGAATATGTAATTTTTAAAAAAGAAAAATTGATAATACCAGACATGACGTAAGATGATAATCCGCATCATAGTTAAGGTGGTTATTTACTGATTTACCAAAAATATATGTATATTATAATATGTGCAACTGTCTTCTATCTCAATAGTACATATTTAGCATAATCACCTTCAAGAATGTCGTTGGTAGATAGAGAATTATGGAGGGCATGTAACACTTACTCTTAACATTTGTCTCAAACCAAAACACTACCATATGAGAACCAAAATTTTCATCTCCAACTACATGTAGTTAGCACATATTGTGACACAAACATCTATTTAAACCTGAAAATATCCTCTGTTTCCAATAATTGACAAGAAGGTAAAACTGGATGTAAAAAAGTTTGATAAAGAACTTGAAAAGTAGACCTAGAATAAAATGGGTTATATAGCTTTTCAAAAATAGTTTTATTATTAAAGTAAAAAAATGACTCCAAGTTGTAGAGAAATAGAAAAACCCTATGGTGGCTATCTTAAAACATTATATAGGAAGCTTTTCCTGTTTCTAGGGCTAGTACTACCAAAGCCACCAATCTCCACTTTGGAGGAAAATGAGCTAGATGAATTGCAGTATTCAATGCTGGTTCAGTAAGCTACTGTGCATTTGGACTTAAATGGACATTACAGCAAAATCAATCCCATGAGTTGTTACTTGGTCTTTAGCTAACAAGTTTCCCATTTGGCAGAACTTATTCTACCTATTAGATTGTAGTCATTTGAAGCTGCTCACTGGGAGGATTCAAAGAGCATGTCCAAGAATGAGGAGTATGGTGGCGAGTACAATAGACATTAATTGTTGATATGGATATGAGGAGTATGATGTAAGATATCCCATCTATAATGTGCTTCACCAACCATTGTGAATATGGATCTTTAGCTAGAGGCAATTATTAATACCTGTCAGGTGGATTTTTACTTAATATAGTTGATTAAATCATCAAGGCAAGGATGAAAAACAACATCTTAAAAGCTGGTGTTGAATTGGCGAAAGATGAAGAACAAAAGATGTTTGTTTGTTCATAACAGAGTTGCAAAGTTGTGAAGACTATGATGGACAATGAGAAAAGCTAGTGTTGTGTGGTGAACAAGAGGAAAGATCTCTGATGAGCTTCCATGGTGGTCGCAGACGTCTCCGGTGGTGGCACCTGCAAGGACTCCGATGCTTAAGTCAGCAAGGGCGCAAATGTGAGTGAGAATGAGAAAAATTATATATCTGATGCGTGTGGATCCCTTTATATAGAGTGCTTTAGAGGGAAATTCTGTTAAGGTTGGATGCCACGTGGTAGGCTGCATTTAGGTGCCTCATTACACATTTTCCTTACCGTTAAGCGTTTTCCATGTCGTACCAGGGTAGGCATAAACTCAAATTGTGATGGCAAGGAATTATTATCCAGATATACATGACTATGCTAGCCAGGACGGGCAGCAAGTAAGCCGACTTAAGGCTGAGTGTCTGAATAACCTCTTGAATAGTTGCCTCCAAGCCGGTGATGCTTGTGCTTGAAAAAGCATCATCGGCTTAAGAGTTTAGATTAGTCTCAGACCAGTTGCTCGTAAGCCAGTGATGCTTGGAAAAAGCATCATCAGCTTAAGGGTTTGGAATGGCCTCTGGGATGATGTTGCCCCCAAACCGGTAAGTTTTTTGGTAGAAACATTGCCGGCTTAAGGCTATTTGGAGTCAAAAGGTTCAGTCTGTGTCTTTTCATCTTATCAGACAATTTCGCCACATTTTTTTTGAGACGATCAAGGCGCATTAAATGCGCAATGATTCAATATCTTCAAATCCATAGCCCTTCGAATTCCAAGAGATTTTGGTGGTTATGAAAACTCTTGCACTAGTTTTCAAATTTTTATGGATTTGGCCTCAATAATGATATGGATTTGTGTATATATACTATTATTTTAGATATTTACTCAGTTCACTTTTACTTTTACTGCTGCCTCCTTTCTTTTGCAAGAATTTCTCTGTGCACTTTGTGACTTCCTTTCCGGTGAAAGCTTTGGTTTTTCTTGTTAACTCTGTTCACTTTTCTAGCATCCGTTTATTCTTCAAATTAAGGTAATGTCCTCATCCCTATTTTTCATCTTTATTGAGTCTTTTCTTGCATTGCACTATGTGTGTACATGTTTTTTCTTTGTTTGTTTCGTCAAAGATGGATTTGCGTAGACGTAATGCTCCATTTTCTGCTCACGGCAGTCGCGACAGTCGCTTGGTGAGCTTCACCACCAACTAGTTGTTTTAGTCTCCAACTCTCACTCCATCTCAGTCTGCTAACCAACAAAGGTCCTCCGAAGGCCGTAGGAGCGCCGGAGGTTGTGTCAGTTCTTCTGCTGCTCTTACTACTCCTCTTGAGAGGATGGTTGTTCGAGGTAGGGAGAGTAGACTAAGAACCATGAGGAAGAAAGACGAACGGCCAATGACGGCTGACCTGAAGGATCCACCTCCACTAGAGGTTATTATCTACCTCGAGGTTCTTGAAAGCTGAAGTCACCTGGAGGCTGTAGGGATGCCGTACGACCCTAATGAAGTGCTGGAGTATGCCAAGGCTTGGGCACAGTTTTCAGATTTGATGAAGATCCCTTCTGGACCAGGGAATACGTCTGGGATGGCCACGTCGGCGAGGAGGGACACCAGGGTTGCATTGAACCAAGTATCTTAATTAACCAAATCTAACCATTCTTCTGATATTTTTGATATGGAAATAGGGAAAACTGTGAAGAATGTGGAGACGCTCTAGAGGCCTACCATGATGCAGCGAACCTTAACGTAGATTGGGTAGATAAAGAGGTAGCTGAAACTTGGTTGTCTTTCAACTAGGAGGCACTGGATGCACTATCTGGTCATTTAAAGTTGAGTTGGGATGTTGGTAGCATAAAATTTGATGTGGTGGCGCTGGGAGACGATGGCAGGATCTACTCCCAAGGGTCCAAAGAAAATATAGGGATCCCATTGGATGATACTATGGTCGCAGCAGCTGGCTACTTATACCCCAATTTAGGGATGGGTGACCTCCTGGGAAGTTTCTCAGGAAGCGTGTGAGTGAGGACAAAGCATGCTAAAAAGTCTTGTGTTGGTTTGTGGGGACAGTCGTCGATCCTAAAAGCGGCCAGGCGTTACAGCCACCACCGAAGACGTCTGCGAACACCGTGGAAGCTCACCAGAGATCTTCCCTTGTGTTCACCACACAACATTGGCGCCGTCTGTGGGAATCGCTTTCTGATTCTCTTCACTTTGTTCATTATTTTAAGATTTGTTCGTGATGGTTAGCACGAGAAACTGTAAGCCTGTTGTGGCATCATTGCCACCAAAGCTTTCGCTACTACCGCTTAAGTATGGTGAAGTTGCTTTCGTCATGCTTGAAGCAATCCCTAAGGCAAATGGTGTTCCGACATCGTCAGTCACCATATCCGATCTCGTTGCATTACTGTAGCAGCAGAGAGAGACACTGAAGGAACATGAGAGAATTATTGTAGAACTTCAAGCTGAGAGAGAGAACAAGAAAACCATGGAGAACAGCTATGACCACACTAAAAGGACAATAGCATCAGCTCTAAGACCAGGTCACAGTGCGCAGGAGATGCATGATGCGCACAGGGCTATGAAAGTGAATGAAGATGATGAGATGATTTCGTTCAACCTTCCTTTTTTCACAATAATTTTGAATCTACAGGTTTTAAAGCAGCTACAACAGTTGCCTTCGCTGGAGTTGTATAAGGATCCACTGATCCAAACGATCACCTCTCGGTGTTTGAATCGACAATGTCTTATAAAGAAGCCTCTGCTTTGCTGATGTGTAGAGCATTCCCACTCTCGCTGAAAGGAATGGCACTGAAATAGTTTCAGTTGTTGGAGCTGAGATCCATCGATTTGTGGATGACGCTGAAGGAGAAGTTTAGGACTGCCTTTGCGATTAGCAAGACCAGGCCTAAAACCAAGGCAGATCTGAGGAGGATTTGTCAAGGCACGAATGAGTCGTTGAGAAGTTATATTAGCAGATTCAATTAAGAAGCAAAGGTGGCTGAGAACTTATAGGTCTGAGTAATGCTAATGTTGGCAAAAGACAAGTTGAAAGAAGGCTCACCTTTCTTTATGTCAATTGCTAAAATGCCTCCGACATTAATGGAGGAGTTCCTGAAGAAAGCAAAGAAGTATATTAACTACGAGAATGTGCTTGAGGCTGAAAAGGTGAAAACTGCCAAGGTTGTAACGCAAAAAAAGAATTTGGCATCAAAGGCTAACAAATCGTCCCGTCATGAGGACTAGGGTTTGTATAAAATAGGACCGAGGTTTGAGGATTACACATCATTAAATATCTCTAGAGGAAGGATTTTGAATGAGGTATTCAATGTTGAGTTCATTGAAGAAGGGATAAAGCCTCCAAATTCGTTGAGAAATAGAGATGATGGAGACCAGTCTAAATATTGCCGATATCATAGGGCGCCGAGGCATGATACTAACAAATGTGACCAATTGAAGGATGCCATTGAATTTTTGATTAGGCGAGGAAGACCTAGTTGCTTCGTGAAATAGAGTAGAGGTAATTGCGACAGGTTTTGACATTCCTTACCAACGAAGAGGGAAAGAACGAGGAGTCCTAAAAGGGGGCATTCTTCACCAAGGAGGGAGAGATCACCACACAGACATAGTTCTTTGAGGAGCCATTCTCCACCTCAGCCATCGTGAGATGATGCCAAGGTTCAAGTTATATGAAGACAGTCACCACGGTGATCATCATCCCAACAACCCAAAGATCACCCATTCATTCCCCCATGAGGAGTCGCGAGGTCATATACGTCATAGCAGGCGGATTTTTTGGAGGGGGGCCATCAAATAATGCGAGAAAAAGACATGCCAGAGAAGTATTGACAACCTTTTCTGGAATTCGTGTTGTTGATAATCCTACTAAGAAGAGGGCACTGTCATTAACCTTTAATGATTCCGACTATGCTGACATTGTACCAAACCATGATGATCCTCTTGTGGTAAATGCTCTCATGGTGAATAAAGAAGTTCATAGGCTCTTGGTTGATATTGGAAGCTCTGCCAATGTCATGTTTTATGAGCTTTTTAAGAAGTTGAATATTTCAGAATTCAAGTTGATGCCATATAATGAAGATTTAATCGGATTCTTGGGGCACCACATTACACTGGTTGGATACATAAAGTTGCATGTGACCTTTAGGAAGCCGTCTTCTATAAAGACTCTGACTATTCGATTCATTATGGTAGATGCTAAATCCTCTTACAATGCCATTCTAGGGAGACCAATGCTAAACGCTTTGGGAGTTATTATCTTGGTGTCACATCTGGCAATGAAGATCGTGGGCAACAACATGGAGGTAATTACTTTGTGGGGAGATCAGAAAAAAGCAAGAGAATGTTATAAGGAATCCCTTAAAGTCGGCCTTAAATCCGAGTTGGAATACAAACCCAACCTCGAAAAAGGTGAAGTACTATTAACAGAGTTAGACTGCTAGGATGAGATAAAATGGGATTCTTGGATACCTCATCCAGAACCACAAGGGGAATGCATCGCGATCCAGATTGGGAAGGAAGGCAATCAGGTCGTGAAAATTGGTGCCAACCTCGATGAGAAGATAAAGGCAGACCTATCAGCCCTTATGAAGAACAATGCCAGCTTGTTTGCTTGGAAGCCGACAGACATGCCTGAGATAGATCCCAATTTCTTTTGCCATCAGCTAGAGGTGGATCCTTTGGTAAAGCTGGTGTATCAATGAAAGAGGAAGATGGCCCTAAAACGCTTATAGGAGATTGAGAGGCAGGTTAATGAATTGTTGAAGACTGGGTTCATCCGGGAGGTGAAGTATATCACTTGGCTTGCCAATGTGGTCCTTGTTAAAAAATAGAATGGTAAATTGAGGATGTATGTAGACTACACCGACCTTAACAAGCACTACCCAAAAGATTCATACTCTCTCCCCAACATTGACATGTTGGTGGATGGCTCCTCTAGGTATCGTTACTTGTCATTCATGGACGCTTATTCTGGATATAACCAAATTCCACTATACCCATGCAATTAGGAGAAGACTGCCTTCATGACTAAGAAGGCCAATTATTGCTACAAGGTTATGTCATTTGGGTTGAAGAATGCTGGAGCTACATACTGGAGGATGATGATGAATGAGGTGTTTAAGGAGTAGATAGGGCAAAACTTAGAATTATATGTTGATGACATGATTGTGAAGAGTGTTCCTCCTAAAGCACACCTTCAAGATTTAGAGGAGACTTTTGCCCAATTAATAAAGTACAACATGAGGTTGAACCCCGATAAATGCACGTTTGGAGTTTCGGCAGGAAAATTCCTAGGGTATATGCTATTTGAGAGGGGTATTTAGTTAAATTGGGAAAAATGCCAGGCTATACTATAGATGAAATGCCTTTAGAATGTAAAAGAGGTCTAGAAGTTGACAGGACGTTTAGCTGCATTGACGAGGTTCATTGTTAGATCAACACAGAATGCCTTTCTTTTCTTCCGGCTTTTGAGGAAGGGTAAACCATTCGAATAGACCGAGGAGTGTGAGGCCGCATTTAGAAAGTTAAAAGAAACTCTGTCATCTCCTTCCTTACTCACTGAGCCTGAGCTGGGGGAAGTGTTGTACTTGTACTTGGCCATTACTGACGAAGTCGTAAGCACTGTATTAATAAGGGAGACATTAGAAGGGTAAAAGTTGGTTTATTTTGTTAGTAGGGCCCTCCAAGGTGCTGAACCGAGATATCTGAAGATGGAGAAGGTCACATTTGCACTTGTTATGGTAGTAAGGCTACTAAAATAGTATTATAGCTAAGGCTTGATTGGCAATGAAGGTTAAATAACTGTTTTCTTTGCTATTTAATATAAAGTAGTTTTTGTTCAAAGTATAGTGTAGATGGGCTGAGTTGCGTACTATAATTCGTAGCTCTTGTACTATTTTTTGCCCCATGTAATTAATAAAATAAGAATTTTTTTGGCCTAGAAAGCAAAGCGTAGGTTGAAACAGATTAAAGCAAAGAAGAAAGCATAAGTGAGAAAGAAAGGCCCCTACCCCGTGTACGTGGATTCGCTCTAGCCAAGGTAGGAGTGCCACCACCCCATGTATGTTGATTCACTCTAGCCAGGGTAAGAAGGTTATTACCTCGTGTAAATGGATTCGCTCCAGCCAAGGTTTGAGACAAACAAACAAAAGTTCATTGAGATAACAAAAATAAGCCAGGAAGGTTATCACCTCGTGTACATAGATTTGCTCCAGTTGAGGTTTGAGATGAACAAGCAAAAGTTCATCAAGATAACGAAAATAAGGTAGGAAGGTTATCACCTCGTGTACATGGATTCGCTCTAGTTGAGGTTTGAGATGAACAAGAAAAAGTTCATTGAGATAACGACAATAAAGTAGGAAGGTTATCACCTCGTGTACGTGGATTCGCTCTAGTCGAAGTTTGAGATGAACAAGCAAAAGTTTATCGAGATAACAAAAATAAGGCAGGAAGGTTATCACCTTGTGTACATGCATTCGCTCCAGCTGAGTTTTGAGATGAACAAGCAAAATTTTATCGAGATAGCAAAAATAAGGCAGGAAGGTTATCACCTCGTGTACATGGATTCGCTCTAGCTGAGGTTTGAGATGAACAGGCAAAAGTTCATCGAGATAACAAAAATAAAACGAGAAGGCGAAAAGTGAAGAAGTCAAAAATACAAACGAAAAGAGCACAAGGCAAAAATCACAAGTATTTGCGATAAGGTACTATAAAACGATGAGAAAGTATAATAGGCTACTAAGTGTCTACAAACGCGTAAAGGCAGAAACCAAAATGAGACAAAACAAGTCAAGCCATTTTGATATGTATTATGTTAAAATTATTCAAAATGTGCACAAAAGTACACAAATCATCAAAATACAAATTGTTTAAGTAATTACAAATAAAATCGACATCCCGACCCTTGAATTCTTGGTGTTGGCAACATCAGTGTCGGTAGCAGCCATCCCGGCGTCAGGATCATCGCCTAAAACCACCATCTTGTCTGAGGGGGGAATTGTCATTGTCACCTGCAGGGTCAATATAAAACTGTCCGCAAGTTGCCCTTCATCATCTTGCCTATCAACAATCAAACCAGGATCGACCTCCACCCCTGGTTGCTCTAAGCTGGCTTTGGCCTCTTCATTGACATCACTTTCTAAGTCGGAACTAGTGACAACAACAGTGGGATCTGCTAGGACCATCTCACCATCAATATTGGCATGCCAAACACCGTCAATGACCTCGCAGTCCGCCCGGGGCACATTCCCATGTTTCACTAAAGGAGGTAGCGCACTTGCTCGATGGTGTTGTCGAAGGAAAGCTGGACAAATTCTATCCAGCGTCGGCATATTTGTTGAGATTCTTCCTGAAAAAATGCCATGTCGGCTTCCAATTCCTTTACTTTAGCTTCAAGGTCTTGAATTTTGGCTTCGGAAGCTTTAAGTTGGGAAGAAAGGTTCAGTTCTAGCTATTCATACTTAGCATTGGTAGCAGATAATTTCACCTAGAGATTCGTTTTCGCCTTCTCCAACCGCCTTTTCTCTAATCGCTCGTCCCTCAGCTTTTCCTTCAAACTGTACACGCTCTCTTCTGGCTTGGTGATTTTGCTGTCGAATTCTTCCTTAGCTTTGTGCGCTCCCTCCTTGGCTTGCTCCAACTGAGTAATAATGACATCTTTCTTGACCAGAACGTCTAGCGGGCTCATGTCACCATAGGCCTCCTTCATTAGCACATACTGAGAATATCCACGAAACATGTGGCTAAAGAGAGAGGCCATCCCCTTCAACCTGCTCTGCATGTCCTTAAGCTCACCAAGCATGCCCTCCTCGAAAACGGGAGGAACAACAGGCTAAGATCTGTCTGTCGGCCCTTTCACTAGTAGTAGTAATGGAAGGGTCATTTTGTTGCTTCTTGGAAGGTGGCTCCTCTTATATTTCACCACTTATAGCTCTTTTTTCAATGGCTGAGGCAACTTGAGATATCTCGGCTGGTACAATATCAAAAGCCCTGGCCTTTGTAGCCATCTTAGGAGGAGGTACCTCGGCAAAAGCTAGCGTAGGTTTAGCTTCGACCTCCCGAATCACAACCCCTTTAGTCACGGGGCAAGCCGGAGCAACATGAGCCTTGGTCTTGTTAACAGCAACAACCTTTTGTTTTCCCTTAGCCTTTCTCAGCTCTTTGGGCTTCCCAGCCCTCTCTTATTGAAAGGCCAATGCAAAGTCAGCCATCTTGGACTTGACCATATTTTTTGCAAGAAAATTTGTGAACTCGATTAGCACACTAGGTAATGCATAAGACAAAAGACAACAACAAAAATCAAACTGATAAAATTCACATGCAAACACACCAAAATTTTGTTGATACTCTAAAGGAGTAATGCTAATAAGCCATTGGCAAGGAATCTAGTGTTGCAAATTCTTTATTAAATTAGAAAGATGATCCCAGACCCTTAACTCATCTGGGGTTAAGTCACTATCCCAGATTGAAAATCAACTTGAATCCAGACAGTAATGGCTATAAGACCAATATAGGGGAAACCTAGGTTCCGCTACATTTTCCCCCGCACCCTGTACACTAAACAAAGCCTCCTAGCTTTCTGTGTGGGGGTGAAGGAATAAGAATTTGTCTTTATATTCTTTGTATGACTCCTGGAAAGGCTTTAGTAATTCCTGACCCTGAATGTTATGAAGGGAGACTAAGGAGAACTTACTCTCGTAAGTCTAGCAGATAAGTGAAAAGAAATGCAAAAACAAGTTTAAAGTGCAAACAACTCCCTCCTAGGTGCATAAATTTTCAAATGCTACAATGATTGCCTAGGAATTTGGATAGAGTTATGAAGGGGCGACATTGAGGAAGTTCAGGATAGACACTTGGAAATCAGTGATGGGCTACTGAAAAGTAGATGCATCTTGTTGGTATAGGTAGCACTTATTAATTCCTTTAAACTATCCTCAACTGTACAGTCCCATACCTACACAACCTCTGGATCCTTCTCATTCTGGTGTGTATTTGATTGATTCATGTACCCCTCCCGTTGAAAGCCTGCCAGGAGCCGCTCCTTGTCCGTGCCTCATCTCTTTTGCACTGACGATCACTCCCCGCCCTCGTCAACACCCGGAATGTTATAGTGACACCTACAAGGACTCCAATGCTTAAGTCAATAAGGGCACAAGTGTGAGTGAAATGAGAGAGAGTATGTACCTGATGAATGTGGAGCCTATTATATAGAGTGTTTTGGAGGGAAATTTCGTTAAGGTTGGATACCCCATGGCAGTGTGTGTTTAGGTGCCTCATTACACGCTTTCCTTGCCGTTAAGCGCTTTCCACGCAATATCGGGGTAGGCATAAACTCGAACCAGAATGGCAAGAAATTATTTTTAGGAATATACATGGCTATGCTAGCCAGGGATAGGCAGCAAGTAAGCCGACTTAAGGCTGAGTGTTGAAGTTACCTCTAGAATAACTAGTACTGAGATCAAAACAAGTCAAACTAAGTTCAAAATTCTCTTATATAACAATGATTTATTTGGAGTCCACAATTATTGTTATTGTCTTTCACAAGCTACTTAGCTTTACTAGGGCGATTTCTAAGTTTCAAGTAGGTCAATTTGGACATCCATATAATAAAGTTTGGTGCAAATGTGTGCAATGGATATTATAGTGGTGTTTGTAGGTGGTGTTAATTGATGTTTGAATGGAGAAAAAATTGATTATATAAAAGTATAGCACAGTTAGGAAATTTGATGGATGGTTTATAGTTTGTTGCTACTTACACTTGCCATACGATAGTATAACTTCATAGGCTTTTACACCTCCATTCTCAATCTTTAACATGGTAGATATTTTTGAGCTTTATATGATCTATCATATGCTACTGATGTCACAGTGACATTACAGCAAAATCAATTCCAAATATTCAAGAATGAGGAGTTGTACCTGTTTTTACTGCAGCACTCATCTATAAGGTGCTTCATTAGCATTGTGGATATGGATCTTTAGCTAAAGGTACTTCTTAACAAGTGTCAGATGTTTTTACTTAACATAATTGATCAAATCATCAATACAAGGATGAAAAGCAATGTCTTAAAAGCTGATGTTTAAGTGGTGAAAGGTGAAGATGTTGGTTTGTTCATCATTATTACAACTAATTAATTCCCAACTGTTATCATATCAATCAAATCTTTTGTTATATAAAATTTCTAATAAGCCTTATCTGGTTCCTATGTTTACAAAATTCACTTTAAGTTTGTCCTTCTCTGGAAGATCTCAACACTTTTACTCAATCTTACTCTAATTCAAACCTTGTGGGAAAATATAGTCTCCATGAGTTGGATATTGATATAGTCCAATGTTACACTTGAGCCCCTAACAGGTAACCAGGCTACAACTGTTATTGGAGAAGGCCTAAGCATAAGACTCAAAAGGAACATTGTAAAGCCCAACTAGATGAAGGCTTTCCAAATTTAATAATTTTGTTAATATAATTAGATCTAGAGGATAGGTGGCTAATGATACACCTTTTGGGTAACCACTTACCTTGTTATAAGGAGGTGTTGAATGAATGGAAATCCAAGAAAAATCTCCTATCTTGCTTTCTTTTTCTATTTTCAGGAGTCATTCCCTCTCTTGAATGGGGAATTCCTTTCTATTATAACAGAGCTGCTATCAATTGTTATTTACCCAAGTTTAAATTTGTTTCTACAAAAACTGTTCAACTATATACCATATGGCATTAAGGACCTAAAATATATTTGAGAATCTATAATGTTTGTCAGAGACTAGAAATTGTGCCACATCCAAGAGACTATCATTGTGATAAGCACTTATTCATTTTAAGGGATTTTCATTAAAGGAAAATTTTACTTAACACAAACATTTGAAAACACAATTCCACATACATCACTTGATGGCTGCTGACAGAAAGGAATAAAAGAAAGACAAAGGAAGGATGAGGGGATGCCTAGGTAAAATTCCTATAAACGTGTCTCTGTAAATAACAAAGCTGTTAATAAAATTGCATGACTTTAAAAATATATAAGAAGACAATGCTGACACTATAGATGCAATCATATCTACTAAGCATTATTGCATTGAAATACCCAGTTAAAAGAAAGCAACAACCAGCGGTTCAAGAATTTGAACCATTTTGGGAATTTCAGTGCAATTAGTGGTGCATTACAACACAGATCAACTACATACTATATGATTAAAGCAGCAAAACATATCCTTACAAGTAATCATGAAGTTCATAAATGACTATTTGATGAGATTTACCATAGTCATAGCACTCAACTTTACTTTCTTAAACGGATTGTATATTGCATCTCAGTTGCACCTAACTAGTGAATGAAAGTCCAACTGCTAATAGAGTTGATTCATATATATGGAAGCAACTCAAGCAAAGCTAAATTGATAGACAGTAGTTAAAACTTGGATATCACCCAAGTAATTCTTGCAGCTTGTGACAAAAACTATCAATGTAAGTGTTCTCCAAATCCTTGCTGTGTAAGAGATTTCTCAATTTTAAATGATTTGCTCTGACCTCCCTTCCATCCTCACTCTCATCATCCATCACAGTCTTCACAGCTTTGCAGACACTGTCCTTTGTGAACAAACCATCTTCTTCATCTTTCTCCACTTCAAAACCAGCCTTCAAGCTGCTGCTTATCATCCTCGCATTAAGGAGCTGGTCAAGAGCGTTAGGTAACACCACAATCTGGCACTTGCTCATAAGTGCCTCTACTAAAGATGCGGCTCCACAATGGGTGATGAAGCACCCTATAGAGGTGTGGTCAAGAATTAATGTCTGTTGAGCCCAACCCCCATACACAATGCCTCTTCCTTGAACCCTCTCATTGAACCCCTCTGGCATAGCTTCTTCAACAGACTCAAATCCAATAGGTGCTTTAAGCGCAGCAAGAAATGGAAAACCTGTTAACTCAAGACCCAGCAACAATTCCTTCAACTGATCTTGATGTAGGCTGCATTCACTTCCAAATGCACAGTATATCACTGAAGCAGGCTTGAATCGTGCAAGCCATTCAGCCCATTTTTCTTCCAAAGTAATGGTGGGTGGCTCTGGTAGGACAGGCCCTGAAAGCAAAAAAGGCTTCCCAAAATAACTTTCAAGAAAGGCAGCATAAGGTCCCTCAATTTCTCTACAACCTTTAAATCCCACTGCATCTGACAATCTGGTGCCAGTGCTCATGCGATCATAGAAACGAACACCACTTCCATATTCTGATTTGATGGCTGAAGCTAATGCTCGAACCTCATGAGCATGAAGCTTGATGGAAGAATCTGGAAACCCAGCTGGGGGATTCATCAGATTCAGGTCATCTCCAACTAAATTCTTTTCCCGACACTGCTTCTCCATGGATTCCATATAAGATGCAAATATCATGCTTAGGGTTATGTAATGAACAGACTTGATGCCTAACCTCCGAGTCAAGCTGGGTATCCAACATGCAAAATCAAAGAAAACAATGTTGGGTTTGAGCTCAAGTAAAAGTAGTTCAATGTCCTTCTCAGTACGATCCATGGCAGTCATGAGAAGTGTGCCTAAGGAGATGGGAACATCAAAAGTGGTCTCTGCCTCAGGAGGAAGGCCATCAACTAGGGGAATGGTGATGGTGACGAAGGTTATTAACTGTGGATAGAGGTTGAAATGCTCCACCTTGGCCTTTGTTCGTTTGGGTATGAAGAAGGATATTCTGTGTCCCCTTTTCGCTAATTTGTTAGCGAGCTGGAGATATGCTGATATGTGTCCCATGGCAAGCCATGGGTACATAGCTATGTGCAACTCCAAGTGTCGTGCATACATGGATGTCTCAAAAATATCAACATGTTTGATTTCTTCTTTTACTGTAGTTTCGAAATGAGAGGCTAACGTCTTACCACAGAAACAACCTTATCCTTTGAATGAACTTTGAAGTCTTTTCAATGGGTGCGACACAAATCTTTGGCACTTTGAACCAGCGCATATGAACACGCACGTGATTGATGATTTTTCTGCAAAAGATTAATTATTTGACCGTACAAGTTAAGCTATTTGCGTCTCTCTTTATGCATATCTTTGATAATTATCTCGAACAAAAGTGTTTTTACGAGCTATATTTTAAGATATGTATTTTTAAAAGTTTTTCTTTGATGAGAATATTATTAAGAATTTTTTCTAGTATTTTATTTTTTTCAATCTATCATTTTCACCTTTATTTTAAATTTAGTTTTAATATTTTTTTTAAAATTATCAATAGTTAAACTTAATAGTGTATCATAATATAAATTACTTATCATGAATCTAAAATATAATTTATATATTGAAAAATATTTATTTATTGTAAGTTTTAGTTATATAAAATATGAATTACTTCATATTTGATTTACAAATTTTAGACAAAAAGTGTGAAAGATGTAAAATTAAAGAAAAAGAAGAAGATAATATCAAAGATTATGTAAATAAGATACCTTGATAATTTGCTTCATAGTGAAGGTGGTTATTTACGGATTTACCCAAAATATATGTATATTATAATATGTGCAAGTGTCTTCTATACCAATAGTACATATTTAGCACTATCACCTTCTTCAAGAATATGTTAGGGAGACAAAGAATTGTGGAGGGCCATGTAACTCTTACTCTTAACATTTGTTTCAAACTAAAACATTATCATAGAGAACCAAAATTTTCTTCTCCAATTACATGGAGTTGACACATATCACGACATGGGAACATCTACCTGACAAGAAGGTACAAATAGGCATTGACAATTTTTAAAAGTTTGATAAAGAACTTGAAGGAGACATAGAATAAAATGGGTTATATAACTTTTCAAAAATATTTTTATTATGAAAAGGGAAAAAAGAAAAAAAGAAAAAAGACTCTAGGTTGTAGAGAAATTGTAGGACCCTATGGTGACTATCTTAAAAACTTAGATGGGAACTATCAATCTCCAATTTGGAGGAAAATGAGCTGGGTTAAGCTAGGCTTTGTTAAGCCTGAGTCTGACATTGGTTAAAAATAAGTGGCTTGAGCCTAGTTTGTGTACATGTCATAGGCCTTTTTTAAATCTTCGGCATTTGGAACCAAATAAACATTATAGCAAAATTAATTCCATGATTTTTGGCAGAACTTATTCCACCTATTGTATTGTAGTTAGTTGAAGCTGCTCTGCAAGAGCCAGGAGTATTCAAAGAGAATGTCCAAGAATGAGGAGTATGGTGGCAAGTTCAGTAGACATTAATTTTGCAAAACCCCTCTATAATGTGTTTCACTAGCCATTGTAAATATGGATCTTTAGCTAGAAGCAATTGTCAATACGTGTTAAGTGGATTTTTACTTATTATAGTTGATTAGATCATCAATGCAAGGATGAAAAGCAACGTCTTAAAAGCTGGTGTTGGTGAAAGGTGAAGAATTGAAGATGTTTGTTTGGTCGTAAAGGAGTGTTGTAAAGCTACAAAGACTATGATAGAGTGATAGACAAAGAGAGAGATTAGTACTGAGATATGAGCAAGTCAAACTAAGTACAAAATTCTCTTATTTAGCAATTGATTTAGTTGGAGTCCACAATTATTGTTAGTGTTTTTCACAAGCTTCGTAACTTTACTTATGTGATTTCCAAGTTTCAAATAGGTCAATTTGGACATCCATATAATAAAGTTTGGTGCAAATGCGAGTAATGCATATTACACTGGTGTTTGTAGGTGGTGTTAGTTGATGTTTGAATGGAGAAATAATTGGTTATATAAAAAGTATAGCACAGTTAGGAAATTTGATGGATGGTTTATAGTTTAGTGCTACTTACACTTGCCATACAGTAGTATATCTTCATTGGCTTTTACATCGACATTTTCAATCTGTAACATAGTAGATATTTCTAAACTTTACATGTTCTATCTAATGCTACTGAAGTCACAATGACATTATAGCAAAATCAATTCCATGAATTGTTACATGGTCTTGGGCTAGCAAGTTTCCTATTTTTGGTAGAACTCAATCCACCTATAAGAATTGTAATTAGTTGAAGTTGTTATCGAAGCGGTTGATAGGGAATTTTCAAGAATGAGGAGTTTTACTATTGCCCTTGTCTATAAGGTGCTTCAGTAGCCATTATGGATATGAATCTTTAGCTAAAGGCACATGTTTATTGTAGAGAGAAAGAGAGATAGGGTGAGAGAGCGACATATGAATAAACTGTAATTTAGATTTACTACAATGACTATAGCTTCCCTCATATTTATATTACTAGGTTAAGTATACACAAGCACATGGGCCAAGCCCGTATACATACTAAAATCGTTTTATTCTAAACGACTCTTAACGTAAACAACTCTTAACACTCCCCCTCAAGCTAGAGCATAGATGTTAATCATGCCCAGCTTGTTACAATTAAAATCACTACGCACTCCATTCAAAGCTTTTATGAGCACACCTGCTAGTTGGTCGCTTGTCTTAACATAATAGGTAGATACAAGATTTTGTCGGACCCTCTCTTAGATGAAATGAGAATCTACCTCGATATGCTTTGTTCTTTCATGAAAAACTGGATTTGATGTAATATGTATGGCAACTTGGTTATTACACCACAGTTTCATAAGACAAGTATTAGCAAATCCCATCTCCTCCAGAATCTATCTCACCTATATCAACTCACAAGTTGTTTGAGCCATAACTCTATATTTTGTCTCTGCACTGGATCTCGCCACCACATTTTGCTTCTTTCTTTTCCAATAAATCAAATTACTTCCTAGAAATACACAATAACCTATGGTGGATTTACGATCCATAGGTGACCTAACCCAATCCGCATCAGTGAAAGCTTCTACCTACATATGCCTATGATCTTTGCACATAATCCCTTTTCCTGGAGCTTTCTTCAAGTAATTAACAATGCAAATAAGTGCTTCCCAATGAGTGTTAGTTGGAGAAGACATGAATTGGCTCACAACATTTACTGGAAATGAAATATTAGGCCTAGTGACAGTGAGGTAGTTCAGCTTCCCCACTAGTCTTCTATATCTCTGTGGATCAGAGAATGGGACTCCATCTGCTGTCAGCTTGACTCTTGGCTCCATAGGGGTCTCATATGGTTTGGCTCCCATCAAACCTGTCTCATGCAACAAGTTCAGAACATACTTCCTTTGTGATAGGAAGATCCCCTTCTTCGAGAACATAACTTCAATTCCCAAGAAGTACTTCAAGGCCCTTAAGTCTTTAGTCTAGAACTGAGTTTGGAGAAAACTCTTCAAGTCATTAATGCCTCTGTTATCATTTCCTATAATCACAATATCATCAACATATACCACAAGTAAAATGCTGCCAAGGTTAGTATTCTTATAAAATACTATATGATCACTCTAACTCTGCTTCAGGCCAAATGCAACAACCATCTCATTGAATCTCCCAAACCAAGATCTAGGTGATTGCTTTAAGCCGTATAACGACTTCTTTAAGTGACACCTTTCTATACTCCCCTTGAGCAACAAACCCAGGTAGTTGCTCCATATACACCTCCTCTTGTAAGTCACCATGCAAGAAGGCATTCTTTACATCCAATTGGAACAAAGATCAATGATGTGTAGTAGCAGGAGAGATAAGAATGTGAATAGAGGAAAGCTTAGCAATAAAGGAAAAAGTGTCGGTATAATCAACTCCATAAATTTGAGCATACCTCTTGGCAACAAGACGGGCCTTTAAACGAGCCATAGAACCATGAAGATTCATCTTCACAGTATAAACCCATTTGCAACTAATAGTTTACTTCCCTTAGGGAGGGAAGTCAAATCCAAAGTGTTGTTTTACTCAAGAGCCATCATTTCCTCCTTCATTGCTTGTCTCTAACAACCATGACTAAAGGCATTTGAAAGAGATTTAGGGACAGAAACAGAATCTAGGCTAGCAACAAAGGACTTAGAGGTGGATGAAAAATGAGTAAAAGACATGTGTGAAGAAATAGGATAAGTACATTTACAAGTGTGTTTATCTTTATGTAATGTAATGGGAAGATCAAGGCCTAAAGGGGGGTCTACAGATGCTGGAGGAGGTACTGGTAAATGTTGAGTATCCTCTGGTGGAGCTTCAAGTGACACTTGCTTAGGATGACAAGAATATGTCTGCTTAAAAAACTAGAAACCTTTATCAAGAGGAGGTGGAGAAGCAAAATGGATAATAGTGTAATTTAAGAAGGAATCATCTGACTCATACATAGGCACAGGAGACTCAGACTCAACAAAGAAAGGACGATCTTCAACAAAAGACACATCAATAGAAATGAGGTACCAACCGAGGTCTGGAGAGAAGCAACGATAGTTTTTCTGGGTCCCACACATTTCAATGACTTAGGATACAACTTGGTGACCTGGGACGAACATCATACACAAAACATGTACAACCAAATATTTTTGTGGGTAAAGGAAACAAAGATTGAGAAGGAAAGAGTACAGAATGAGGAATTGAACCATTCAATATAGAGGATGGCATGCAATTAATCAAGTATGTAGCAGTAAGAACTACATCTACCCAAAAACACTTGGGAACCTTCATCTCAAATAATAAGGCATGGGCAACTTCCATCAAGTGACAATTCTTACGTTCAGCCACCCCATTTTGTTGTAGAGTGACAACACAAGAAGAGTAGTGCAATATGCCATTTTCAGTCATGAAGTTGTTAAAAGGTGCAGAAAAGTACTCTTTATCATTATCACTACAAAGAACATGCACAGGACAACCAAACTGAGTACGAATGTTAGCTCAAAAATGACAAAATATAGTGAATAGTTTAGATTTAGATTTCAATAGATATAACCACGTTGCACGAGATCATCAACAAAAGTAACAAAATATTTATAACCAAGCTTTGAATTCATTGGACAAGGGCCCCATACATCAGAATGAACAACATCAAAGGGAGCTTGAGCTCTTTTATTCAAACAAGGTAAATAAACACTATGATGATGTTTAGCACATTGACACAACTCACAAAATAAACTTGACATAGACTCTAACTGAGGATGTAATTTCCTAAGAATTCCTAAAGACAGATGACCTAGCCGATAATGAAACTGAAATAGAGAGATCATAGAAGCTGCGAACACATGTGGAACTCCTTCATCCAGAAAGTACTGCCTATTAGATACTCTTCCTCTACCAATAGTTTTATGGGTCTGTAGATCCTGAGATACACAAGAGTCAGGAAAGAAGGTTACAAAATAGTTTAATGAATTTGTGAGCTAACTAATGGAGAGAAGATTGCATAGGAATTGAAGTAAGTATAGAACAAAAGACAGTGGTGAGGTAGGAATAAGGGTAGTACATCCACTCCCCTTAACATGAACACTAGACCTATCAACAAGAGTAATAGAAGAATGGATACTGGAAGGACTAAAAGAAAAGAATATACTTGAATCCCCTGTCATATGATTTGTGGTGCCAAAATCAATGACCTAACGCTGGGAAGTAAAGGAAAGACATGCAGTAGGATTAACTGTTTGGACAAAAGTGGCTAAAAGAGAAGATGCAAATGACTATTGAGAAATCTAAAACTAGGTGTATTTGTGAAACTTGTCATCAATCATAACCACCATACGCCCTTCCCTTGATTAAGTGGCTATGTCAGGCTGGGACACTGCATGAGCCTGGGACTGCGAGTACTGTTGATTCTGTGAGGAATGAGGACACCGATTTTGATAGTGACTAATTTCCCTACAACCAAAACACTGCACCTGGTCACCAAGGCTACCGCCTTGACCATGACCACGGCCTCCTCAACTCCCACAATGAGAACCACCATGACCTTTAAACTGGACTGCCAAAGCAGAGCAATCAAGGGAATCACCTTCCAAAGTGGAACGTGAGCCTTAAAAGATGATTGCATAACCCGAGAGAACACATCAGTAAGATTATCCACCTTCTAACTGGATAAGATCTGAGATCGAACCACCTCAAACTTCGAATCAAGACCAGAGAGCCAACTTAAGCTATAAGTTTCTTCTGCTGGGCCACCATCTCATTTATAGATTGGCAAGCTAAAAGAGAAGTTAGTTCTTTAGTACACCTTTCAAACTCCAAGAAGTAATCCAGCAACTTCCGCTTATTCTGTTTAGGATGAAAAATCTCTTGCAAAAGGGCATAAATCTGATTCAAATTATCAGATTTCCCATAAATGAATTTCAAAAAGTCCCACTATTACTTTACTGTTTTGTAATGGGTAATAATAGACTGAGTTCGTCTATCAATAGAATTAACAAGTAAGGCTAGAATTCACTTGTCCTCCATGTGCCACACCACTTCCTTCAACTCATCCGAACATATTCTTGTCAAATGATCTTCTTTCCCTATCCCACCGTTACTAACCTCAACCAAATACTTCCACTCCACACAGTTCTCACCGTCCCCATCAAGTTTGATATCAGTGAGTTTGGGGGAAGTGGTAACAATCTCCATAATAGGCCCCTTGGAATTACCTTTGCTGTTAAACATCCTCACACGACAACAAAACATGCTATATTGACCCAAACATGCGCTGGGTCATATCGTAACACCTCGAAACGCCCCCAAAATGCCACAAACAGCCACAGGACCAATTGCACTTTGCTCAAGCCTAAAAAACGTCACAAATAGCCATAGGACCAGATGGACTTTACTCAAGCCTCAAAAACACCCCATTTTGTCCCAAAAACAGGAGCTACCTACTGCAAAAACAGGCGTCCAGGGTCGTAAGCAAAAAACCCCCAAAAGATGGTATTTTTCTATCCCACGATTTACACCATATTGTGCCCACCAAAAAATTTTCTCAACCCCCTAATAGCTTTAGTCAGCCTCTTTTATGGCTACTAGAAATTTTTTTTGGGGGGGGGAAGCTGTGGGAAGGAAACTACTGACAACGGCGCTAAACCTTACCTGGCTCTATAATACCATGTAGAGAGAAAGAGAGAGATAGGGAGAAAGAGAGACATATGAATAAATTGTAATTTAGGTTAACTATAATGTGTGTAGCTACCCTCATATTTATATTACTAGGTTAAGTACATACAAGCACAAGGGCCAAGCCCGTATACATACTAAAACCCTTTTATTCTAAATGACTCTTAACATAAACAACTCTTAAGATTTATATATTTTAGATGGTTTTACCTAATATAATTAATCAAATCATCAATAAAGATGAAAAGCAACTTCTTAAAAGCTGGTGTTTAAGTGGTGAAAGGTGAAGATATTGGTTTGTTCATAAAGGAGTGTTTGCAAAGCTATGAAGACTAACCACACATATTAGTTCATCATTGTTACGACAAATTGATTAATTTCCAGTTGTTATCATATCTTTCAAATCTTTTGTTATCAAAGTTTTTAATAAGCCTTCTTTGGTTCCAAAGTTGACGAAATTCATTTTGAGTTCATCCTTCTGTAAACTTCATTTGATTAATTTTAAAATGCATTTAATTTGTTTGTAAATACAAGGTAGCACTTAACCTTCCTATGCATTACATTAATAATCATGTGAAGAGTTATACATTGAAAAATAATACCTCTTTTTCCTTGGTAAGTCTGTCACACATAACAGAACGAAGGAAAACGGGAGGAGGCAAGGAATTATTTTGGTGAAGATTCAAAGAAATATTTTGGGTATGGGCAATTCACTCCTCTTTCTACAAGCTAGAAATGAGTGTTACAGGGATGTTAGTGATGTTAGTTAAGAGAGAAGTAGTTAGCAATTAGGTAAGAGTTAATTTTAATTTAGTTAGGAGTTAGTTACTTTGTTAGTATGTTAATAAGCTCTGTATAAATAGAGCATCACTGTATCAGATTCATAATCAATTTTCAATATGATTCCATATGAGTTTTAATCTCATTGCTCAAGTTCTCAAGCTATGGTTCCTGTTGTTTTTCCTCTTCCTCTGATTCCTAAGAACAAGTCAAAGTAAATTCCACTTTGGTGGAATATAAGGAGACAAGAAACCCATAAATTATTTTTAACTAGATATTAACCCCCAGCATTGCACGGGTAAAGAAAAATATATAATGCATTTTAAAGATATTAGAATTATATTAAAAAAGAAATATTACGTTGAATTATTATATTTAATAGTTATGAAATATGTATTTGCTAAAATAAGAATGTGTAAGGATTATATGTAGAATACATATATTTGTCAAAACTTAGAAGAGGTAGATTATTAGGACATTGTGAATGCAGTGTTCATAAATATTTTAAGAGTAATATAGTAAATAATTAATGATATAAATAGAAACTTAAATTTTAGGTGTGTAAATTCGAATAAAAATCCATAATCAATCAATACATAAATTAGATTTGTAAAGTAAGTAGTGGTAAAGTGTATGCAATCGAAGCAAGATATATCAATTAAAAAGAGACAAGCAAACATGGTATATGTTATTTAATAAAAACTATTGATTGTTTGCAACATTTGTTAGAATTACATTTTAATAAAATGTGAATATAAAAGAACTTTTATTTATTTAAATTTAAAGAAATTTTGATAAACTGAAATAAATCAAAGTTGGTGCATAAGATTAAAAAACAATAGTAAAGTTGAATATTAGTGTGACATCTTTTATTTCCTATTTTCTTTAATTACAAAAATAAATAAAAATTTGTATTTTACTCAACTTGTTATTATTTAGATAATATTTTTGATAATTGTGATAGCTGTTAGTTGTGGAATTATATTATACCTAAGCAAAATAATTAATTAAACTTATAATTAATTAGTTTTTGAAAAATATAATTAATTTAGATAAGTTACAAATTTGTGTGTATTAAAATATAACATTAGTAAACCTAAAGATTTAAGAAGGTTGGCTAATAATAGCCTAGGAATTATTCTATGTTTGTTAAAGTATTTCGTTTATAATTAAATTAATTAATTAGGCGAGTGGTATATTAATATGGGTTGGAAAGAAATGAGTTGGGTTGGATTGTTATTGGTTTCATTTTTCTTTCTGAGCCCAAGACTGCAGTAGCCCAAAGGCCTTTATTTTTTATTCTTCTCCTGCTGCACTCTGAAAAAGGCTGATCTTACTTTA
Source organism: Spatholobus suberectus (assembly GCA_004329165.1). NCBI lineage: Eukaryota > Viridiplantae > Streptophyta > Magnoliopsida > Fabales > Fabaceae > Spatholobus > Spatholobus suberectus. Next base: position 66,492,392 of record CM014731.1, read on the forward strand.
GTGGGTTGGGTGCTCTTCTTCAACCCAAGAAATTTACTGTGATTGAATTTGTGGATTGGTTGATTTTATTTTACTTTAGAAAATTCATCAACTATTTTGTTCTCCATAGATATTAACATGCTTATATTGTTGGGAAGTTGGTTGGGTTGTATGGGTTGGCTTTTTTCTCCTTTTTTCTTTCAACTAGTATTGATTTAGATAGCACATCGAGACTATGTACTCTCTGTGGAGTGAAAATCTTGGTCTGATTTGAATGTGTTCAAACTGTGTCTGTGCTAAATGTTAATGGGTGTGATCCTAGTTAAATGTCAATGAACAAACATGGATATAAGCCCAATTTCTAATGAACCATAGGATAAATTACTCAGGCCTTATTAGTTCAACCAGAAAACATAATTAGGTAAAGCGTAATAACATAAACAAAAATAATAATGATAAGTATAATAATTATAACAACAAAATTAATAACAGTGATAAATAATGCATTTGCTTGAAATAAAGAAGTTGCTTAAACCTCATAATAGAACTCCAAAAGAGTATTGAATAAATTAATTAAATAGGTAGGGAAGAATCATGGTAAATGGGCTCGGTGGTACATAATACATCACTTTGGTCTTTATTTCGCTGAAATTCTTCTTCAGTTATCATCATACTATCGTTTGTCTGATGCAGGCTTAAAACTAGTATATTACAAATGAAAATATTACAGTTTTTTTTTAAGAAAAAAAAATTATGACAAGTTGTGAATGACAGTAACATTAATCACATTAATCTTAAAAAAAAAAATCATTGTATAAATTAATGTATTTTATATAGCCTATATCAGGTCTAAGCTAAGCTAGGCTTTTAGAAAATAAACTAGACCAAGACTTTTATTAAAGTCTATTTAGTTAAAAGGTCAAGTACTAGACCATTTTAAAAGTCTTTTAAGCTTAATAAGCTGGCCTATTTAAACAACATAGATATATATTTGTTGTTATAAGTATTACTATTATTATTATTATTATTATATTAATTTATTATATGTATTAAGATCATATATTTATTTATCTTTTTAAATGTTAAGCTTGTTGACCAACATAAAAAGTCAAACTTATAAGTTTATTCAAAGATAAATTTACGTCCTATTTAGAAATCTTATTGCAAAATATGTTTTTAAATAAGTTATCACAAATGTCATATTAGATCTTAAAAATATGTTTATATCATATAAACAAGTTAAACTCGATTTTTATAAAACTTAGCATACATATTTTCACCTTTATCTTGGTGTCAAATTATCACAAAGTAGGCCTAAAACAAGCTTGTAAGCCAGGCCAGACTTTTATGTAGGACAGGCCAAAGATTTAAAAAAGGCCTATGACATGTACACAAACTAGGCTCAAGCCACATATTTTTAACCAATGTCAGACTCAGGCTTAACAAAGCCTATCTTAACCTAGCCTATTTCCATTCCTATTCATTATCATTTTGTGGAAAGTTTCACCTACCATTTAGGTGTTGTTTCTAGGAAGTCTCCCATTTAGTTTTTTACAATTGAGTTTAAGTGTGTGTTTTGTGTCATATTGGATTCTCTAGAATCACTTTAAAATACTACTTAATGTAATGTTAGGTAAATTTTCACATGTTTGGCTCCATGTTAAGGAATTGATTTTGGGTCCAAAATTAATTCCGAGTTAAAGTAATTTTAGATAACTTTTGCATTTGATCAAAAAATTTACACTGAATTTTACTATAAATCACATCACTTCAAAATCAATTTCATTCTAAATTAATTTTGTCAATGCTCATCCAAATACACACTGAGAAATTTCAATCCAACTTCACGGTTTCAATTTCTGAGATCGATTTCAACGCCTTGCACTATTGTATGGTATATGTAGCTCATCAGACAGGCATGGTTAAAACTTAAAAGCTACCATGAAGGTGAAGGACAATATGTGACTCCTTCTGGTCGTGTAAAATTTGTTGTCGTTGACACGTACTTGTTCAAAGTCTTTCGAACAATACATGCTGTTTTTTTTATTATTATTGTAATTAGAGTTTTCCATGCAAAATTTGGACAATATCATCATATTTAAAATCCCAAAATTCACCTTTTTGCTGCTCTGCATTATTGTTATCCACGGGAACAAAAGTTTGAAAGCACAAGAAAGGGAAACTTATTATTATATGAGCTTTTACATGCAAACCAATGCACCTCCTATTAAAAGCGAGCAGCAAAATCAGATGTCAAAAACATTTATGCCAATTTAAAAAATATTTTTTAACTTATTTAAAATATATTTTTAAAAGGATGACATAATTCTCTTTTTTTTTTCTTGAAGTTCATGTCAATAAGTTCGAATGCCAATTTCATAGAAAATATCTGAACATGCATGTCGTCATTTCTGTTCTAGAGGTCACTCGTACTGATGGCACTAAGTCGGCCCCTCATCGCCTGTCCCAGTTTCAATATCACTGGTTTACCTTGGCTCATGTTTCCATGTTATCCCGGATCAACTTCACTTCAACCCTGGATTCAGGGACGAACACACCCAGTGGCATAAAATGCGTGTAGTTCACTCAAACGTAAAACACCACATGGCACCCAGCTAGAATATGTGTAGTTCACTCAAACGTAAAACACCACATGGCACCCAGCTAGAATGCGTGTAGTTCACTCAAACGTAAACCACCATGTGGCACCCAGCTCTCACAAAATTTCCCTCCAACACACTATATAAAGGACTCCACACCTATCAGGTATGAACGCTCTCTCATACTCCCTCATACTAATATCGATACTGACTTAAGCATCAAAGTCCTTGCAGGTGCCACCATCGCCGGAGACGCCATCGACCATCGTGGGAGCTCATCGGAGACGTATCCTTGTGTTTACCACACAACATTGATGCCATCTGTGGGGATCACTTCCGATTCTCGTCTCTTCATTTCATTTTTCTTCATTCTCTGAAGATCGTGATGGTCAACACAATGAATCACAAATCCACTGTGGCGCCTTCGTAGCCAGAGCCTCCGCCACTGTCACCGAACGATGGCGCAGTTGCTTCCGCCACTCCTGAGGCGACTCCCCACCTGAACGATGTTCCTGCACCCTCGGTTAATGTGGCGGACCTTGCTGTACTGTTGCAGCAGTAGAGAGATGCTCTGAAGGAGCAGGAGAAGATCTTCGCTGAACTCCGAGCAAAGAGAGACAACAAAAAGGTTATGGAGAATACTTACAACCACATCGAGAGATCTGCCGCATCCGCTCCGAAGCCTATGCTGGAAATGCACGACGCGCACATGGAGACGAAGTTGGATGAGGAAGACGAGTTGATTTTTTTCAATCTTCCCTTCTCGCCAAGGATTTTGAGTTTACAGGTCTCGAAGCAACTACAACAGTTACCTTCTTTGGAATTGTATGACAGATCTTCTGACCCAGGCGACCACTTGTCGACGTTCGAATCGACGATGTCATACAGAGGAGCGTCGGTCTCACTGACGTGTAGGGCATTACCTCTCTCGTTGAAAAGGATAGTGTTAAAGTGGTTCCAATCTCTAGAACTAAAGTCCATAGATTCATGGATGACGTTAAGGGAGAAATTCAAGACTGCCTTCGCGACTAGCAAAGCCAGACCGAAGATTGAGGTCGACTTAAGAAGAATATGCCAGGGCGTAGGCGAACCATTGAGGGAATACATCAGCAGATTCAACAAGCAAGCAAGGGCGGCTGAGAATCTGCAGTCTAGAGTAGTCTTGATGCTGGCGAAGGACGGGGTGAGACCTAGCTCGCCTTTCTTCATGTCGATTGCCAAAACACCTCCAAACTCTATGGAGGAATTTTTCAAGAAGGTGGAGAAATACATAAACTACGAGAACATATTGGAGGCTGGCCAGATGAAAACGGCCAACATTTCATCACAGAAGAAGAACGTACAAGCAAAGACCAACAAATCGCTGCGTTAGGAGGACCAGGGTATATATAAAAGAGGCCGGATGTTCAAAAAATACACGCCGTTGAACACCTCTAAAGCGAGAATATTGAATGAGATACACAATGTGGTGCTTGTGGAAGGAAGAATAAAATCCCCAAGGCCGATAAAGAATAAGGACGCTGGGGATTAATCCAAATACTGCCAGTATCATGGGGAGACAGGACACGACACAGATGAATGTTATCAGCTGAAGGATGCTATTGAAATGTTGATCAGGCGAGGGAGATTGGATCACTTTGTGAAGCGAAGTGGAGGCCACGACAATAGGGGACGACCCCCCTCGTCGCTAGGAAGAGAAAGATCGGGAAGCCCAAGGCGGGGGTGCTATCCACCTTAGAGAGAGAGATCACCACGCCGACAAATCCCTACGAGAGGCCACTCGCTTCCTCGGCCATCGCGAAATGATGTCGAGGTGCAGGCTATAGGTCGTCAATCCCCTAGACGACAATTATCTTGATGACCAATCAGATCCCCTGCGCATTCACCGGCAAGAACCCACGAGATCATATATGTCATCGCGAGCGGATTCTCGGGAGGAGGACCATCCAATAACGCAAGAAAGAGATATGCCAGAGAAGTGATGGCAACTTCTTTCGAGGCTCGTGCTAATAGGAACCCCGCAAAGAAAAGAACGCCGCCCTTGGTGTTTGACGACACGGATTATGCCGACGTCGTTCCCAATCATGACGACCCTCTTATGGTAAATGTGTTAATGGCAAACAAGGAGGTCCACAGGTTGCTGGTTGACATTGGTAGCTCGGTTGATGTTATGTTCTATGAACTTTTCCAGAAGTTGAGGATCCCAGAATCTGAGTTGATGCCATATAACGAAGATCTGATGGGATTCTCGGGACACCACATTATGCCGGCGGGGTACATAAAACTCCACGTGACGTTTGGGAGGCCACATCACACGAAAACCGTAGTCACACGGTTTATAGTAATAGATGCCAAGTCGTCTTACAACGCGATCCTAGGCAGACCAACGTTGAATGCACTGGGAGCTGTTATCTCGATCTCGCATTTGGCCATGAAATTTGTAGGCGATGACATGAAGGTAGTCCACCCTGCGGGGCGACCAGAGAAAAGCAAGAGAATGCTATAAGGAATCACTAAAGGTTTACCGTAGCCCCGACATAGATCACAGGCTTAACCTCAGAGAGAGTGAGATGCTTCTGACAGAGTTAGATTGCCGGGATGATATAAAACGAGACACCTGGATACCCCGTCCAGAACCGGATGGGGATTGCACCCCGATTCAGGTGGGGACAGAAGAACATCAGGTCATGAAAATCGGAGCTGACCTCGACAAAAAAATGAAGGAGGATGTGTTGACACTTATGAAGAATAATGCTGACTTGTTCGCATGGAAGCCAGCAGATATGCCAGGAATAGACCCCAACCTCTTCTGTCATCAGTTAGAAGTGGACCCCTCCGTTAAACCAGTGTGTCAGACAAGGAGAAAGATGGCCCTCGAGCACTTAAAAGAGATTGATAGATAGGTAAAGGAGTTGCTGAAGGCAGGCTTCATCCGAGAGGTGAAGTATACCACGTGGTTGGCCAATATAGCGCTTCTAAAAAAATAGAATAGGAAATGGAGAATGTGTGTAGATTATACTAACCTGAACAAGCATTGCCCAAAGGATTCATACCCCTTACCCGACATCGACAAACTGGTTGATGGTTCGTCTGGATTTCGTTACTTGTCGTTCATGGATGCTTACTATGGATACAACTAGATCCCTCTTTATCTAGGTGATCAAGAGAAAACGACCTTTATGATGGAAAAGGCCAATTATTGCTATAAGGTGATGTCCTTCGGACTGAAGAATGCCGGGGCCACATATCAAAGAATGACGAACAAGGTGTTTGAAGCACAAATAGAGTGAAACCTAGAGGTATATGTTGATGACATGATCGTAAAAAGTGCTACCCCTACAGCACACCTCCAAGATTTACAGGAGACCTTTGCTTAGTTAGAAAAGTTTAATATGAGACTCAATCCCAATAAATGTGCATTTGGTGTCTCGGTTGGAAAATTCCTGGGATATATGCTATCTGAGAGAGGTATCGAGTTGAACCCGGAAAAATATAGGGCCATACTGGAGATGAAGAGCCCTCAGAGTGTGAAGGAGCTCCAGAAGCTAACAGGGCGTCTGGCTGCATTGACGAGGTTCATAGCCAGGTCGGCACAGAATGCTCTCCCCTTCTTCCGACTTTTAAGGAAGGGCAAACCATTTGAATGGATAGACGAGTGCGAAGCAACGTTCATAAGATTGAAAGAGATCCTATCCACTCCGCCCCTACTCACTAAGCCTGGGATGGGCAAAGTGTTATATCTATATTTAGCAGTAGGCGATGAAGCCGTAAGTGTTGCGCTAGTGCGGGAGACGCCGGAGGGACAAAAGACGATGTATTTTGTAAGCAGAGCCTTACAAGGAGTTGAACCGCGATATCCCAAAGTGGAGAAGGTTGTATTTGCTTTGATGATCACCTCCAAAAGGCTGAGACCCTACTTCCAGTCGCATCAGGTTGTAGTAAGCACCGATCAACCAATCCATCACATCCTACATAGACCGGAGTTAGCAAGAAGGATGACGACGTGGGCCATTAAGCTATCAGAATACGGGATTCGATACGAGCCAAGAATAGCATTAAAAGCCCAAACGCTAGCTGACTTTATAGCAGAATTGACACCAACGGAATCCTCCTCCGGAGGATCAACCTGGACCCTTTTTGTGGACGGATCATCTAATGAGAAAGGGAGTGGAGCCGGCATACTGTTGGAGTCTGTGGACGGCGTGGTTTTGGAACAGTCGCTGACTTTTACGTTTCCCACCTCCAACAACCAGGCAGAGTATGAGGCGTGCATAGCTGGATTAATTATGGCAACCGACATTGGCATCGTGGTGCTGCGTATATGTAGCGATTCTTAGTTGATGATTTCGCAAATTAACAGGGCCTATCAAGCCAAAGAACCGGTGTTGCAGAAGTACTTGGCAAAAGTAAAAAATCTCATTGAGAGATTTCATATGGTGGATTTCATCTACATTCCCTGTGAGAAGAATGTTAGGGCAGATATCCTATCGAAGTTGGCTAGCACTAAATCTTTCGGCAACAATAGGATAGTCATCCAACAGATAATTCACGAGCCTAATCTCGTATTGGCAATCGAATCGGAGCAGAGTTGGATGATTCCTATCATCGAGTATCTGAATGAAGGTGTCGTTCCGAAAGATAAGAAAGAAGTGAAAAAGTTGGAGCGATCTGCAACTCATTTCTGCATACTGAACAATAAGCTATACTGGTGTGGCTTCTCCCAACCGTTGCTCAGATGTCTGGAGAAACATGAGTCTTAATACGTGATAACCGAGATACACGAAGGAAGCTGTGGTCAACACTTGGGAGGTAGAGCATTAGCTAAAAAGATACTCAGAGCCGGCTATTACTAGCCGACATTAGAAAATGACGCTATGGAGTTTGCCAAGAGGTGCGATAGATGCCAAAAATGTTTCGACATTCATCTCACTCCTCCGGAAGATTTAAGCATGATCGCTCCTTCCTGGCCTTTCATATGGTGGGGGATCAACATCCTCGGCCCCTTCCCCAAAGCACCCGGCCAGGTCAAATTCTTGGTAGTAGCTATTGATTACTTCACCAAACGGATCGAAGCAGAGGCATTGGCTACTATTATAGCAAGGAACGTGGAAAACTTTGTATTCTAGCAGATCATCTACAGGTTCGGGATACCAGATGTCCTAGTGTCGAATAACGGCACGCAATTTACAGATAAGGGCTTCCAAAAGTTTTTGGCCGGGTTAAAGATCAAGTAGCATTTCACATCGGTTGAACACCCCAAAACAAATGGACAGGCGGAGGCAGCAAATTGAATTATTCTCAGAGGGCTCAGGAGGCGTCTGGACGAAGCAAAAGAGTGTTGGGTTGAGCAACTACCACATGTCCTATGGGCATACCGCACAACCCCCTACTCTTCCACGGGGGAGTCTCCTTTCCGCCTTACTTACGGTGTGGAGGTGATGATCCCGGCAGAAATCGGAGAGCCAACGTGGAGAGTGGTTAACCTAAGGCTGGAGGATAACGATGGATTGCTACGGTCAGAGCTAGACATAGCGGAAGAAAGAAGAGAAGTGGCCGCTATAAGAGAAGCTGCTCTGAAAAGACAGGTTGCTGCGAGATACAATAAGAGAGTCGTACATCGCTCCTTCGGGACCGGTGATCTTGTCTTAAGGCTTGCTGACATCGGAGGAAGAAATGCCAGACAGGGGAAACTCGCCGAAAAATGGGAAGGGCCTTATAGGGTTACCTCAAAGACAAGAACGACGCATATACATTAGAGACGCTACCCGAGGTTACCATCACATGAACTTGGAACGCAAGCAATCTCAGATAGTATTACAGTTGAGGCACGATGGGCAATACTAGTTTTAATTTCCTAGTTAAATCTAGCTATATAACGTAGTTGGATTGAATCGCATATTATAACTTCTGGCTCTTATAATATTATTTTTGGCCCACGTGATTAATAAAATGAGAAGTTTGCCTCCTTCATAAAGCTTAATACAGGGCTCCAGCCAGATAAAGCATTGTGAACTACCCCGTGTACGTGGATTCGCTCCAGCCGGGGTAGGAAGATTGCTAAAATTGAAGATAAAGCAAGCATTGCGAACTACCCCATGTATGTGGATTCGCTCCAGCCGGGGTAGGAAGATCGCTAAAATTGAAGATAAAGCCAGCATTGCAAACTACCTCGTGTACGTGGATTCGCTCCAGCCAGGGTAGAAAGATCGCTAAATTTGAAGATAAAGCAAGCCATTGCGAACTACCTCGTGTACGTGGATTCGTTCCAGTCAGGGTAGGAAGATCGCTAAGATCAAAGATGAAGATTACGAACTTCTATCTCGTCAGATACGTACAAGGCGCATCAGGTACAAAAAAGGCAAAAAGTATATATAACAAATATATATATCAAAATTTATTTCAGGTGTAAAAGCAAAGCAAAAAGCAATAGCCCAACCAAGAATTGGGAACATAGGCAAAAATTGGAAACACTGGCATCTCTAGAGTCAGGAGCATCAGCCAAGACCACCACCAAATTCACTATATCAAATCATTGCACATTTAATGCGCCTCGGTTATCGCAAAGTTACGACGTACCTGTCCGAAAAAATGAAAAGACTCGTGAACTGTTCAGATCCTAAATTGGCAAAACCATCCGGGCACAATTATCACAGGCTTGGGGCGACACTATTCTAGAGGTCGCTCGAGTCGACTCAGTCTCTTAAGCCGACGATGCTTCTCTAGGCATCGCCGACTTGGGGGCAACTGTTCTAGAGGTCACTCATACTTATGGCACTAAGTCGGCCTCTCGTCACCTATCCCGATTTCAACATCGCTGGTTTACCCTGGCTTATGTTTCCATGCTATCCCGGATCAACTTCACTTCAACCCCAAATTCGGCGACGAACACACCCAGTGGTATAGAATGTGTGTAGTTCACTCAAACGTAAAACACCACGTGGCACCCAGCTAGAATATGTGTAGTTCACTCAAACGTAAAACACTACATGACACCCAGCTAGAATGCATGTAGTTCACTCAAACGTAAACCACCACGTAGCACCCAGCTCTTACAAAATTTCCCTCCAACACACTATAAAGGACTCCACACCTATCAGGTATGGACGCTCTCTCATACTCCCTCATACTAATATCGATACTGACTTAAGCATCAGAGTCCTTGCAGGTGCCACCACCGCTGGAGACGCCATCGACCACTGTGGGAGCTCATCGGAGACGTATCCTTGTGTTTACCGCACAACAATTTCCACTTTCCAGTACACAAGGAATTTGCATTGTAAATAACGTAGGTCCCAAATCTATTTATAATTCTTAACATTTATTTATAATAATTTCAAGCAAAATAAAATTACAGTTGACACAAAAAAAGACTCAGATGAAAATGTTTTAAAGTATCTCAAAAAATACAGTTTCTCTCAGCAAGAATTTCAACTCAACTTTATTGAGAAGTTATAATTAACAATAACAATATATATATATATATATATATATATATATATATATTGAAATTAATGCATAAAATTAAAAAATAAGTAAAGTTATATATTAGTGTGGTACGTCCTTTATTTCCTATTTTTTAGTTACAAAATAAATAAAATTGCATTTTATTCAACTCGTTATTATTTAATTAGTCAATATTTTTAATAATTGTACTTGCAATTAGTCGTGGAATTTATTTAACAAGAAGTATATTATATTCATATATATGGTCTCAACGAGTCCTACTGTCCTACACCTTAAATCATGTCTTTGAACTTTTGCCCAGCCTTTTAATTTTCCACATGCTTTGTCAGTTGGGTTAAAAGGACTTATTTTCCCACTGCTAACTTGACAATACTATTCCATACATTACACGTTACCTTCACCAAATGAGTTTTCACCTTCAGCATGAGAGAGGGAAAGCAAGACAGAGAAAGGTCCCACAAGTTGAAAGTTAAAATGGCAAGTAGGGCCAACCACCATTATGCGACTCATTTGCATCGTGTGAAATTGACTCCAGTCGACGCGAGCTTGTTCAAAGTCTTTCTAATCATTTCCTTCATACAGTAAAAATAATAATTTATGCTGATTAAAAATATTACTTAATTTTATTTAATTTTTTTCAATCTCATTTAAAAAATAAACTTCATTTTTAATTTAAACCATGTTTCACACAAATTGATAGAAGACTTTAATTTAATGAGAAGTTTTTTAAAATAAGAATATTCTTTTTTCATTATGAGAATTAAATGTGCCATTAGAAATTAATTCTAAATTAAATAAAGGATATTTTGGGAGAAGAATTTTTTAAATAAAGTGAAATTAGTTAAAAGTTACTTATAATTTAGACCTCATGATTTTTTAATATTTTATATTTGAATCTGAAAGAAGTATATTTTTATTCTGATTAGAGTTTTCGTGCAAAATTATGAAAATATCATCATATTTAAAATCCTAAAATTCAAAAGAATTGCCTTGAATATTTCTGTCGTTCCTAACAACTCCCAAAACAATAGCATGTAAGAATTAGGATTATTATATTTCTTCACTACCCTCAGTTTCTTCATTTCCAAAAAGAGTCAGAGTAATCTTCGACAAGTTAACTTGTATTTTTGTAACCGATTGCAAGAGAATTCAAAGCAGCTCTTCTTAACATCTGATGATATGGAACTACAACGTGTTAGTTGAAGATACGTACAATTTCACTGATCATTTTAACTTTTGCCGCTCCGCTGAAAGCACAATAAAAGGGAAATGTATATTATATATAAGACTCTACAGGCAAACCTATGCACCTCCTGCTTTATAATCAAATTAAAGTGATCAGTAAAATCAGATGTCAAAAACATTGATGACAATTTAAGTTTTAGATATCTAAAAATACTTTTCTACTTATTTAAAAGATCTTTTTAAAAGGATGACATAATTCCTTTTTTATTAAGCTCGTGACAAGTTCGAATGCGAAACATGTCGTCATTTCCATCTCCAGGAATTTGCGCTGCAAGCATTGCTGGTCCCAAACCTCAAACCACAGGGCATATTAGAGGATGATTAGTAATTCTTAACATTTATTTATAATTTCACACTAAAGTAAAATTACAGTTGACACTAAAGAAACTCATATGAAAAAATGCGTTACACTTACACTTAGATATATATGGAGGTAGAGACAAGTGGTATCGGTGAAAGTGAACACGCACACGCTCAGCAGCCACCATCACGTCTGCCTGACTCCAATGGAGGACATGCGCAGTGTATTTCCTTCCGAGACAGTCATGTAGAGAAATGGTTGATCTTATTTGCAAGAACCTTTTCAGAATCGAGTCTGAGGAGGGAAATAGACTGAAACCACATTTTTTCACTGAGTAGAGCGTGGTACAGGACCTAAGGGTACCATGGAGATATTGACCTTTTGGATGTGGGGCTTGGCTTCTTCTTAGTTAAGTTTGATCATGCAAAGGATAGGGAGAAAGCAATAATGGGAGGTCCCTTGGTGATGTTTGACCACTACCTAGCCGTAAAGGAGTGGGTACTAGATTTTGTTTCCTCGGAGGTGCAGATTGATCGCACTCTTGCATGGATTTGCTTCCCAAATCTTGAAGTGGAATACTACGATGAAAGCTTGCTTCTTGCCTTAACGGTAGCCGTAGGGAAGCCAATCAAGGTCGACATGACCACGTTGAATGCGTCGCGAGGTCGATTTGCGCGGGTATGCGTTGAAATTGCATTGGATCAACTGGTAGTGGGCAGGGTGTGCTTCCACAGCCACTAGGTCAAGATCAAGTATGAAGGATTACATGTATTGTGCACCAAGTGTTGAAGATATGGGCACGTCACTCGTGCATGCCCCAATGCATCTACGGACTATCTCAGGAGATAAGGTGGAAGATCTCTCCCAAAATCAATTCCAAGTTTTGCAAGATCCTCCCTTGATAATTGAAAGTGGCACTCAACAAAAAAACCAAGGCAGTTACGGGGTTGGGCCCACATTTAGTTTTTAATGTGGAGGAGTATCAACAAATGGAAAAAACCCCGAGGAGAAAAGGTATGGACCAAAAGACTATGTTTAGAGGTCAAGCCAATCAAAGATACCTATCCCTCGGGCATGCAAAATTCGATCACCTTGACTGGTACGAAGAAAGGCATTACCCCTACCCCGCATGGCAACTCTTAACCGGTGCATATAGCAATGTCAATTATGCTTTCATGAGCCAAATAAGATGATCTATTCAAAAGAACCCCACCTTAGACCCTGACACAATTATGCAAGCGGATGTCATCAGTCATGTGAATTCTTAAGAAGGAGAGCCCTAGTTAGGGGAAACACCTAAGAATGTGGTCCTTGGTTGCGACGTAATAGAGATTATGACCCAGGAGAACACTTAGCAGCTACTTAATGATGAGGTTCGTCACTACTCTTTTGTTCATGTTATAATGATTGATTTTAAAGATTTTAAAGCCTTCTTTAGGAATGAGCAAGGGGACTTTGGTCGCAAGAACCAAAGTCACTTGAAGGAGTGCATTCATAAACATAGACTAGACCTTATTTTTGTTTGTGAAGTCCACACACAATTCTCTACGGTCAAAGCGTTCTGGGACAAAATCCATTATGAAAGCATTATAAAGGCCTGCGTCCATGCTGGAGGGATATGGGCACTAGTGAAGAAAAACCCATATTTCAATTGTCATATTCTTGATCTCCACAACCAGCAATCACCTTAAAGTTGAATATTAGTGATCACAGCTGGTGTTGCATTGGTGTTTATGCATCTCCTCCCATGCCAACGGTCCGAAACCAATTTTAGGAGTATCTTGCTGCATTGAGGCCTTCTATACTAAGGCCTTAGATGCTCTTAGGCGACTTGAATGACATAATATTTTTATTACACCAAGAGATACATAGAAGTAAGAGACCACTTTTTTGACCTCAAAAATAATAAAACTTAACCTTTTCAAGATAAAATAAAACTAAATTTTATAATAAATCAAATTCTCCTTTTAAAAAATAATATTAATAAATGTATTTTTATTAATAATAAAATTCCCTTGATAAATAAATAAGCAAATAAACAAATAAAACATCTAAAAACATTTTTTTGTTTTTTTCTAAGGGGTAAAATAATATTTTCTAAGTTGTTTTAATTTTGCACATTTAATCAAAGGTAACCATCCTTAGGACAGATATTGTAAGGTGTTCACACCTTCTCTTCGTGTAATTGACTCCGAAACCCAAATTGGTTTCAAGGGTAATTTTCTTTTTTAAAAAGTTTTTCCAATGTTTTTTCCTAATAAACCTTGTTAGCGACTCCTTTGCTTTGTAATCTTTTTTTCGTCGTCGTACTGTGATCCCGGTTGCGACAAGAAGGAAAAGCATATTTTTCAAAAACTTTCTAACTTTGACATGCAAGAAAACAAGGAGGAAAGAAAAAATGGTGTTGATCTTACACTGAAATTCTTTCCAATTTGAGAAGAAAGCAATTATTAAGGGTTTAAAAGTAACAAGATTATTACTACACGCTTTACCCTTTATGATAACACATATGTAAATAAAATTATTATTTTTATTTAAAGAATAAAATAAATAATTTTAAATTTATTAATATTTTAAAATTATCTTGATTTTTTATTCATTTTTTTTATTTTTCTCGTTAACAACTTATTTTTTTCTTTTTTATTATATAGTATAGACATTCACTATAAATAAATAAAAATATTTTTCATTTTTTACACATTTTATTTTTATCTTATTTAATAGATAAAATAAATATTTTAAATTTATCTTAAATTTTAATGTAATATTTATATTATACATCTTTTTACATAGAGGTATTTATGTCATTTTATAAATATACTTCTTTCTTTTCTCTATTTCTTTTTTCTTTTTTCTCCAGCCAAATAATTAAACAATCATCTCATTTTCTATTCTTTTTTCTCACTTTCTTTCCTTTACTTTCTTTTCTTTATCTTTCTTTCATAAATCAAACAAAGTGTAAGTATTTTCCCTTGCACTATTGTATGGTATATGGCTCTGTTTGCACAAATTGCTTCATATGTAGCTATTATACAAGAAGAAAATAAAAAGGAAGAAAATAGGAAGGTAAAACGAATTGAGCTTCTCCCATAAAGCCAAAATTAACTTACGTACTTAATTTTAATAAAAAAAAATTATATTTATTTTTTTAAGAAAATTAAGATATGTAAGTTAATTTTAATTTATAGAAAAAGCTCAATACATTTTACTTTATTATTTTCATCTCGTATAATGCTTATGAAAAATTTTATACAAACCAGACCTATATAGGTCGTGGGACAGGCATGATTAGCAGCTTCTACAAAAGTGAAGGACAATAAGATGGGTAGGTGAATTCCTTATAAAAGTACCACCATCTTCCAATTGCTTGCCTGCAAAATAAATAAGTCACTGCTACCTTTTTATTTTTGTTTTTATGCGGGGACAAGTGGTGTCCTTAACAAATTAACTGTAATTTAAACCTAACAAAGTCATCACCGGTTTTATAATCAAAAGTGGAAAATAAAATGAGGATCTGATTGAAAGATTAAATCAATTTCATTATCAACTAATCATCACGAGATGTTAATATTTAAAACTTAACAATTATTGCTTGCCTGAAAATTTTCGAAATTTATGCCTTTGTTCATTTATCTGTCACTCTATCATCTTAATTGCATTAGACCTAATTAATGAAGGTCTTACAAGAGTTGAAATATAATATTATAAGTGTATTTAGTAAAACCATTTTCATAAGAGTTTAATGGTCATGCACTGTCAGTGTAAAAAGTTTTACACTGTCAACCAATTGAAATTCACCGTTGATATGACTTTTAAAGTATTTATTATAAAAGTCAACAAACTTATAATAAATGGTTGTTTGTGATTGGATGGTAGTGTAAAACTACTTTACACTGTCAGTGCATGACCTTTTTTCTCTTTTCATAAACTAACTGAAAATTTATAAGTTATCTCATTAGAAAGTATTTATTAAGATTAGCTAATATTAATAAATATAAAATGATATAAAAGAATATATTTAATTATTCAATTATATATACACACACACACACACACACACACATATATATATGTATATACATATATGTATATATATACATACATATACATACAAATATATACATATACATATGAGGGATTAAATGACACCGGTATAACTTATACCAACTATTACACTACTCAATAACTTTTAATTAGATAATTATCAATTTTGTTGTACATCACTTCCATGTCAATAATTAAAATAATTTTAAATTTATTAATACTTTTAAATTTATTTTAGATCTATCTTATTTTTTATTGATTTTTTTTATTATTCTCGTTAACAACTTATTTTTTTTCCTTTTTAATTATACAGTATAGACATTTAGTATAAAAATAAATTTATTTTTTTATATATTTTATTTTTGTTTTATTTATTAGATAAAATAAATATTTTAAATTTATCTTAAAATTTTGATGTAATATTTATTTTTATATTTTTATTTCCTTTATTATATCTCTTTTTACATAGAGTATTTATGCCATTTTATAAATATTTTCTTTCTTTCTTCTCATTCTTTTCTTTTCTTTTCTCTTCTACCAAACAATTAAACAATCATTTCTCTTTCTATTCTTTTTTCTCTTCTTCTCATTTTTTTTTCTTTTACTTTCTTTCCTTTATATTTCTTTCATAAACCAAAGGGTAAGTATTTTCTCTTGCATTGTTGTATGGTATATGGCTGTTTGCACAAATTTCTTCATAAGTATCTATAGGAGAAGAAAATAAGAAGGTAAAATAAATTGAGCTTCTCTTATATAGCTAAAATTAACTTATGCTCTTAATTTTTATAGAAGCTTTTTTTATTTTTTTATTTTTTTTAAAATTAAAGTATATAAATTAATTTTAATTTATAAAAAAGGTTAACACATTTTACTTTTTTATTTTTATCTCCTATATTGATTATGAAAAATTGTATACAAACAAATCTTATAGGAGGAGACGCATGAGTTGAAGCTTCCACGAAATTGAAGGACAATAAGATGGGTATGTGAATTCCTTATAAAGGTACCACCATCTTCCAATTGCTTGCCTGCAAAATAAATAAGTCACTGTCACCTTTTTATTTTTATATTTTTTCCGGGGACAAGTGGTGTCCTTAACAAATTAACTTTTAAGTGGAAAGTGGAAATAAGTCATCACCGGTTTTATAATCAAATGAGGAAAATAAAATTAGAATCTGATTGAAAGATTAAAATAATATCATTATCAACTAACCTTCAGGAGATGTTAAGATTTAATACTTAACAATTATTCCTTGCCTGCAAAATTAAATAAGTCACTGTCACCTTTTTATTTTTTATTTTTTTGTCGGGGACAACTGGTGTCCTTAACAAATTAACTTTTAAACCTAACAAAGTCATCACCTGTTTTATAATCAAAGTGGTCAATAATATTAAGATCTGATTGAAAGATTAAAATAATATCAACCAACCATCACGAGATGTGCAACTCTCATGCCCTCCAAAAAATTATTCTATTATATATATAAAGTGAGAGCAAGGCAAGGAAACGGCCAACGAGTTGATAGTTAAAATAGCAGGTAGGTGTTCAAAGTCTTTCTAACTATACGTACAATGCTGCTTTTTATTCTTATCAGAGTTTTCGATGCAAAATTATGACAATATTATCATATTTAAAATCCCAAAATTCAAAGGATTTGCTTTGAATATTTATGTCGTTCCTAACAACTCCTAAACCACAAGGCACGTAACTCTTAGGATGATTTAGTTTCTTCATTTCCAAAAAGAACTGTCCCTGTAGCGACAAGTTAACTTCCATTTTGGTAACGGATTGCAAGAGAACTCAAAGCAGCTCTTCTTCACATATGATGATAAGGAAATGCAATGTGTTAGTTTCAGAGGCTGATAATACTATTATATAAGCTTCTACAAGCAAACCAATGCACCTCCTGCTTTATAACCAAATTAAAGTGAACAGAAAAATCAGATATCAAAAACTTTGATGACAATTTAAGTTTTTCATATCCAATTTTTTTTTATTTACTTATTTAAAAGATCTTTTGAAAAGGATGACTTAATTCCTTTATTTATTTATTTATTTTAAGTTCATGACAAGTTCGAATGCCAATTTCAAAGAAAATGTCTGAGCATGTCATTTCCATCTCCCAGCAAACGAGGAATTTGCATTGCAAGCAACGTAGGTCCCAAATCTCAAACCATAGGACACGTTAACCCTATGTTTGTTTTGGTGAAAATAGACTAGAAGAAAATAGAAAGAAGAAAAATAGAATATAAATACTACATTTTTACTGTTTAAGAAGAAAAATAAGAAAGAAAAAAACTATTTTTGTGAGACCTACAAAAAAAACTTTCTCCTACTTTAGGAATGAAATAAGATGAAAATGATCTCTTTCATTTTTATTTTATTTTTATTTTTTTTAAAAAAATTTATGAATTATTTTTTTTTAAAATAATAAATAATTTTATGTTAAGAAAAAAATATTATATTAAAAAATTACATTTTTTAGTCATTATAAAAATATTTTTTTATATAATTCATTTATTTCTTTCCACTCTCTTTTTCATTCATCCAAACAAGTGAAGAGAAATTCTCTCACTTCCTTCCTTTCTATTTCTATCTCTATCTATTCAAACAACAAATATTTTTCATTCTATTTCATCTTTATTTCATTCCTTTCTATATCTTTTCTTTCTATTTCACTCCTCATCCAAACAAAGCCTAAAGAACGATTAGTAATTCTTAACATTTATTTATAATTTCACACTAAAGTAAAATTGATGAAAATGCGTTACAAACGGGCAAAGTAAGGATAACTTTACTAGATGCTAAACAAAAGGAGATTCGAACTATATACCTGGGAATTGCAAAGCCTGAAAAATAGAGAAATTGAGCTAATGCACTTAAAAACACAGCCAAAATTTTTGAACCAGTTGAGTCAAACACGTGTAGAAAAAAAAAATATTGTAAAAGAAAATTTTTCACACATTTTAGGAAAAGCTAATTAGCCAAATAAAAAAATTACCTTGATTTCTGTTCGTTATTAAAGGTGGTTCTTCAAGCAAAATTTCAAAGAAAAGCTAAATATTGAGCAAAGAAAAAAAATAAAGATAGCAGATTTTAGGTTTTCTCTTCAAAGATGCGAATATTAAATTGTGCATATTAAGATAAGATCATAATAATATGCATTAATATTATTAAATAATCACATATAATAAACAAAAATACTTTATAGTTGTGTATGCATGCATATATTTATTGCCATGCTGTGGGACGTTTTACCTAGGCATTGTTTCTCGGAAGGCTCTCATTTTCCTTTTCACAATTGATATTAAGAATTTTCAATCCAGGTTAGGGGAAAATTATGAGAATTTTCATTCTTACCATTCTTGAAATCGATTTCAAGAACTTGCACTATTGTATGTATGGTATACGTCGTGGGACAAGCATGAACTATTTTCACTATGAATGGTGGATTCCTTCTAGATGTTATAATAATGAGATCAGATCTTCTAAAGTATAATGGTACAATATTTGGTAAAATAATGAAATGATTGATCAGTATAACACCTAAATCATAGACCTAACCACACCTAATTTATTCTATATCTCCATATTCTTTAATATAGTTGTTTAACAAATAACTACTATAATGTGCTGCATACTTAAAAGTAAAATTTAATGTAAGTAATGAACTTATTTTTGTCACCTTCGTCTTGTTTTACCCCCAAATAATGTATGATTGTTATATATAAGTGTAATAAAAATTAAATAAATTATTTTGTTTTATGTCAAAATTTTCAACAAAGAGAAATTTGAATGGTCTGTCCCATCAACACCGGATTTGCTCTTCTCCTCTTCCAGACTCATGGCAACAGAAGATTGATGGTCTTAGGTGCCAGATAGAGCTCTGGTACCATGTAACCAAGACAATTTTGCTGGAGAAGATTTATGTATATCTGATACAAATACTGATACAGATTTATATACAAGAAATCAGCATAATCAACTCGTATTTTTATGCTTAGTTACAATTAATTGATACAGATAATTGATTCCTAAAGATAAGAATCATAATCTTCAAGATGTTAGGAATAATCAAGCTAGTGGGATGTCTGGCTAACAAATTGCAAAATATTTTGGCTGTCTCTTCCGGTAAGGTCGTGCCTGTATTTCTCTCAATTTCAACACTTTGCCAATGTAATTTGTTAGTGCAGCCATCTGTAATATGTAGCCTTCACATGTGAAAATCTGGTATGAAAATTGATGAAACAGCCAAAGCCAAAACATAGATATTATTGCGAGTTTAGCTTAAGTAAAAACGTTGGAAATATGCGTATTTTTATGTGTATATTTCTCTAGTTAGCACTGATGATTTTTCTACCATATATTAATATTAGTACTTACTCCTATGTAATTCACATCCTGATGAGGGGCTCTATGCAGTTTTTTTTACTAAACTCTTCCGCTCTTTCTATTAAATTAACGTTAAATTATATTCTGTGTTACTTTGAAGTGAAAGGGGGTTTAAATCTTTGCTAAAAGTTATTTCCAGGCCAAATTTATCTGGTGAACCTTAATCTAACATCTACTCAAATTAGACAAGGGAATATTTCATAGGTAGGCAATTTGTTGAGTTGAATCTAAATGATAAGCAGTGTTTATTATTGAGAAAATGGAGTTTTTTACTTGTCAATTCCTCGTCATTTGATTCAAACATTTAAATACAAATAAGTGAAAAGGATCTCCGTAAGGACCGTTTCATTTGAGCTACAAAAAACTACATTAGTGTGTAATAATAAGGGGATTCTTGAAGAACTGGATGTTTCCATAATACAATTCCTTCACCTTCATACTGATATAGTACGTGTTCACCATTAATGTATCACTGCAGCGTAGTTGGCAAAGTGGCATCTACTTTTTGTACAAGTTGCCGAAATGATATTGGCATATAATTTGCAAAATAATTTATGTATGACTGGCAATTTTTCAAAAACAAAACTGTAGATGTGTTTTTAACCTTCTCATTCTTTTCCTGGAGCTTAAATAGAGGGTCCAAATTCATTATAGGAACAAAATGAAAGTAGTACTGAAGATTTTGCCCGAGGTTATATTTGTTTCTACAAAAAATGTTCAACCATGCTATATGGCATTAAGTGCCTAAAATATTGTCAAGTATCTGTAATCTTTGTCGGCGACTCATCGAGAGACTATGGTTGTGATAAGCACTTATTCATTTTAAGGGATTTTATTAAAAGGAAAGTGTAACTTAAACATTTGGAATCACAGATACCACATAAACCACATGACGGCTGTTGATAGAAAGGAAGAAAAGAAAGACAAAAGAAGGATGATGAGATGCCTAGGTAAAATTGTTCTAAATGTGTCTCTGTATATACCAGAGCTGTTATTAAAGTAGTATGACCTTGAATTTAAGAAAAAATAAATAAAAAATCCAAAGCAGATACTATAGATGCAATCATATGTACAAAGGATTATTGCATAACGAAAATAACAACAATCAGCAGGTTCAAGAATTTGAGCCATTTTGGGAATTTAAGTGATATTAATGGTGCATCACAACACAGGTCAACAAGATATTATAGGACCAAAGCAGCAAAATATATCCATGCAAGTAATTATGAAGTTCATAAATGACTAGTTGATGAGATTTACCATAGCCATAGCCTAACTAATGAATGAGAGTTGATTCATGTAAATGGAAGCAACTCAAACAAAGCTAAATTGACTGGCTTTGGTTGAAACCCGGATGTCACCCAAGTAATTCTTGCAACTTGTGACAAAAACTATCAATATAAGTGTTCTCCAAATCCTTCGTGAGTAAGAGGTTTCTCAATTTTAAGTGATTTGCTCTGACCTCCCTTGCAACCTCACTTTCATCATCCATCACAGTCTTCACAGCTTTGCAGACACTCTCCTTTGTGAATGAACCATTTTCTTTCCCTTTCTCCACTTCAACACCAGCCTTTAAGCTGCTGCTTATCATCCTCGCATTAAGGATCTGGTCAATAATATTTGGTAACACCACAAGCCGACACTTGCTTACAAGTGCCTCTGATAGAGATGTGGCTCCACAATGGGTAATGAAGCACCCTATGGACGGGTGGTCAAGAATTAATGTCTGCTGAACCCAACTCCCATGCACAATCCCTCTTTCTTGAACCCTCTCTTTGAACCCTTCTGGCATAGCTTCTTCAACAGACTCAAATCCAATAGGTGCTTTAAGTGCTGCCAGAAATGGAAAACCTGCCAACTCAAGACCTAGCAACAGTTCCTTGAACTGATTCTGATGTAGCATCCATTCACTTCCAAATGCACAGTATATGACTGAACCAGGCTTGAATCCTGAAAGCCATTCGGCCCATTTGTCTTCCAAAGTAGAGGTGGGTGGCTCTGGTAGTACAGGCCCTGAAAGCATAAAAGGCTTTCCATATAAACTGTCAAGAAAGTCAGCATATGGTCCCTCAATTTCTCTACAACCTTTAAATCCCACAGCATGTGACAATCTGATGCCAGTGCTGTACCGATCATAGAAACGAACACCACTGCCAAACTCTAATTTCATGATTGAAGTTAATGCTTGAAACTCGTGAGCATGAAGCTTGATGGAAGAATCCGGGAACCCATCTGGGGCATGCATCAGATTCAGCTCATCTCTAACTAAGTTCTTTTCCTGACACTGCGCCACGGATTCCACATAAGCTGTTGATATCAGGCTTAAGATCATGTACTGAACAGACTTGATGCCTAAGCTCCGAGTCAAGTTGGGTATCCAAGATGCAAAATCGAAGAAAACAATGTTGGGTTTGAGCTCAAGTAACAGTAGTTCAAAATCCTTCTCAGTACGGTCCATAGCAGTCATAAGAAGTGGGCGTAAGGAGGAGGGAACTTCTGAAGTGGTTTCTGCATCAGGAGGAAGGCCATCAACTCGGGGAATGGTGATGGTGATGAAGGTTATTAATTGTGGATATTGGTTGAAATGTTCCAACTTGGCCTTTGTTCGTTTGGGCATGAAGAAGGAGATTTTGTGTCCTCTTCTTGCTAATTTGTTGGCTAGGTGGAGATATGGTGATATGTGTCCCATAGCAAACCATGGGTACATAGCTATGTGCATCTGCAAGTGTGGCGTGTCCATGGCTGTCTCAAAAATATCGACAGGTTTGATTTCTTCTTTTACTATAGCTTCCCAATTAGAGGCTAACGTCATCAACCCCATTGCCGCATTGTCCATCCTACCTTATCTCTTTGAATGAACTTTGATGTCTTTTCAATGTGTATCGTACAATTTCCTGGCCCTTTCATCCTGCTCATATTGATTTAAGATTTGTCAACATGGGACCATATGGGGATAATTATTTGACGAACAATTGTTTTTGAACACTTCATTTTTTTACATAATTTATTAATATTTTTATTTTTTATTTTTTATTTTTTTTATTATCACAACATATCACTTATTATACTTATATATTTTTTTATTTCTTTCTCACTAAGTATCTAATAAATTGTTAAGTGTCCAAAAATCAATTTTATTATTAGACGCTATAATAGTTATGCTATTTGAGTCAAAATTATCAAGTTTGGACACATTATCTATTCAATAGGAATATTGAATTAACTAGATGTCAACCCGTGCCACTTGTGAGGCACGGGTATATATTCTGAAAAATTTTATAATACATTTACTTTAAAAATTTGAACAATTTTTATTTTATTACAAAATGATTAAGATAAATATTATGATTATGGATAAGATTTTTAGAATTTACAATGATATATTTATATTTGTAATTTAAATAAAATTTATTTTAATTACATGTAATTTGTGGGATAAATAAAAAATTTGTTTTTTTAATACTTTAAATGCTTTAATCCCCAAATTTTAAAACAATTTAAATAAGAGAGTATAGTTGTTGATCTTTCTTTGAATCTGTAATGAAATATTATTTTTTTAACAAATTATTGTTAAATGGCTGATATTTTCTTGCTCTATTGGAATGTTAAAGGGTAATAATAAATAAATATGTGATATTGATATGTGGTAAGCTCGTCTAAGTTAAACTCTATTAAAAATGAAAAATTAGAAAATTTTAAAACTTCTAAATTAGAGTAATTAATTGATCAAGAAGAGACTCTTAGAATTTTTAGTATCAAGCAAATATCCTTTATCTATTTATAATATACAAATTGTGAACTATGAATTGTAGCATCACCATGAAAGCAATATTTAACAATAAAATTTTGCCACATCAACATTTTAGCTTAGTTCTCATTCTATCTTTTAAACACAACTTTTGATATACTTTCTCCCTTAACCTTGTAATAACTCTATTTTAATTTTCATTAATTGTAATAATCAGTACTACAAAAAGAAATTTTTATAACTGGTATTTAAATTGGTTATTTCGACCCCGATTTAAATAAAAATATGGTGGCATTTTTGTAAATAATTGCAAATCTTTTTAAATCAGTTATCACTTAACCAATCTAAAATAGTGTTTTTAAATCGGTTATAGTTATAATAGATTTAAAAAGATAATAGATTTAAAAAGAGCTTTTTTAAATCGATTACAATTATAACCAATTTAAAAAGTTTTATTTTAAATTGGTTACCCATTCAACCGATCTAAAAAGAAATTTGAAAACCACAATCTGGTGCACCAAGCAATCGCTTAATGTCTTCATTTTCTCGTTTCTCAACTCCCCTTCTCTCTCTCTTCACCTCGATCTAAAAAACAAGAATCTTTCTTCACCTTTGGACAACTCCTCCCTCCTCTGCCACGCACACCACCTCCCCAAAATCCTCTAACAACATAAAAGTGTTCATTTTCTGCTTTGCATAAAGCGGCCACACCACCATGGGACCCTGTTAAGGATGCTCTCCAAAACAGAATTCCAATTGCAACGTGTGACGAAACCACCTGTCACCTTCGCCACTCTAAGTCTTGCTCCTGCCCAGCCATCGACTCCTCCGCCGACGCCCCCCCCCCCCCTCGGCTGCTTCTACGAGACCAGCCTCCACAGCACCTGCTTTGATCTCTTCACTCACGGCTTCAATCTCTTCATCACGCCAGATCTTCGTCGCTCCAAGTCCTGCTCTTGTCTCTCCACCACTCCTACTTCTCCTATCTTTTCACCCGCGACTACACCAGAAAAACCTACAACCCTTAAGGTTTTGGTTCCTGATCTGTTTGTTGCTTTAGAAGCTATTTTAACATTTCGGCTTGTCCTTCATTTTCCTGTTCATGCTAGTAGCAATTGATCCAGGAAGCTTCAATAAAAGTATAGCAAAACATTTAACTTGATTCCCAAATGAATCGAGTTAAAAAACCTTTTTTTAAATCAGTTCAAAATCTGATTTAAAATCGCATACTTTTTTATATCGCCTGTATTTAAATCGATTCAAGAAAAGATTTAAAAAACCCTTTTAAGCAATTTAAAATGCATTTTTTACAATATTGAATTATCAAATTTCATAACTTCTAATTCTAATTAATCTTCATAACTTACGTTCAAATAGAAAAATAGACTATTTATTATACATTAATTTCAAGTCAAGGTTTATCCTAATCTAACCCGAAAGGGGTTTAGAAACTCATAGAGTAGATAAACACAGAAAGAAAATAATAAGAAGATAGATAATAAGCCATGAATCTTGAGAATCAAACCCTAATTCTTCAAAATCCAAAGCCGGAGATGAATCTTCAAGCTCTTTCTCGCTTCTGGTCCTCAGATGAGTCAAAGTTTAGTTTAACCCTCCCATAAGATAAGCACTTGCATCACTTTCTTCTTTATACTTGAAGAGCTCCTAAAGACCTTAAACCTAAAGTAGTTTCTCTCCTCAAGAAGTCCTTCATTTGCATTATTATCATCAAGGTACCACTGAATGTCATTGTAAAGTTCTTCATATGAGACTTTCATGTTACTATTTGGCCATGTGTCGCTACCTCACAAATTCTACCTCTTATTAATGCTACAAAGTATTTATTATTTTTTCTATAATTGAGATTACAAATTAATCATTAATATATGACCACCAATTAAATACAATTTCAAATTATCATTTACTCATTTCAAGTTGTAACAACAATATCACATTCATTACAATATAACTACTAATAAAATACAATTTCAAAATATTAGTTACTCATTTCAAATTATAATAGCAATATCACATTCATTACAATTTCAAGCCTTTCTTGCATTCATTAGAATTTGATTACCCTTTTAATTACTCATTGAATGGAAAAGATAACAATCCTTCCTTTTTTTCACTTGCCACAAGAGGGCTGAGTCAAGTCCACATCTGTTGGTGCACAATGAAATAGAGTTCTCTTACACACTCCTTTTGTATGGTTGCCCAACCCACTTGTACCTATTGAAAGTAATTTCAAAGCCATATGCAAATTGTGAAAGCATGGTTGAAAGGACTACTTCAAATATCAACAACAAAGGCAAACATATGGAAACATTGGTTCAATTTGTCATTCAAGAACAATGTTGCCTCTTCCTTGTGTGAAGATAAGAGAGAATCTAATGTTAGAAATGTCACTCCTTGGGTGACTCACACTACAAGGAGAGCTTTTAATGCGAAGACCAAAGCAATTGCACACCAAGAATGTGACCAGCTTCTCAGTTCAAGTACTTGGTGCGAGGTTATAGAGGCTTTAATGCTCGCTCAGGGAATGCATTCAAACAAACAAATGACACAACAATTGCTCACTTTTGTGTTACCTCTCTACTTTGTTCATGCTCTTCTACAAATTCATTTCTCTAATTACTCAACTTCTTATAACCTAGCTAACATAAATGATATTCAAGTTACACTATCGAAGAATATTTTGGAAGAATATTCAAGGTGTTAATAGTGTTAAATCTCCCCCACGAATCAACCATTTTAACATGCTTTTTTTTAATTAATCTATTCCAATAATCTTTATTATGTCTACTTTGTTTTTGTCATCAAGAAACATGCATCATAATCTAAATTGATTTTTTTTTATTAAATTGCCTAATACAACTGTCAATTTGATTATGTTTCTTTAATGTATGATACTCTAGACATTTTTTTTTCTCTAAACTAAAACATTACTATTCATATTTGCACCACCTTGTAGCATACATTCTTCATCAACTAAAAGGATCCTTGATCAACACATTCCAATTTGTAATGTATTATAGATGTTATTTGACATATGAATACTTCTAGAGGTTTATAGAAAAATTTTCCATTTCAATCACAACTTCAAACTTGATAAGTAGACTTAAATATTAATCTAGTGAAGCCAACATAAATACACCTCATATTATATTCACAATGCATCATTATTAAATTTAAAATATATTTTGATTTTATACATTTAAAATACTTATACATAATATATGAGATATACTTTGCCTAAACACTTTTTATTTCCCACAATGTTATAAACTCCTTAATGATGTAACTGGCCTTTTAAATTTCAAATGACAGTGGTACCATTATGATACTACAAATGTAACAATTTCATTGTAATATTTGAGTGTCATGTATCTCCTAATTCAATACAAATTTAAATAATCAATCACCTTACAAACCATATTAAATATATCATTCTCTCAATTTTCACATCTATTATAATATATCTAACTAGATACTTCACCTGACCAGGGGCCTTTTAGAAAGGGCCAAGTATGTCGATCCTCCACCAGATAAATGGCAAGGGGGAAGTAAGTGTGGTCAGATCTTCAAGGGGAGCGAGATGAATGTTGGAGCATTTTTGGCATCTATCACATTTTTTAGTAAACTCCATAGCATCATTCTTCAACGTCGGCCAATAATAACCCGCTCTGAGTATTTTCTTAGCTAGGGCCCTGCCTCCTAAGTGTTGTCCACAACATCCCTCGTGTATTTCTGCCATTACATACTCGGATTCCAACTTTCTCAAGCATCTTAGTAAAGGTTGGGAAAAGCCACGTCGATAGAGCTTGTCATTGATAATGCAAAAATGTGCAGCCAACCTTTCTAACCTCCTTACTTCTTTTTTATCCTTTGGGATGATGTGTTCCTTTAAGTAGTTAATAATAGGGTCATCTAGCACGACTCCGATTCTACCGTCATAACGAGATTACGCTTGTGGATTGTTTGTTGAATGATTGACCTATTATTGCGGAGGATTTTGTACTTGCCAGCTTGGACAAGATGTCGGCTCTCATGTTTTTTCCGTGGGGTATATAGACAAAATTTATCTTATCAAAACTTGTGATAAGAGTCTTGACTTTTGCCAGATATTTCTGCAACATTGGCTTTTTAGCTTGATACGTTCCGTTAATCTGCGAAGTCATCAACTGTGAATCATTGCACACACACAGTGAGGTTGTGCCTATGTCAGATGCCATCACCAACCCGGCTATACATGCCTCATACTCTACCTAGTTGTTGGAGGTAGGAAATGTGAAAGTTAAAGACTGCTCCAAAACAACTCCACATGCGGATTCCAACAATACATCGGCTCCACTACTTTTTTCATTGGATGACCCATCAACAAAAAAAGTCCATGTCAAAGCTTTAGAAGCAGGATCTGTTAAAGTTAGCTTTGCAATAAAGTCGGCTAATGCCTGGGCTTTTGATGCCTGTCTCAACTATATTGAATCTCGTGCTTAAATAATTCGATAGCCCAAATTGTCATCCTACCAACTAGCTTGGGTCTGTGTAAAATATGTTGAATGGGCTGATTCGTCTTCACCACAATCTGATGTGACTGAAAATATGGTCTGAGCCACCTCACTACCATAACAAGTGCAAACACAACCTTCTCCACCTTCGAATATCTTGATTCAACACCTTGGAGGGACCTGCTTACAAAGTAGATTGGTTTTTGTCCTTCTAGTGTCTCCCTTATTAGTGCGACACTCACGACTTCATCGGCAACAGCTAAACACAAGTATAATACTTCACCTGACTTGGGCTTAGTGGGTAAGGGAGGGGACGACAAAGTTTCTTTTAACCTTCTAAATGCAACCTCACACTCCTCGGTCCAATCAAATGGTTTGCCCTTCCTCAAAAGCCAAAAGAAAGGAAAGGCATTCTGTGCTGATTTAGCTATAAATCTCGTTAGTGCGGCTAAATGTTCAATCAACTTTTGGACCTCTTTTACATTCTGAGGGCTTTTCCCCTCCAATATAGCTCGACATTTTTCTGGGTTTAACTCAATGCCCCTCTTAGATAACATGTACCCTAGGAACTTTCCCACTGAGACTCTAAACGTATATTTATTGGGGTTTAACCTTATATTGTACTTCGTTAACTGGGTGAAAGTCTCTTATCATATCGTCGACATATACTTCTAAATTCTGCCCTATCTGCTCCTCAAACACCTTGTTCATCACCTTCTGGTATCTAGCCCCAACATTTTTCAACCCAAATGACATAACCTTATAACAATAATAAGCCTTTTTAGTCATGAAGGCGGTCTTCTCTTGATCTCCTGGATAAAGCGAAATTTGGTTATATTTGGAGTATGCATCCATGAAGGAAAGGTAGCGATACCTAGAAGAACCATCCACCAATTGTCAATGTTGGGGAGAGGATATGAATCCTTTGGGCAATGCTTGTTAAGATAGGTGTAGTCAACACATATTTGCCATTTACCATTCTACTTCTTAACAAGGACCGCATTGGCAAGCCAAGTGGTGTATTTCACTTCCCGAATGAACCTGGCATTCAACAGCTCGTTGACCTGCCTCTCAATCTCCTGTAAGCGTTCTAGAGCCATCTTCTTTCTTCGTTGGCATACCGACTTTATTGAAGGATCTACTTCTAGTCAGTGAAAAAAAATGGGTTCTATCCTAGACATGTCTGTTGGTTTCCAAGCAAACAAACCGACATTATTCTTCAAAAAGGTTTCCAGTTCCGCCTTTATTCTATCGTTGAGGTTGGCACCAATTTTCACGACTTGACTGGCTTCCTTACCAATCTGGACTGGGATGCATTCTCCTTCTAGTTCTAGACGGGGTATCCAAGAATCCCTTTTTTTATCTCATCTTGGTAATCTAGCTCTGTTAATAATACTTCGCCTTTTCCAATGTTGGGTTTATATTCTAACTCCAATTTGGGACCGACTTTAAGAGACTCCTTATATCATTGTCTTGCCTTTTTTTGATCATCTCGCAAAGTGACTACCTCTATGTTATCGCTCACAAACTTCATCGCCATATGCGATACTGAGATAGCAGCTCCCAAAGCATTCAACGTCAGTCTCCCTAAGATGGTGTTGTAGGAAGATTTAGCATTTACCACAATGAACTGAGTTGCCACTGTCTATGTGAAAGGCCGCTTTCCAAAAGTCACGTGTAACTTTATATACCCAACTGGTGTAATGTGATGCCTTGAGAATCTAATCAAATCTTAGTTTTATGGCATTAACTTGGATTATGAAATTTTTAGCTTCTTAAAAGGCTCATAAAACATTACGTCGGTAGCTCTTCCAATATCCGCTAAGAGCCTATGTGTAACGACCTAACTGTCGCTGCTAAACATACATCACATACACCTTATCAAGTGAATAAAAGCTTAACATGTCTGTATATATGTCATACATATCAATTGAGAAATCCATCTATCGCTCCTATCATCATCATGTATACACAACTATGGGATAACACCAACCCATATCAAAGATATAAAAAAATATATATACATCATTGGGGAAGCGGAATACAACACTTACTCCTTATAGCTGGTCAATCTATACAATCCCATCCCAAAGAATATAAAGAAGCTAAACCATAGCTAAAGCAACAAAACTTGGCTTTCCCAAGCCAACATCTCCAGCTCTCAGCTCTAAGTCACCAAACCTACGGAAGCCTCGCCACCTGCTCCCACGCCATAAGACATGACCATCACAGGCACATCAACGCAATAGCAACAATAGGACAACCAACAACAACAAAACATGGCAAGGGTAAGCTTACTAAAACAATGGCATGGCATATGTTTATGGAAATCATCAACAATTCATAATATTCCATCACAAGTATATGGCATACCATCATATATCCAGAGTTATCAACATCTACATATAGATGTACATATATAAAGCATTCATTTACATGGCAAAGAGTTCTCAATCCAAAACTCCATATCACCACCAATCCGTCACAACTATGTCAATGCATGATGACACGACTCTCGAGAGATTTACAATATATCGGGCGATCAGCCAAGTCTCAC
The DNA here is from genome assembly GCA_004329165.1 of Spatholobus suberectus. Taxonomy (NCBI): domain Eukaryota; kingdom Viridiplantae; phylum Streptophyta; class Magnoliopsida; order Fabales; family Fabaceae; genus Spatholobus; species Spatholobus suberectus. The sequence continues at coordinate 66,523,234 of CM014731.1, forward strand.
CCCCTACTGTGGCCTATCTAAGTACCATTCAGAGATTGCCAAACTTTGATTTGCGGATAAGCTTAGTGGTTTGTTAGGATAAGTGTATGTAGGTGGTGGCTTACCGCGACACAAGGCCTGCATCACCTTATCCTTCTGCAGAGTCACCCATCCACTCATCCCCGAAGGCCCATCGTCAGCTGCTCCACGTCTTATCCAACACTAGGTTGAAGGTCCATCTGAGTTCCAACTCTGGTCACCATCCAACTTACGTGCCTACCCGCACCACGGCATGAGGTCCATCGTTAGCTACCTCAGCCGCCAACTATGCATGAATGCATGTACTACACACCATCAACCACTCAACCACAACCAATAAACATACAACATATATATATGTATATCAATACAACCAATGGCAAAGAGGTCCATCGTCAGCTACCTCCCATGACCACTCACATCCATCAACACCATGCCAACTCTAATCCGGCCTCAATCATAATCAACAGGTAAGGCCCTATCTAAGCAGCCCACCTCGTGAGGAACAATGTCATACATAACAAGTGGAGGTCCTATCTAAGCAACCTTCCACCTCAATGACACATCCAACCACTAATTCATAATTTAAAACCAAGGTTCTCTTTAAAAACCATTTGGAAGATAGGTAAATCTAGAGATTTACAAAAAACCTTCGAATCAATTCGCTTCGTTAAATTTAAGAAAATCATATCCCAACTGGACAACTCTCCATCATTCTCAAATAGAACCTTTAAAAATGTATAATACCCTTTTTATATGTGTATATACAAAATACTTCGCGTTTTGAAATGAAAATTGTGAAATCTTAAATGGTACATTCAATTCTGAAATAACAGATTATGTACTGTAGTAACAGATTATGTATCGTAGTAAAAATGCATTAGAATTCATTTTTCAGCAGGGATGATCGATTATGGGTTTCCATAATCGATTATTTCCAAACCAAAACTAGAAGAAACTTTTCTGAAACCTAGATAATCAATTATCAAAGTTCATAATCGATTATTCCCGAAACAAAATCATAAAAACATTTTCTGAAACTCCATATAATTGATTATGTGATCCCCATAATCGATTATATGCGACAATTTTTTCGAAAAAAATGCAATTTTCTACAAAAAAAACTCAAGCTTTTCAACCAAATAACATAGATTTTCGAATCAATGATGTTCCAACAACATCAATCCACCTCAACCAAGTTCATACACAACAGATTATACAATCAATCCAACATTTCATCACATAGTCATCAATTTCTCATCCAAATCTCAAAATTTCTCCCAAAATCCATTTTCATCCAAAACAAACGAAAATGGCAACATCCACAAAGATTCCATTGATTATACGGCAAGAAATCAACATACCAACAATTATTAACACAAAACAACTGATTTGTAAGCTTCCCTTACCTCTAAAAGTCTCTGAATTTGAATTTTGGTTCTTTGAGAAACTTGTGTCTTGAGCCAAAACCTTCCACAGATTGATCTTCTTCTCGTAACAATACTAGACTGGGCTTGGGAATCCTCATAACACCCTTAGTAACCTCATATTTCTAGAGAGAGATTGAAAGAGAATTGAAGAGAGAGAAAGCGTAGAGAGAGAAAGAGAATGGGAGAATGAGGGGAAATCCCCCCTTCCCTTATATATCCAACCTCCCCGGAGCTCTCACATAGACTTTTGGCCAACTAAGGCCCAAACCTCACCAAGCCACTTCCTTTCTCTCAAAACTGGTCTAACTTAACTATTTTCTCTCAAAAACCCAAAATAATTCTCACAACATATCCAAATTGGCTTAAGCACATATCTCAAATTTCCTAAATTCAAACCATAATTTCAAACCAACAATTCACAACCATCATCACATACAATATACCATACATAGCAACAATTCATTTATTTCTTTTAAACACCATAATCACATATTAGTTTACATTTTTAGTTATTAAACCACTAAATCATACATTAAGAAAATCACGGCATTACACTATGAACCTCTTTACTCGCCAAGAGACCATTTACCACAAGAGGATCATCATGGTTTGGTACAATATCAGCATAGTCAGAATCATCAAAAGTTAATGGCGGTGCTTTCTTTTCAGTAGGATTACCAACAACACGAATCCTAAAAGAGGTTGTCAGTACTTCTCTAGCGTGTCTTTTTTTTGCATTGTTTAACGAGCCCCACCAAAGAATCCACCTACTATGACGTAAATGATCTCATGACTCCTCATAGGGGAATGAGTGGGAGATCTTGTGGGTCGTTGGGATGATAATCGTTGTGGTGACTTTCATCATATAACCTAAACCTCGGCATCATCTCGCAAAGGCCAAGGTGGAGAATGGCCCCTCAGAGGACTATGTCTACGTGGTGATCTCTCCATCCTCAGGGGAGAATGCTCCCTTCTAGGACTCCTAGTTCTCTCCCTCTTTGGTAGTAGGAAATATTGGAATTTGCTGCAGTTATCTCCACCTTGCTTCACAAAGTAGCTAAGTCTTTCCCGCCTTATCAATACTTCAATGGTGTCCTTTAGCTGGTAGCATTTGTTAGTATTATGCCCCGGTGCCCTATGATATCGGCAAAACTTAGACTGATCTCTGCCTTCTTTGTTTCTCAACGGCTTCAGAGGTTTTATCTTTTCTTCAACGAATTCCATGTTGAATACCTTGTTCAAGATCTTTCCCCTAGAAGTATTCAATGGCGTGTATTCCTCAAACCTCGGTCCTCCTTTATACAAACCTCGGTCCTCACAATGCGGCGGGTTCTTTTTCTGCATTACAATCTAGGCCGTTTTCACCTTCCCGGCCTCAAGCACATTCTCATAGTTAATATATTTCTCTGCCTTCTTTAGGAACTCCTCCATTGATGTCGAAGGCGTTTAAGCAATTGATGTAAAGAAAGGTGAACCTTCCTTCACCCTATCCTTTGCTAGCATTAGGACTACTCCACCCGGTAAGTTTTCAGTCGCCCTTGCTTCTTGGTTGAATCTGCTAATACAATCCTTAAGCGGCTCATCCGTACCTTGGCAAATCCTCCTCAGGTTGGCCTCAGTTTTAGGTCTGGCTTTGCTGGTCGTAAAAGCAATCCTAAACTTCTCCCTCAGTATCATCCACGAATCAATGAATCTTGGCTCCAAAGACTAAAACCATTTCAACGTCGTTCCCTTTAGTGAGAGCGAGAATGCTCTACATGTCAATGAAGCAGAAGCTCCTTTGTAGGACATTGCCGATTCGAACATCGAGAGGTGATCGTTTGGATCGGTAGATCCATCATACAATTCCAGAGAAGGCAACTGTTGTAACTGCTTCGGAACCTACAAATTCAAAATTCTTGAAGAAAAAGGAAGGTTGAATAGAATCATCTCATCATCTTCGTTCACCTCAACAGCCATGTGCGCATTGTGCACCTCCTGCCCAACGTGACTTGGTTGCAAAGTTAATGCTGCCGACCTCTCAGTGTGATCATAACTATTCTCCATGATTTTCTTATTCTCTTTCTCAGCTTGAAGTTCCACAATGATCCTTTCTTGCTCTGTCAATGTCTCTCCCTACTGCTGTAGCAAAGCAGTGAGATCAGCCATAGTGACTGATGGTGTCAGAACATCGTTTGCCTCAAGGACAAGCTTCAGGCATGACGGAAGCGGCTTCGCCATCCCTAAGCGGTGGTGGCGGAAGCTTCAGTGGCGATGGTGCCACAACAAACTTACGATTTCTTATGCTAACCATCACGAATGAATCTCCAAAAACAACGAAGAGCGAAAAAAGAATCAGAAAATGATTCCCACAGATGGTGCTAATGATGTGTGGTGAACACAAGGAAAATCTCTAGTGAGCTCCCATAGTGGTCGCAGATGTCTCCGGTGATGGAACCTGCAAGGACTCTAATGCTTAAGTCAGTGAGGGCATAAAAGTGAGTGAGAATGAGAGAGAGCGTGTATACCTGATGGGTATGGACCCCTTTATATAGAGTGTTTTGGAGGGAAATATAGTTAAGCATAAACCTCTGACCAGGATAAGTAAGACAATACCGTTCGGGATACATGTGGTTCTGTTAACTGAGATAGGCGGTGGAGTAGACTGATTTGGGAGTTAGCATCTGGGTAACCCCCAGAACGGTATATATCTATTTACTTAAAGGTATTTATGTCATTTTATAAATATACTTCTTTCTCTTCTGTCATCCTTTTCTTCTCTTTTTTCTCCAACCAAACAATTAAACAATCATCTCACTTTCTACTGTTTTTTCTCACTTTTTTCCTTTTACTTTCTTTCCTCTATATTTCTTTCATAAACCAAATAAAGTGTAAGTATTTTCCCTTGCACCGTTGTATGGTATATGGTTCTGTTTGCACAAATTTCTTCATAAGAAGTTATACAAAAAGAAAATAAGAAGGTAAAATGAATTGAACTTTTTCTATAAAGCTAAAATATAACTTATGTACTTAACTTTTATAAAAAAAAAAATTATTTTATTTTTTAAAAATTTTAAGATATGTAAATTAATTTTAATTTTAATTTATAAAAAAATTCAATACATTTTACTTTATTATTTTCATCTCCTATAATGCCTATGAAAAATTTTATACAAACAAGACCTATAGGGGGAGAGGCATGATTAGAAGCTTCCACGAAATTGAAGGAGACTAAGACGGGTTGGTGGATTCCGTATAGAAGTACTACCATCTTCCAATTGCTTGCATGCAAAATAAATAAGTTACTGTCACCTTTTATTTTTATTTATTTTCGGGGACAAGTGGTGTCCTTAACAAATTAACTTTAATTTAAACCTAACAAAGTCATCAACGGTTTTATAGCCAAAAGTGGAAAATAAAATTCGGATCTGATTGAAAGATTAAAATAATTTCATTATCAACTAGCCTTCACGAATTTAAAACTTAACAATTATTGCTTGCCCGCAAAATATCGAAATTTATGCCTTTGTTCATTTATCTGTCACTCTATCACCTTAATTGCATTAGACCTCATTAATGAAGGTTTTAAAAGAGTCGGACTATAATATTATAAGTGTATTTAGTAAAACCATTTTCATAAACTAACTAAAAGTTTATAAGTTATCTCATTATAAAGTATTTAATAAGATTAGCTAATATTAATAAATATAAAATGATATAAAAGAACATATTTAATTATTTAATTATATATATATATATATATAAATAAATAATTAAATATGTTCTTTTATATCATTTTATATTTGTTAATATTATATATATCACTCTCAATATGTCATTCATTGTCTAACTTCCTATAATAAATTATGGTTTAATTACCTTTTTGGTCCTTATCATTACGCAAACTTTACGTTTTGGTCTCTGTAGTTGACAATAATTCCTTTAGTTCTTATACATGTACCTTTGATATTGGTTTGATCCTTGCCGTCAAGTGTGTCTTAACTTCGTGAAAGAAAACCGTCATAAAATGAAAATTAGCGATGAAGAACGGCCATAAATTAATATTTTTTGCCTTTTTTTTTTTCAATTTGTGGCAGTTTAAAATGGTAGAGACTAAACTGATATTGAAAGTATATGTATAGGAATTAAAACAGACTATTTTGAACTATAAGAACCAAAAGGTAAAGTTTGTGCAACTATAAAGACTAAAAAGGTAATTAAACCATAAATTATCAATTTTGTTGTAGATCTCTTTCATGTCAATAAATCTCTCCTCTAGATTTATATTGCCCATGTCATCATTAATATTTGTAAGCTCATCCTTAGGTATATCTAATCTGGATGTTTGGACTCTAGAAAGCATCATCTCTACTAGCTTTTCGCGTTTTTGAACCAATAAAGTGTTTCTTCTTGCTTTTTTTACATAGGAGTTGTGGTGCTGCATGCTTGTAATTGTATTTCCTTCTTAACATGTTCTGCTTGCTTTTCTGTTTCCTTACTGGAACTAAATAATCAGGATCTCTGAATTAGGAAAGTATTCAAAGGGTGTAATGGACGAGGACATTTTGGTGTGCACATATATGGTGATTATTAAATACATTAATTATGATATATACTATAAAGTTTTAATATTAATAGTTTTAATTACCTTTTTGATCCCTATAGTTGAAAACAATCACTTTTAGTCCCTATAGATTTACTTTCGATTCTGGTTTGGTCCTTACCGTCAAGTGTGTCTCAACTCCATAAAAGAAAACCGTTACAAAATTAAAATTGGTGGTGAAAAACTGTCACAAATTGACCTTTTTTGGTGTTTCTTATTCAATTTGTGGTGGCTTAAAATAGTAGGAACCAAACGATATCAAAGTGCATGTATAGGAAGTAAAACGAATTGTTTTTAACATATAGGAATTAAAAGATAAAGTTTATGCAATTATAGGAACCGAAATGGTAACTAAACCACATTAATATAATATGGAAGTGGTGAATTAATATTTTCATTCATTTTGGTCTTTATTTCCGTGAAATTCTTCTTGAGTTGTCATCATACTTTCATTTAATAGTTACCGGCTAAAAACTAGTTTATTAGAAATGAAAGTATCACAGAATTTTTTTAAAAAAATTATGTTATGTTTTGAATGACAGTAACAATATTAATCATTTTATAAATTAATGTATTTTATATTTGTGTGTGCACATATATTCATTGTCATTTTGTAGAAAGTTTAACCTATTGTTTAGGCTTTGTTTCTAGGAAACTTCCCATTTTGCTTTTTCACAATTGAGTTTAAGAAATTTCAATCCAACTTCATGGTTACAGTTCTTGAAATCCTTTTATGAATATTGATAAATGTACATCCTAAAAAAATAAAAGAAAAAATAATAAATGTAACAAATAATGTGATGAGAAATAAAGAGAGAAATGAAAAAAAAATGAAGAATTAATAGGTGTACATTAACTCTTTGCTTAGAAGAGAAGAAAAGAAAGAAAAAGAAAAAGCAAGGAAAAGCACATTTATCAAAAAAGTTTTCTCCTTTTGACATATAAGAAAACAAGAGAGAAAAGAAAAAAATGTTGTAAGTCTCACTAAAATTCTTTCCCTCCAATTTGAGAAGAAAGAAATTATTAAGGGTTTAAAAGTAATAAAATTATTACTATCCTTACCCTTTATAATAACAACAAATATAAATAAAACTATTGTTTTTACAATTATTGTTTTATTTCAAAGAATAATATAAATAATTTTAAATTTATTAATACTTTTAAATTTATTTTAAATCTATCTTTATTTTTTATTGATTTTTTTATTATTGTCGTTAACAACTTATTTTTTTCCTTTTTAACTATATAGTATAGACATTCACTATGAAAATAAATATTTTTTTCATTTTTTACATATTCTATTTTTGTTTTATTTAATAGATAAAATAAATATTTTAAATTTATCTTGAATTTTGATGTAATATTTATTTTTATATTTTTATTTCCTTTATTATATCTCTTTTTACATAGAGGTATTTATGTCATTTTATAAATATTTTCTTTCTTTCTTCTCATTCTTTTTTTCTATTTTCTCTACTACCAAACTATTGAACAATCATTTCTCTTTCTATTCTTTTTTCTCTTCTTCTCATTTTTTTTCCTTTTACATTCTTTCCTCTATATTTCTTTCATAAACCAAAGTGTAAGTATTTTCCCTTACACTGTTGTATGGTATATGGCTGTTTCCACAAATTTCTTCATAAGTATCTATAAGAAAAGAAAATAAGAAGGTAAAATAAATTGAGCTTCTCTTATATAACTAAAATTAACTTATGCTCTTAATTTTTATACAAGCTCTTTTCATTTAATTTTTAAAAAAATTTAAGTATATAAATTAATTTTAATTTTTAAAAAAGGGTTAACACATTTTACTTTTTATTTTCATCTCCTATATTGATTATGAAAAATTTTATACAAACAAGACTTAGGAGAGGCATGAGTAGAAGCTTCAATGAAATTGAAGGACAATAAGATGGGTATGTGGATTCCTTATAAAGGTACCACCATCTTCCAATTGCTTGCCTGCAAACTAAATAAGTCACTGTCACCTTTTTATTTTTATATTTTTTTTCTGGGGACAAGTGGGGTCCTTAACAAATTAACTCTTAAGTGGAAAGTGGAAATAAGTCATCACCGGTTTTATAATCAAATGAGGAAAATAAAATTAGAATCTGATTGAAAGATTAAAATAATATCATTGTCAACTAACCTTCAGGAGATGTTAAGATTTAAAACTTAACAATTATTCCTTGCTTGCAAAATTAAATAAGTCACTCTCACCTTTTTATTTTTTATTTTTTTTCGGGGACAATTGGTGTCCTTAACAAATTAACTTTTAAACCTAACAAAGTCATCACCTGTTTTATAATCAAAGTGGTCAATAATATTAAGATCTGATTGAAAGATTAAAATAATATCAACCAACCTTCACGAGATGTGCCATTCTCATGCCCTCCAAAAAATTATTCTATTATATATACAGTGAGAGCAAGGCAAGGAAACGGCCAACGAGTTGATAGTTAAAATAGCAGGTAGGTGTTCAAAGTCTTTCTAACTATACGTACAATGCTGCTTTTTATTCTTATCAGAGTTTTCGATGCAAAATTATGACAATATTATCATATTTAAAATCCCAAAACTCAAAGGATTTGCTTTGAATATTTATGTCGTTCCTAACAACTCCTAAACCACAAGGCACGTAACTCTTGGGATGATTTAGTTTCTTCATTTCCAAAAAGAACTGTCCCTGTAGCAACAAGTTAACTTCCATTTTGGTAACGGATTGCAAGAGAACTCAAAGCAGCTCTTCTTCACATATGATGATAAGGAAATGCAATGTGTTAGTTTCAGAGGCTGATAATACTATTATATAAGCTTCTACAAGCAAACCAATGCACCTCCTGCTTTATAATCAAATTAAAGTGAACAGTAAAATCAGATCTCAAAAACTTTGATGACACTTTAAGTTCTGCATATCCAAAAATATTTTTTTATTTACTTATTTAAAAGATCTTTTGAAAAGGATGACTTAATTCCTTTATTTATTTATTTCTTTTAAGTTCATTACAAGTTCGAATGCCAATTTTGAAGAAAATGTCTGAGCATGTCATTTCCATCTCCCAGTAAACGAGGAATTTGCATTGCAAGCAACGTAGGTCCCAAATCTCAAAGCATAGGACACGTTAAAGGACGATTAGTAATTCTTAACATTTCTTTATAATTTCATACTAAAGTAAAATTACAGTTGACACCAAAGAAAATCAGCTGAAAATGCGTTCCACACGATGCTAAACAAAAGGAGATTCGAACTATATACCTGGGAATTGCAAAGCCTGAAAAATAGAGAAATTGAGCTAATGCACTTAAAAACATAAAGCCAAAATTTTTGAACCAGTTGAGTCAAACACGTGTAAGAAAAACGATTGTAAAAGAAAATTTTCACACATTTTCGAAAAAGCTAATTAGCTAAATAAAAAATTACTTGATTTCTAGTCGTTATTAAAGGTGGTTTTTAAATCAAAGCAAAATTTCAAAAGAAATGCTATATATTGAGCAAAGAAAAAAAGAAGATAGGAGATTTTAGGCATTCTCTTCAAAGATGCGTACTTGTAAATATTAATTTGTGCATATATTAAGATAGGTGTCATAATAATATGCATTAATATTATTAATTAATCACATACAATAAGCAAAAATACTTTATATTTGTGTGTGCGTATATATTTATTGCCTTGTTGTGGGATGTTTTATCTACCATTTAGGTGTTGTTTCTAGGAAGGCTCTCATTTTTCTTTTTCACAATTGAGTTTAAGTATTTTCAATCCATCTTCAAGCGAAAATTATGAGAATTTTCATTCTTACCTTTCTTGAAATTGATTTCAAAGACTTGCACTATTGTATGTGTGGTGTACGTCGTGGGACAGGCATGAAAATTAATTAAGATTCCTACTAGATGTTATAATAATGAGATCAAATCGTCTAAAGTATAATGGTGCAATATTTGATAAAGTAATGAAATGATTGGTCGGTATAACACTTAAATATAGACATAACCACACCAGATTTATTAAATATAAAAAAAAACCTCTCCATGTTCCTTAATATAGTTGTTTAACAAAAAATTGCTATAATGTGTATTATTAAAAGTAAAATTTAACAAAGTGTAATGAACTTATTTTTGTCACATTCGTCTAGTTTTAGCCCCACATAATGTATTTTTTATATATAAGTATAATAAAATAAAATAAAATATTTTGTTTTGTGTCAAAATTTCTAGAAAAGTGAAATATATAATTATATAATTTCGTAAATTCATGTATAACTTTTATTAAATTTACGTAAACTAAGTTTTTAGTAAATTAGTAAAAATGAATGAAAAATATTTTCCTCCAATTTTAATTTTTTTGGTAAAGACTACAGGCATCCTTCATAGGAGGCAATCCTACTTAAGTCGTGTAGGACTACTATGGGTGGTAAACTCTCTTTCTGAGTATTTAATGTAGTCACATACCTAGGGCTCGAACTTAAGACCATTTGATAAGCTGGAACAACCTTGTGTGAGTTGATCCACGCGCTCAATGGTGTTCTATTTCTAATTGAGATATACATGAAAAAAATTATAATTTCATTTAAAATCCATTTGAAATATGTAAATTAAATAATATAACTTTTGTCTAAAACTTGTTTTAAACTCATGCAACACACAAGTTCAAAGTTAAATATCAAATGTATAAAAGAATATTTACAAAAACATTCTTGATCTTTTGTTTAAAAATATAGATTAAAATATAGTTTCTTTTAAATATAGAATTTAATTTTGATATGTTTAAAAGCTTTTTAAAAAAATGCCTTAAATGTAATTTTTAAAATAAATACCATAAAATGTAGTGATTTTTAGTAGTATGAAAAGTTATGATTAATTTATAGCACAAAATATTTTTATACTCTATATACATCTAAATAAATACTTAAAGATATAGATAAATGATAGAGTTCAACTCCATTGTTTATGTATATTATTTAGTATACTATAGATAAATAATTTTTTTATGTTTGATAGCTAATCTAAGAACTTGTGCATTAGACGGGTTTAAAACTAGTTTTAGACAAATCTCATATTATTTTATTTGCACATTTCAAATGAATTTCATGTAAAATTAACATTATTAATTGACCTATTTCAAATGGACTTTAAATGAAATTATAATTTTTAATTGTATATTTCAATTAGAGTTGGAAGAAAATATTTTTTATTCATTTTTATTAATTTACCAAAAATTTAGTTTATGTAAATTTGATAAAAGTTATACATCAATTTGAACTAGTATTATATAATTATATATTTCACTTTTCTGAAGATTTTGAGATGAAATAAAATAATTTGTTTAAATTCCATTTCACTTATATATAGCAAATACACTATATGGGATAAAACAAGACGAATGTGTCAAAAATAAGTTCATTACATTATGTTAAATTTGACTTTTAAAAGTATGTATATTATAGCAATTTTTTTGGGTAGAAACATTATAGTAATTATTTGTTAAACAACTATATTTAAGAACATAGAGAGGCTCAATGAGTGTAGCTCGGTTGGTAACACAGTTTATGGGAGAGGACTTTGGTTCGATTTCCACAGAATACATCATCAGGAAGGGACGAAGAACTTTAAGTGACACTAAGTCCCGGACTGAGGATTAGTCTCATAGCCAATCCAAAAGGACCGAAGCTTGTGAGGATACCATGGGGTCCCACCGAGAATCCAAAGACCCTTTATGATGGTTACCAAAAAAGAAAAAAAGAACATGGAGAGTTCTTTTTATGTATAAAGAATGAATCAAGTGGGATCAAGTCTATAATTTAAATGATATACTGGTAAATCATTTTACTATTTTATCAAATATTGTACCATTATACTTTAAAGGGTCTAATTTCAGGCAAGGACATGGCCACATTTGAAAGTTAAAATAGAGAGTAGGGCCAAGCAACAATATGTGACTCATTTTGATTGTGTGAAATTTATTGCGTGACATGGTCACAATTGAAAGTTAAAATAGCGGGTAGGGCCAAGCAACAATATGTGACTCATTGTGATCGTGTCAAATTTATTGTGTTAACGCGTGTTTGTTCAAAACTATACTTACAATTAGGGATGACAAAAAAATCTGTACCCGCAAGTAAAATTCACTGTGGATATTAAATGGATATCTGTTTATTAATAGGGCAGGGACAAGTAGTAAGATACTCGTATCTGCAGGTACCCACATTTTATAATTATTTAAATACCTTTAATTAAATATAAAGTAAATTATTTTAATTTATTTTTTGTATAAATATATATTTCAAAATTATTTATTTTTAGTATAAATATATGTTACAAAATTAGTTTTTTAGCATAAATATATGTTTCAAAGGTATTTATTTTTTTTTTATTTTATTGTTTTCTTTTTGTTTAAATTTTACATTTTAACAAATATTCATGAATACGCATGAACCAACGGGTATAAATAAAATTTGTAGATACCCACTTAACGGGTACTCATATAAATACGGACAAGTATAGAAGGACTACTACCTATATCCGCCTCGTCCCATTTACATCCCTACCACAATGCTGTTTTTTATTCTAATTAGAGTTTTCTCCTTTTGGTGCAAAATTTTGATAATATCATCCTATTTAAAATCCCAAAATTCAAAGGACTTGCCTTCAATATTTATGTCGTCCTTACTAGCTCCTAAACCACAAGACACGTCAGTCTCAGGATGATTATATTTCTTTCCTACCCATAGTTTCTTCTTTTCAAAAAGAACTGTTCCGGTAGTTTAGAAGTAATCTCCAACCTGTTAACTACATTTTTGTAATAGATTGTAAGAGAATTCAAAGCAGCTCTTCTTCACCTCTGCATTGTTATCTTCAGGGTCGAACGATTGAAAGCACAAGAAAGGGAAACGTATATTATATGAGCCTCAACGAACAAACCAATGCACCTCCTGCTTTGTAATCAAAGTGAGCAGCAAAATCAGATGTCAAAAACATTGATGACAATTTAAGTTTTAGATCTCCAAAAGTAATTTTTTTACTTATTTAAAACATCATTTTAAAAGGATGACATAGTTCCTTCTTCTTTTTAATTAAGTTCATGACGAGTTCGAATGCCAATTTCATAAAAAATATGTGCACACGTCGTCATTTCCATCTCCCAGTCCACGAGGAATTTGCCTTGCAAGCATCGTAGGTCCCAAATCTCAAACCAAAGGACACGTTAAATGACGATTAGTAATTCTTAACATTTATTTAAAATTTCACACTAAAGTAAAATTACAGTTGTCAACAAAGAAACTCAGATGAAAATGCATTACACTTACACTATCTCAAAAGATACAGTTTCGCTCTGCAAGAATTAATTTCAACTCAACTTCGAGAAGTTATAACAATAACAATTTATTTAATAAAATGTATATTATATTGTATTATATAATATTATATATGGTCTCCGACGACTCTTAAGACAATTTTTCATTTCGCCTACCGACTACAGCCTTTTCATTCTCCACAGGCTTTCTCCTTTGTTTTAAAAGGACTTGTCCTCTCACTCCTTCCTTGAGAGCATTATTACCCTACACATTACACAGCATCTTCAGCCGTTAAGCTTTCACCTTTTGCAATGGCTTGCCGTAGCATCCAAACCAGCTCTTCATCACACACAACGAATTTTGATGTGTTTGTAAGCTTTAGAGGAGAGGATACTCGTAACGGTTTCATTGATCACCTTTTTGCAGCTCTTCAGAGGAAAGGTGTTGTTGCTTTCAGGGACAACCAAAATATCAATAAAGGGCGACTCTTGGAACCTGAGCTCTTGCAGGCAGTCGAAGGATCACGTGTTTTCATTGTTGTCTTCTCAAAGGACTATGCATCGTCCACATGGTGCATGATAGAGCTCACAAAGATTATCGATTGGGTTGAAGAAACAGGTCAAAGTGTGCTCCCTGTTTTCTATGATGTCACTCCTTCTGAGGTCCGAAAACAGAGTGGAAAGTTTGAAAAAGCTTTTGCTGAACACGAAGAAAGGTTCAAAGATGATTTGGAAATGGTAAAAAACTGGAGGGAAGCTATGAAAGCAATTGCCAATCGTTCTGGGTGGGAAGTACAGAATAAGTAAGTACTTAGCCATATTTTTTTATATTCCATATATGAATTTGTTTTTGAAAGTCTTAGTTCTTAATGATGATTTTGTGTTTTTGCTCTACTTTGCTCGTTCAGGCCACAACATGAAGAAATTGAAAAAATTGTTGAAGAGGTAAGAAACATATTGGGTTATAATCAAATATTGAGTTTGGGGGATGATTTAGTTGATATGCACTCTCGTGTGAAACAATTGGAAGAGCTTCTAGATCTGGGTGCAAATGAAGTTGTTCGAGTTGTAGGAATTTGTGGGATGGGTGGAATAGGAAAGACCACACTTGCTACTGCTTTGTTTAATAAAATCTCTCCTCAATATGATGCTTGCTGTTTCATTGATGACGTAAGCAAAATTTATGGGGATTTTGGACCGATAGGTGCACAAAAACAACTTCTTTGTCAAACACTAAACCAAGAAAATATGGAGATAAACAATCTTTCCCATGGAACCATGTTGGTAAGAACTAGATTATGCCACTTAAAGGCGCTTATTATTCTTGACAATGTTGATCAAGTTGAACAATTGGAGAAACTAGCTTTGCATCCTAAACATTTAGGTGCAGGGAGTAGAATCATCATGATATCTAGAGATAGTCATATCTTACGAAACTATAGAGTGGATGAAGTTTATAGTGTTCAACTCCTAAATCATAATAAAGCTCTTCAATTACATTGCCGAAAAGCTTTCAAATCTGATAATATTGTGAAAGGTTATGAAAAGTTGACATATGATATACTAGAGTATGCCAATGGCCTTCCTTTAGCAATTACAGTATTAGGCTCATTTTTGTTTGATCGAGACATTTCTAAATGGAAATGTGCATTAGCAAGATTGAAAGAATATCCAAGAAAAGATATAATGGATGTGCTACGAATAAGTTTTGATGGATTAGAGGAAATGGAAAAAGAAATATTTCTAGATATTGCTTGTTTCTTTCCCAATCAATACATAGGAAAAGTTGAGAAACTTCTAGACTATCGTGGATTTTATCCTGACATTGGAATGAAAGTTCTCATTGAGAAATCACTCATAAGCTACAATGGTTGGAACATTGTAATGCATGACTTGTTGAAAGAGTTGGGTAGGAGTATTGTTCGAGAAAAATCACCCAATGAGCCAAGAAAGTGGACCAGGTTATGGGACTGCAAGGATCTCCATAATGTCATGATAAAAAATAAGGTAAAATAGCTTTTGAATACAAAATATTAGGTTGTTTAAATTATTATAAAAAATCTAACATTTTCATTCCTTTTTGCAATGCTTTAGGAAGCCAAAAATCTTGAAGCCATAGTTATTGAACAATATTCAACACAGTTTCTGGAAACAACAATGACAGTGAATGCTCTATCAAAAATGAATCATCTTAAGTTGCTCATACTTGAGAATGTGAATTTTACAGGAATCCTCAATTCTCTTTCTAAGGAATTAAGATATCTATCTTGGGATAAATATCCTTCCATGTGTTTGCCATCAAGTTTTCATTCAGATAAACTAGTAGAATTGATCTTGCCTTATAGCAATATCAAACAATTATGGGAAGGCAAAAAGGTACTATATTATTTGTTTTCAATTTTCTTTGTCTTTAACTAAACAAATAAAAAGATAAGTTATCTATCTCATTTTTTTTTGAACTTTCTTTAACATAATTAAAAAAACACAAGAAAGTTTAAATGATTTAATTTGGTCTCTTACTATTGACCAAAACAAGACAGGGATTATCATTTTTTCTTTTTCTTAAAGGAAAATTAAAAATTAAAGGATATATAATAACTTCAATTACTTTTGTTTCTTTTGTAGTATCTGCCTAATTTGAGAAATCTAGATCTCAGCCACTCCAAAAATCTTATTGAGATGCCAGACTTAAGAGGAGTCCCTCGCCTTAAGCAACTTAATCTTGAAGGATGTGTAAAAATTGTGCGGATCGATCCATCCATTGGTATTCTAGGAGAACTTGATTCTTTGAATTTGAAAGATTGTAAAAATCTTGTCCTTAATCTCAATATCATTTTTGGGCTTAGTTCTCTTACGAGACTTAAACTCTCAGGCTGTTCAAAATTACTTAACAATAGGCTGTTACAGAAACCAAGGAAGACACAACATCTGGAGAAAGTCGATAAAAATAGAAGTGCCGTCCAATTATCAACATCCTCTGTATATGAAGATTCACTTGGTTTGTTGGTGCCTTATTTGTCTCGTTTCCCATGTTTGATTGATCTTGATCTGAGCTTCTGCAATCTACTTCAAATCCCTGATGCTATTGGGAACTTACATTCTTTGTTATACTTAGATTTGGGGGGTAACAAATTTGTGACACTACCTACTACCATCAAGGAACTATCCAAACTTCAACGTTTGAACTTGGAGCACTGCAAGCGGCTGAAATATTTGCCCGAGCTTCCAACAACAAAAGAAAGAACAATTTCCCATTGCGCGGTATTATACATTTTTGATTGCCCCAAGTTGAGTGATATGGAACACTGTTATAGCAGGGTTTTTTCTTGGATGACGCAAAACCTTGAGGTAACGACTCCTTTCTTTCCTTATCTCACTTTTTCTGTGCACACTATATATAACTGATTTTTCTAATATCAGGTATACTTGCAACCCTCTGGTTCCTTGGGCGAGATGGCTATTGTTATTCCTGGAACTCAAATTCCAAAGTGGTTTAATAAACAAAATGTGGGTAATTCAATAAGTATAGATCTATCTCCCATTATGGATGACCCAAATTGGATAGGTGTTGGGTACTGTGTACTATTTGTGACACATGATGATCCTAGTAATTTGGGTACAAGAGGACGTCCTGATAATACGCGTATTGGATACAGTGTTCAAAATAAACAGGTTCAGCAAAGAACATATCGCATGGTTACAATACATTTAAGGAAAGAGCTGGTCACAGTTGAATTAGATCACTTGTTGACAGTGTTTTTCACTCGGGAAGAATTCATTTATCTTCTAACTGAATATTCAGACACAATGGATGATGTTGATAAAATGGAATGGGAAACTGTCGTTCACAGCCCTCAAGGTTTACGTTTGGAGGTGAAAAATTGCGGGTATCGTTGGGTATTTAAGGAGGATCTTCAACAATTAAACCCTGAAATGATGTTCAGCAGAAATTCTTCATCTAGGAAGTGCAAGTTATTAACAAGTGATTAGCCATGCATCATTGAGCTTATTCACGGAAAGCATGGAAAGCCACAATTCCATCAAAGACATTCCAATCCATTTGAGGTAAAATTTAATACAGAAAGGCACACTCGTTATTATAAAATTTGTAATTATTTATAAATACTCTGCTTTTTGTATCTCTTATTGATGATATAATGGTGATTTTTTTCTATTATATTTCCAGACTAAAGTCAGTGTTACTTAAGAAAATTGTTAAAAGTGATAATAAGCATATTTGCTTCGGGATTGTCATGAGCTGTTAACTCTTAACGTTAGCTACTTGTCAAGATTTCAAGGAGAAAAACGTACAGAATCATTTTGGATATAACTATCTTTAAGTAGTAGTTTCTAACAGTGATCCATTTTTTGCTTGAAGTAATTGAGGGAATCTAACTCCTTTCATCAGTTTATTAGAGTGTACTATTTGGTATTTCATTTACAATTTTTCGATAAAACTGTGAAATATTAACAAAAGCTATTTTTTTTTAAAAAAAAGATAATATCAGACATGATGTAAGATACTTTGATAATCTGCATTTTAGAATTAAAAGAGTTATTTACTGACTTCCAAGAATTATATGTATATTTTAATCTGTGCAAATGTGTTCTATCTCATTGGTACTTGTTTAGCACAATCACCATCTTCAAGAAAATGTTAGGCAGTCATATAGAATTATGGAGGGTCATGCAACTCCTACTCTCTTAACATTTGTATCAGACCAAAACACATTCATATGAGCTTTGATAAAGAACACGAAAAAGAGACCAAGAATATATTGCTTATAGAACTTCTCAAAAATAATTTTCCTATGAGAAAAAAAAAAAAAAAACACATGAGGTTGTAGAGAAATTGAATAACCCTATGGTGATTATCTTAAAACCTTATGTGGAACCCTTTCTATTTCCAGGACTTGTACTATCAGAGCCACCAATCTCCACTTTTGGAGGAAAATGAGCTGGATGAATTGCAAGATTCAAGGCTGATTCGGTAAGTTACTGTGCATTTGGAATTGTATGGACATTACAGCAAAATCAATTCTATGAATCTTTACTTGGTTTTGTGCTAACAGGATTCCCAATTTTGGCAGAACTTTTTCCACCTATTAGATTGTAATTGTAGTCAGTTGAAGCTTCTCTGCGGGAGGATTCAATAGAGAATGTGAAGTATGGCGGCGAGCACAGTAGACATTAATTCTGATGCTAGAAGCAGCGGTTAATATAGTTGACCAAAATGAACAACAATGATATTCAATTATTACATTTTTGATTAGCTACATCAGTAAGTGACTATTCACATCTTTTTAAGTTTTACTGATTCATGATTCAAAATTGCTGGCATTGCATGATCTTAAAATTCTTCATTCACTCTCACCTAGTCTTTTTAGTTATGCTTGTTTGCAAGAATTTCTTTTTCCCTACAAAATTCCTCTTTCTGAAGGGCTGATTACTTGTGCTTGCTTTCTGCCTATCCTGTCACAGTTAGAGCTAAGGCCTCACTGGTTCCAAGGGAAAAATTGATCAATGATATTGCTGATATAGTTGCTAATGACCATTAGTTCCACCTCAACTAATAATGTAAGTGTCTTTTACTTACCAAATACAAATTGATTTGTCAAATTTGGCAATTTGTGTCTCGGTTCATTCATCTTTCACTCCGTGAAATTAATTGCAATTTGCAGCAGACATCATTAAAGGTCTCAAACGGTTGGACTACAATACTGTAGCACACTTACCCACAGTTACAAGCATTTGGATTCCAATTTACTACCTTGCCCGCTACTTAATTCCTTGTATTCATGTCAGCTTCCAGTCTCTGTGAATAACTTCTCTGGCAGCAAAGCAAACAAACTAATTATATGTTCACTAATTAATATAAGGTACAGAATGTCTCAGATTGAAAATATTGATCTTTCTAGCTTAAGAATGAGTCCTATTGATATGATTGATGTATTGGTGCTTTGTTCTCCCCATTGCAGAAACCAAATGACAGCAAAACTGCATTGGACACGGGTGGATAAAATGTAAACTCCAAGACAAAGGTTCAACAGTAAGATTTCAAAATGACTCATAATGTTGTTGAGAAGATAGTGGTACAACCAGGAGTTGCAAACCTGAAACCCCACACATTAACAAGAAGCAGATTGGATCAAACCTCAACTGTGAAGCTCTACTGATTCATCTACAATCCTACTTTGGAACAAAAATGGGCTGAATGGCTTGCAGGTTTCTATACTGTGCAGTAGGAAGTGAATGCATATTTGATTAAAATCAGTTCCAGAACTCGGTGCTAAAAGCCGCAATACACCTAATTTCTTATACTCTTGTTAAAATAATTATGAACACCTTAGCCTTTTCTCGATAGTAGATTTATAGTAGTGCAGATTACTTGTCTAACAGTTTTCAAAGCATGAAACAAACTTGACTCTTAACTGGCTATAAGGTAGAACTAGTTCTTGAAATAGTTTTTGAAATTTATTTTTAACTAGCTTTTGAAACGGTTACACAAAAACCCTAGTCTAACAGTTCTGAACCAATTCAAAACCAGTTAACTGGTTCACTAAATTGGAGAAAATTTGTTCAGACTTTGTTTTAAGAAAAGGAAAGATTTGGTTAGGTTCAACCGAATTGCATTTCCAGTTTGGTTTGATTTGGCTCGACTTTTCATGTGAACCAAACCATTCCTAGGCCTATCTTTGACTCTTTACGAATGTCATATTAATGCGGCTAGCATACGAACATCCTTGATATATTAATATATTAATATCAGCTAGTATGCAAATAAATTCTAATTAAATGTAAAAAAAAAAAAAAGTTTAAAGTATAAAAAATATGTTAAAAATAATTTTTTTACTAATTTATAATATATTATATGTAATTCATTGTAGACAACCTTTTTAATATAATATGCATATCTTTTCATTAAGATGAAATATGAATGGTTAACTTTCTTAGTAAGATTGTGGTTAAAAATGAATACCTATGGTAATTATATTGTAGACTACATTTGATTGCAAAATTTAAAAGTAGATATACTATTAGTATAAAGATTTTTACATTATCAACCAATTAAAAATCATGCTGGATATGATTTTTAAAGTAATTATTATAAAAGTTAATAAACTTACTATACATGACCATTTATGATTGGATGATAGTGTAAAAAAATTTTATATTGTTAGTGCATTCTAACTAAATCCATAGTTTGCATATATTAATCTTATTAAGAATTCTTAACACTTTTAGTAATGTCACTCTTGATAATGTAACCTATAATTATTTATATATGACAAAATACGCATAAAGTTAGTTGTTTTTGTCGATCTCGTGTGATCTTCTATACTATTTAATTGATCCTTCAAATCATGTCAATAACGTAATTATTGATCTCATAAATAATTTTATTTATAAAGAAGTGGGTATTGATTGTTCTTTTTGTAACACCTGAGTTTTCTAATCTTTGATTATAAGTGATTGAGAATAGTTACAAGAAAAAAAAATTATTCCTAAAAAATTTAATTAAATATCATGTGAGTTTTAGTAGAAAGTTTTACTAAAATCGAGATTGTGTTGCAAACTGATAGTGTAGGAATTCACTATAAAAGTAAGTAAACAGTCAAGAAGTTTGAGGAATTACTTATAATTAGCTGGTATTAATTATAATTAAGTCCCTTACAAAATTTTATAAATTTTTTTATGCCATTGATTAAAATAATTTTATTTTAATCCAATTTTGAACATAAAATTAATTTAATAAGCTTTCCAAGAGCTAGAAAAATTCTTTGAGCCTTACAAAATCATTTCTAAACATCCCAATTTTTTCAAATGGGTCAAAAACTCATAGAATCAAGTTATCGACATTAAAATTCATATTGACAAAAATTGTTCAAATTCTTTTCCTAAAATTTCCTAAAAACCAATTTGAGCCAAACTTTGGATCATAAAATTCAAATTAATTTCTTTTCTAAATAGACCTATTGGACGTCCACCCCCACCTTCCCCAACCAAAGAAGAATTGTTTCCAATCACTTAATTAAGATGGAACTTAAATAGCCTAACTAGATGTCCTTTTTGGTTACTTTAATTGTCCAAAACCAAAACCTTACAACATGTACTCACTTGTCCCCTCTAAGTACACAAAAACTACCTTGGGGGAACCCACGCCATAGGCTGGTCGTCCTCTACTTCAGCCATACAAGGGGTAAATTTAAATTTTAAACACAAATTTTGGTGCCAAAGAGAGAATTACACAAAAACCCTTAATGATACACTAACTTAAGTAGCCTAATATGGTAATTTCCCTCACCCAGCTCCTAAATGTGCTGGCCGATCCCATTCCCTCACTCATTTGCTTCTAATCCTCTCCCAAGAGCTCTCCTAAAATCTCTAAGTGTGGTGGCTCCAAGTGTTGGTGATCTCCTTCACTAAAGGTCATATTTCTAGCTTGTGGTATGAAAATCCTCCATTCTCTTCTCCCATATTCTCTTCTCTTCTTCTTCATCTTCTAAGCTTAGGCATTTCTAACTCTTGGTTTATACTTTTGGTTCATGAAAAACCCCCTTTGTTGATGTTCAATTTGACAAACAAGGAAGAACAAGACCAAGCTTACTTTTGTTTTGTGGTTCTTGAGGGAAGGGGAACTTACCCAAATCTCTTCAGTAGATGATTCTGTTTTAATGTGTGCGTGGCTGTTTTGGTTTGCTAAAAATGTTGTTGTGGAGAAATTTGTTGTTGAAAGGGGCTTTACATACATATATGCCATGCTAGTGTGAAAAAGCTAATTTGTATTTTGTTGTAATTCTCTTTTTGGACGAATTTGTGGCTCATCTTGGTTGATATGCTTGCAGGAATTTCTGTTTTAAAAAGCCATAAATGTATCTTTATTTCCTTTTGGTTGTGCTTTGTTTGGGACCATTTGGAGAAGATTGGATCTAAACGAGCTAAGATTGGATGGCTTTCATTCTACCAATTGTTAACAAAATTTTTAAAATATGAAAACTATTTTGGAAGCCCAAAACCGTGGCATTATGCTACTGGTAGGGCCTGACTCACGACAAAGATAATTTATTAGGAATTTAACACCTTACGTTTTGCTTTTTTGTTAGTGTGACAGCTGTACTTTGTTTTAGTTAGTAGTTTCTATTGTGTGGTGAACACAAGAATGCGTTTCCGGTGAGCTTCTACGGTGGTTGTTGACTTTTCTGGTGGTGGCACCTGCAAGGACTCCGATACCTAAGTCAATAAGGTTACCAGTATGAGTGAGTATGAGAGAGCGTGTGCACCTAATGGGTGTAGAGTCCTTTATATAGTGTGTTTTAGAGGAAAATTTTGTTAGAGCTAGGTGTCACGTGGCAGCGTACGTTTGGGTGCCTATATACACGTGTTCCTTGTCGTTAGGCGCTTCCCATGCTGTTCCAGGATAGAGATGGACTCGATCCAAGGTAGTAGAGGTTTATGAGCTGGGATAACTGAGCCAGTGAAAGCCGGGATAGGTGACCCGAGTTCGTCTAGCTCTCCTTCGAGAACACCATGGAGGAAGTGCATGCGTTTCCTCCTTCAGAGAAATATAGACCTTGCGTGCGCTCGACCGGATTGTGAGGTGATTGATGGCATCTGGCACGCAAATGTGAATGGTAAAATGACGTTGGCGGATCCCGCAATTCCAATGGTTGATTCTGATGTTGAAGATGACGCGGAAGAAGATGAAGCCGGTGGAGAGCATTAGGGTGCCGGGGTTGATTACGAGCCTTCAGCAGATAAGCAAGATGTGGCAAGGGAGCTTGCAGATAGCTTTATATCGACCCCGTAGGGGACGTTGACTGTCCCGCCTTCTGCCGAGGTTGTGATGCTAGTCGGCGATCCTGAACTCGGAAATGCCGGTGTTCCTAAAAATGCTGCCAACGCTGGAGATTGAAGAGCTAGGATGTTGGTTTATTTTGTAATTTTTTGTTTGAATATTCTTCAGACCATGTACACATGTTGATATATTGAATGTAAATGAACAAGTTTCAGTGCTTTCTTTCAATGTCTCCCTTGTTGAACGCTATTTAATATATGTACTTTGCTTTATATGTAAATTGCTTACAGCACCTTTGCTAAATGCTTTCTTGTTTGTTCGCTTTTCTTCTTCGCGCTTGCTTGTTTATTTGCTTTTGTCTTTGCACGCTTCTTCTTTAGCGATCTTCGTACCCCGGCTGGAGCGAATCCACGTACACGGGGTAGTTCGTATGGCCTTGTCTTCATTTTTAGCGATCTTCCTACCCCGGCTAGAGCGAATCCACGTATACGGGGTAGTTCACATAGCTTTGTCTTCATTTTTAGCGATCTTTCTATCCAGGCTGGAGCGAATCCACATATATGGGGTAGTTTGCATGGCTTTGTCTTCATTTTTAACGATCTTCCTACCTCGGCTGGAGCGAATCCATGTACACGGGGTAGTTCGCATGGCTTTATGCTTCATTGTGTTTGTTTACCCTTGTATTTAGCTTTATATGGCAGGCAAACTCTCATTTTATTAGTCATGTGGGACAAAAAATATTACAAAGCCACAAGTTATAATATGCGGCCATATCTAGCTATAGTACAGACTTAAGATAACTAGGAAATCAAAATTAGCGTTACCAATCATGCCTCAACTATAGTATCATTTGAGGTTGCCTGTATTCCATGTCCGCGGGATGGTAATCTTGAGTAGTGTCTCTAAGGTGTAAGCACTTGTTCCTATTTTTGAGGTAACCCGGTAGGGGCCTTCCCATTTCTCGGAGAGTTTTCCTTGTTTGGCATTTCTTTCTCCTATGTCGGCACACCTTAAGACCATATTACCGGGCTCGAAAGTGCGAAGTACGACTTTCTTATTATACCTCATCGCCACTTGTCTTTTCAAAGCAATTTCTCTTATGGCGGCCACCTCCCTTCTTTCTTCCGCTATGTCTAACTCTGAATGTAGCAGTCCATCATTACCCTCTAGTCTTAGGTCAGCCATTCTCCACGTCGGCTCTCCAATTTTTTCCGGGATCATTGCCTCCACGCCGTAAGTAAGGCGAAAAGGAGACTCTCCTGTGGAAGAGTGGGGGGTTGTGCGGTATGCCCATAAGACATGTGGTAGTTGCTTAACCCAACACCCTTTCGTTTCATCTAAATGTCGTCTGAGTCCTCTAAGGATGACTTTGTTTGCCGCCTCGGCTTGCCCGTTTGTCTGAGGGTGTTCCACTGATGTGAAGTGCTGCTTGATCTTCAGGTCGGCCAAGAACTCTTGGAAGCTCCCAAACCTGCAAATAATCTGTCGGAATACAAAGTTCTCGATGTGATGTTCCTTGCCGTGATAGTGGCTAGTGCCTCCGCCTTGATCCATTTGGTAAAATAGTCAATTGCTACTACCAAATATTTAACCTGGTTGGGTGCTTTGGAAAAGGGGCCGAGTATATCAACACCCCACCATATGAAAGGCCATGGGGAAGTAATTGTGCTCAAATCTTCAAGGGGGGCCAGATGAATGTTGGAGCATTTTTGGCATCTATCACACTTAGTGAACTCTATAGCATCGTTTTCTAATGTCGGCCAATAATATCCGACTCTGAGTATCATCTTAGCCAATGCTCTTCCTCCTAAGTGTTGGCCGCAACATCCCTCGTGTATCTCGGCCATTATGTATTTAGACTCTGACTTTCTCAAACATCTAAACAACGGTTGTGAGAAGCCACATCGGTATAGTTTATCATTCACTATGCAAAAATGAGCTACGAACCTCTCTAGCCTCCTTGCTTCTTTTTCTCTTTCAGGATGACGCTTTCATTCAGATAACTAATAATAGGGGACATCCAACTCTGCTCCGCCTCAATAGCCAACACGAGATTAGGTTCATGGATTGTCTGTTGAATGATTGTTCTATTATTGCCGGAAGATTTCGTGCTAGCCAATTTCGACAAAATATCTACCTTGATATTCTTCTCCTAGGGAATGTAGACAAAGTCTATATTATTAAACTTTGTCATGAGAGTCTTAACTTTTTCCAAGTACTTCTGCAATATCGAATCCTTGGCTTGATAGGCTCCATTAATTTGCGAGATCATCAACTGGGAATCGCTACAAACACACAGCGACATTACGCTGATGTTGGTCGCCATGACGAGTCCGGCTATACATGCCTCATACTCTACTTGGTTGTTGGAGGTGGGAAATGTGAAAGTCAACGATTGTTCCAACACAACACCGTCCACAGACTCCAATAGTATGTCGACTTCGCTTCCTTTTTCACTAGACGACCCATCTACAAAAAAGGTCTAAGTCAAATCTCTGGATGAAGACTTTGTGGGAGTCAATTCTACTATGAAGTCGGCTAGCGCTTGGGCTTTCAGCGCCTGTCTTGGCTCGTACTGAATCCCATATTCTGATAATTTTATGGCCCAGGTTGTCATCCTTCCTGCTAATTCAGGCCTGTGTAGAATGTGCCAGATTGGTTGATCCATCCTTACTATAACTTGATGCGACTAGAAGTATGGCCTTAACCTTCTAGCCACCATTACCAGGACAAACACTACCTTCTCCATCTTGGGATACCTCGGTTCAACTCCTTGGTGAGCTCTACTCACAAAATAGACCGGCCTTTGTCCCTCCGGCGTCTCTTGTACTAGCGCGGCACTCATAGCTTCATCAGTCATTGTTGAGTATAGGTATAACACTTCACTAGCCTCGGGTTTAGTGAGTAAGGGGGGGGGGGGGAGGATAAGGTCTCTTTTAGCCTAATTAACGCAACTTTGCAATCATCTGTCCATTCAAAAGGTTTGCCCTTCCTTAAAAGCTAAAAAAAAGGGAGAGCATTCTGCGCCGATTTGGCTATAAATCTCGTCAACGCGGCTAGGCGCTGTGTTAATTTCTGCACTTCCTTTACACTCTAAGGGCTCTTCATTTCTAGTATAGCCCGGTACTTCTCTGGGTTTAACTTAATTCCCCTCTCAAATAGCATATATCCCAAAAATTTTCCAGCCGAGACGTCAAATGCACACTTGTTGGGGTTTAGCCTCATATTAAAATTTTTCAGCTAGGCGAAAGTTTCTTCTAAGTCCTGAAGATGTGCCAAAGGGGTGGCACTTTTCACGATCATGTCATCAACATATACCTCCAAATTCCACCCTATATGTGCCTCAAACACCTTGTTCATCATTCTCTGGTATGTAGCCTCAGCGTTCTTTAACCCGAAGGACATCACCTTGTAACAATAGTTGGCCTTTTCAGTCATAAAAGTCGTTTTCTCCTGATCACTTGGGTAAGAGGAATTTGATTGTATCCGGAGTAAGTGTCCATAAAAGACAGATAACGAAAATCGGATGAATCGTCTACCAGCTTGTCAATGTTTGGTAGAGGGTACGAATCCTTCGGGCAATGCTTGTTTAGGTCAGTGTAATCAACACACATTCTCCACTTTCCATTCTGCTTCTTTATAAGCACTATGTTGGCTAGCCAGGTGGTATATTTTACTTCTCGAATGAATCCGGTTTTCAGCAGCTCCTCCACCTGTCTATCGATCTCCTATAAGTGCTCAGGGGCCATTTTTCTCCTTCTCTGGCATATCGGTTTCATGGAGGGGTCGACCTCTAGCTGGTGGCAAACGAGATTAGGATCTATCCCAAGCATATCTCTTGGCTTCCATGCGAACAAGCTAGCATTACTCTTCATAAGCATCGACATGTCCTCCTTCATCTTTTTATCTAGGTCGGCTCCAATTTTCACGCCCTGATCCTTCTCCTTCCCGATCTGAACCGGGATACATTCTCCTTCTGGCTCCGGACGAGGTATCCAGGTATCTCTCTTTATTTCGTCCCGGCAGTCAAGTTCTATAAGGAGCACTTCGCCTTTTCCAGGATTAGGTTGGTATTCTATGTTGAGACTACGACCGACTTTAAGGAACTCCTTGTAACACTCCCTAGCTTACCTCTGGTCACCCTAAAGGGTGACTACCTCCATGTTATCACCAACGAACTTCATGGCCAGATGTGGGACCGAAATAACGGCCCCCAAAGCGTTCAATGTCGGTCTACCCAAAATTGCGTTGTAGGAAGACTTAGCATCCATAACTATGAACCGTGTGATTACAGTTTTTGTGTATGGCGGCTTACCGCAAGTCACGTGGAGCTTTATGTACCCTACCAACGTTATGTGGTGTCTAGAGAATCCTATCAAATCCTCATTATACAGTTATAACTCGGTCTCTGGGATTTTCAGCTTCTGAAATAGTTCATAGAACATAACATCGGCTGAGTTGCCGATGTTTACTAATAGCCAATGAACCTCCTTGTTTGCTATCAAGGCCTTCACCACTAGAGGATCATCGTGGTTTGGCATAACACCGGCATAATCAAAGTCATTAAAAGTTAAGGGCAGTGCCCTTTTCTTCGTGGGGCTACCACAAGCGCGAACCCTGGAGGAAGTTGCCATTACCTCTCTAGCATGTCTTTTTCTCGCGTTGTTAGACGAACTTCCTCCTGAAAATCTACCTACGATGACGTGTATGATCTCGTGGCTCCGTGCTGGAGAATGGGCGGGAGATCGTGTGGGCTGCCGGGATGATGACTGTCTAGGAGGTTGACGGTGTATAGCATGTACTTCGACATCATCTCACGATGGTTGGGGTGAGTGGCTTCTTGTGGAACTATGTCAGCGTGGTGACTAGTCTCTCCAGGGTGGAGAGCACCCCCTTTTTGGGCTCCTAGATCTCCCTCTTCTAGGTGGTGAAAGGCGTTGTCCTCTATCACTATGACCGCTGTTTCGCTTGACAAAGCGGTCCAGTCTCCTACGTCTGATCAGCATTTCAATTGCATCTTTCAACTGAAAGCATTCATCCATGTCATGTCTCGGTGCCCTGTGATATCAGCAATATTTAGATCGATTGCCTCCTTCTTTGTTTTTTATTGGCCTCGGGGGTTTTATTCCTTCCTCCACAAATTCCATGTTAAATACTTCGTTCAAAATTCTTGCTTTAGAGGTATTAAGCGGCGTAAATTCTTCAAACCTTGGGCCTTTTTTGTATAAACCCCAGTTTTCTTGACGCGGCATTTGCCTGGGGATTTTTACCTCTGCCGTTTTAATTTTCCCGGCCTCCAGCACATTTTCATAGTTGATATACTTCTCCACCTTTTTCAAAAACTCCTCCATTGAAGCCGAAGGTGTTTGTGCAATCGACACGAAGAAAGGCGAGCCTGGCCTCACCCCGTCCTTAGCCAGCATTAGAACCACTCCGGGTTGCAGATTTCTGGCAGCTCTTGTCTCCTGATTAAATCTATCGATGTACTCTCTTAACAGCTCATCCGCGGCCTGGCGGATCCTTCTCAAATCGGCCTCAGTCTTTGGCTTGGCCTTGCTAGTCGCAAAGGTGATCTTGAACTTTTCCCTCAACATCATCCATGAGTCAATGGACCTCGATTCCAAAGATTGGAACCACTTCAGCGCTACTCCTTTCAACGAAAGCGGGAACGCTTTGCATGTCAACGAAGCCGACGCTCCTTTGTATGACATCGCTGATTCGAACACTGAGAGGTTGTCATTTGGATCAGAAGATCCATCGTACAACTCCAGAGAAGGTGGTTGCTGTAGCTGCTTTGGGACTTGCAAGTTCAAGATCCTTAAAGAGAAAGGAAGGTTGAATAGAACCATCTCTTCTTCCTTGTCCAACTTCGTTGCCATGTGCGCATCATGCATCTCCAGCGCAGGCTTCAAAGTGGAGGCAGTGGACCTCGCAGTGGGGTCGTAAGTATTCTCCATGACCTTCTTACTGTCCCTCTCCGCCCGGAGTTCAGCAATAACCTTCTCTTGCTCCTTCAGTGCCTCTCTTTGTTGCTGTAGCAGAGCAGCGAGGTCCGCCATGGTAATTGACGGTCCTGGAATAGCGTTCGCGCTAGGAGCCGCTTCAGGAGTGGCGGAAGCAACCTCGCCATGCTTAGGGGACGATGGTGGAAGCTTCGGTGGCGAAGGTTCCACAGTAGACTTGCGATTCTTTGTGCTGATCATCATGATCTTCAAAGAATGAAGAAAAACGAAATGAAGAGAAGAGAAATAGAAAGCGTTGTTCCTACAGACGGTGCCAATGTTGTGTGGTGAACATAAGAATGCATTTCTAGTGAGCTTCCATGGTGGTTGTTGACGTTTCCGGTGGTGGCACCTACAAGGACTTCGATGCCTAAGTCAGTAAGGTTACCAGTATGAGTGAGTATGAGAGAGCGTGTGTACCTGATGGGTGTAGAGTCCTTTATATAGTGTGTTTTGGAAGGAAATTCTATTAAAGCTAGGTGCCACGTGGTAGCGTGCGTTTGGGTGCCTATATACACGCGTTCCTTGCCGTTAGGCACTTCCCATGCTGTGCCAGGATAGAGATGGACTCGATCCGAGGTAGCAGGGGTTTATAAACTAGGATAACTGAGGCAGTGAAAGCCGGAATAGGTGACACGGGGGCCGACTTATATTGTGGGTCCAAGCGACCTCCAGAATAGTTCCATTTTTTGTGTTCGGCTTCTTAATGAGCAGAGTCTTCCTTGTACTTTGACACACATCTTCAATAAAATTTTCTCACTTCTCATATTTCAATATGGTATCAGTTGAGATCCTTTTCTGCCTTCTCTAATTCTTCCACTTGCGTAGTTTAGGCTTTAAACCATTCTAGGGTTCTTTTCTCCCATGGCTTCCAGGGATGATTCCAACCCTTTCTTTCTTCACCTGTTAAACAATGTGGGTTTTATTTTGGTTTCTCATCCTCTCACGGGAGACAATTATAGTTCTTGGCGCAAAGCCATGACCATGGCTCTAATCAGGAAGAACAAGTTTAGGTTCATTGATGGTTCCATTGTTGAACTCGCCTCTGATCATTCAACCTTCAAGTCTTGGCATCTCAACAACAATGTCGTCGCCTCACGAATCTTGAATTCCATTTCAAAAGAAATCCAAGCTCGTGTGTTGCACTGTTCCACTACTACTGTGATTTGGAATGATCTCAAAGAACGTTTTAAGCAACAAAACGGTCCACATATTTTTCAGCTCAAGTGTGAATTGATGGCTTTGCAATAGGGCTCTTTGTCATTTAGTGCTTATTACACAAAGCTTAAATCTCTTTGGGAATCTTTGGTTGAGCATAAACCTGCTCATTCTTGCACTTATGGGGGCATTAAACCTTGGGCAAATTATAGTCAAATGGAATACATGATGCACTTCTTGATGGGATTGAATAACTATTTCTCTTTGATTTGCGGTCAAATCCTATCCACTGACCCCATTCCCCCGATCAACAAGGTTTTCTCTCTTGTGCCTCAAGATGAGAAACAAAGAGAGGTTGGAGCTTCCATCATCAATAATGACACCACTCATGCTTTTGTTGTTAAGAACTGCTCTGAAAATATGTCCAAAGGTGCCAAAAAGAATAGACCTCTTTGCGTACATTGTGGTTTCTTGGGATACACCAAAGATAAGTGTTACAAACTTCATGGTTATCCCCCAAATTACAAGAAAAACAAACCCTCTCTGTTAGATGTAGTTAATCAAGTTTCCCTTGACAGCACCACCCCTTAATTTTAGCTCACTGCTCAATAGTATAGCCAATTATTGTTTTTGTTATTGCTATTGGTACTATTCAATTAGCCTCTAATTTAATTTTACATGTCTTGTATATTCTCTAATTTAATTTCAACTTGATATTTGTCAGTGCTTTACTAACTGATAATCCTTTTTCCATCACCTTTTTTCAAAATCATTTTCTAATTCAGGACTTGCAACATTCCAAGAAGATTGGCAAGGGTGATCTCCTTGAAGGCCTTTATATTTTTTCTTCCAAGGATATAGTTGCTCATTCCATTGTTGCACATTGTATTTACGATCACAAATTCTTGAATAGTATTCCCACCATTACTTGTAATTCTATACCTGTTAGTCATAATTGCCATAATGCCACCTTGTGGCACTCTAGGTTTGGACACATATCTGATAAAGTACTTCAAATTTTGAGCAATAAAATTCCCTTTAACATGTCTTCTGAGTTTAATTCGTCTTTATATCAAATATGCCCTTTTGCTAAGTTTAAATGATTATCTTTTACTCCTCTTAATCATGTTTCTAATTTCATTCTTGCTTTACTGCATTGTGACATTTAGGGACCCTATGGTCACCCAACCTATGATGGTAAGAGATACTTCTTGACTTTGGTGGATGACTGCTCAAGATATACTTGGCTATGCCTTCTCAAACACAAATGTGAGGCTCCCAATGCTATTATAAAATTCTTTGCTATGGTCAAAACACAGTTTGGTGTGACCATCAAGTGTTTGAGGTCTGATAATGCAAAGGAGTTGGCCATAACTAACTTCCTTCAAGCCCAGGGTACTTTACATCAGTTTTCATGTGTTGAAAGGCCTGAACAGAATTTTGTTGTTGAAAGGAAGCATCAACATTTACTCAACATTGCCAGAGCATTATGTTTTCAATCTAAAGTTCCTATCCCTTTCTGGGGTGAATGTGTTACCACGGCTGCTTTTCTTATCAATAAGCTTCCCTTCACTATTCTGAATAACAAGTCTCCCTTTCAAATTCTCCATGGTAAGGAACCTAAATATCAGTCCTTGAGAACCTTTGGATATGATGCTTGGCTTTTGTTGCCAAGTTACCTTCCACCTGAAATAAATTTTCTCTGCGAGCTATACCAACTGTTGGCTATCCATAAGGCTATAAAGGTTACAGGCTCTATGATTTGGAGAACAAAAAGTTCTTCATATCTAGAGACGTCACGTTTCATGAAAGCATTTTTCCTTTTCACACATTAGCTGTTGAACCTCCCTAAACTGACCCCTTTTTGGATCTTGTTGTTCCTCTCCCCATACAAGAACCTTTTTCCAACACACATACTTCTGCTAATCCACATTTTTCTCAATCGCCAAACCAAAATAATCTTGACCCTACCCAGCTAACAGACTCTATACAACTTAGAAGATCCAGTAGATCCACTCAAACACCTGCCTACCTAAATGACTCTGTCTTGTCTCAAATTTATCCCATATAGCAGTTTGTTTCCCTTACCAAACTTACACCTTTATATAGAAGCTTCATCAATCAAGTCACATCCACCTATGAGCCCTAATTTTATCATCAAGCCATGAAACTTCTTGAATGGCGTCAAGCTATGCATGATGAAATTCAAGCCTTGGAAGCCAACAACACCTGGTCCTTTGTACCTCTTCCCTCTAACAAGCATTGTATGGGCTATAGATGGGTCTACAATGTTAAGTACAAGCCTGATGGTTCTGTAGAGCAATATAAAACACATTTGGTAGCCAAAGGCTACACTCAACAACCTCGAATTGATTTTTCGGATACCTTTTCTCTGGTTGCCAAACTCACCTCTGTCAGGGTCCTTCTCACCATCGCTACAGCTAAATAGTGGCATCTATTACAGTTAGATGTTAACAAGGCGTTTCTTAATGGTGAGCTCTTTGAAGAAGTATACATGGAATTACCAAAAGGCTATAAAACAAGTGTTCCTAACCTTGTTTGCAAATTGAACAAGTCTTTTTATTGGCCTTGCGAAGCATCTCGACAATGGTTTTGAAAATTCTCTACTTCCTTGATCAACCATGGGTTTATACAGTCTAAAAGTGATTATTCACTTTTCACTTCAGGCTCCGATTCTTCCTTTGTTGCCTTACTCATTTATGTGGACCATATAATTTTAGTTGGGCCAAATTCACAAAAAGTTGTTGAAGTTCAAAATCTTCCCCAAACCTTGTTTCAAATTAAAGGTCTTGGGCAACTTGAAATATTTTCTTGGTCTCGAAATTGCTTGGTCCAAGAAAGGTATTTTCCTGTCTCAACGGAAATATACATTAACTCTTTTGGATGATACTGGTTTCTTAGGATGCAAACCAACCTCTTTACCTATGGATCCGAATATCAAGTTAACTGCTACTGATGGTGAAGCACTCACCGATCCCTCTCTTTATAGACGATTAGTCAGCAGACTCATGTATTTGACCATTTCTTGCCCTGACATCAGCTTTGCAGTTCATAAGCTAAGCTAGTACATGCAAACTCCTTGTACTCCTCTTTTACATGCTGTTCACCATTTACTACAATACCTCAAGTCTGCTCCTAGCCAAAGTTTAATTTTCCAGCAGCTAATTCCCTCCATCTAACTACTTATGCTTATGCTGATTGGGTAGTTGCTTGGATACCCGCCGTTCAACCACTGGTTTCTGTGTATTCCTTGGTGATGCCTTGGTTTCATGGAAATCTAAGAAACAACCAACGGTCTCTAAATCTTTTGCAGAGGCCAAATATCGCTCACTATCATTTGTGGCTAATGAAGTTGTATGGCTGACTCGTCTCTTGAAGAATTTTGAAGTCTCTGTTGATTCCACCATGGTCTTTTGTGACAATCAGTCAGCCATTCATCTAGCGTCTAATCCTGGTCATCATGAACGCTCCAAACATATTGACATAGACTGTTATTTTATCCGTGAATTGGTGAAATCAAATGTACTTAAATTGATCTATGTCAAGAGCCAATATTAGCTGGCTGATGTTTTCACCAAGGCGCTGCCATCATCTCATTTTTCTGCTCTAATTCACAAGCTGGGAATCATGAACATCTATTCTCCATCTTGAAGTGGGGGGGAGGAGGGGGGGGGGGGGGGTATTAGGAATTTAACACCTTATGTTTTGCTTTTCTATTAGTGTGACAATTGTACTTTGTTTTAGTTAGTAGTTTCCTTTTTGGTGTTCGGCTTCTTTATAAGCAGAGTCTTCCCTGTACTTTGACACACATCATCGATAAAATTTTCTTGCTTCTCAGATTTCAATAAAATTGGTCCTAAAACTCTAGTTGAAAACTCAAAGGCCTAAATTGTGTTTTACGCTCTAAACCTTAATAAAATTTCAATTTTTGTTAAAAGCGTTGGCTAGATTAGATTTAGTGACCTTAATACAGTTAAAGTTAGGTTTAAGTCCTAAAAGAGTTTAGAAAATTAATTAATAATCTAGAAAAAGATTGGTTAGAAAAGAACTCATCTAGCTTGGTTTTGGCTCAAAATGTAAATTAATTTATAAAACTATAATTCTAAAACTTTAGGGCCCGTTTGGGGTGGTTTTTAGTTGTGAGTTTCAAACATTACAAAAACTACAACCAGTTTTAGTTTTTAAAAATTAATTTTAGTTTTTTGTTCTAATTTTTAGTTTCAAAATAAACTCATTTTAAATTTTCCTATCCCGTTAAAATTAGTAGACACGTTCGTGTGGTGGCAGCAGTGGTGGCGGTGATGGCTGATGGCAACAAAGATGGTGGTGGCGACAACGGTGGTGGAAGTGCTAGTGGTGGCGATAGTGGTGCTAGTGTCGATGGTTGTGGTGGTAATCATGATGGTGGCTGTGTTGGTAGTGGTAGTGGCAGTGCTGATGGTGGTGATGGTGGTGGTGGTGATAATGGTGGCGAAAAGGGTCATCGTCAAATATAATAAGAGTATATTTTTTTAAAACTAAAAACTAAATTCACAAATCTTTTTTTTCTTGATTTTGAAAATAAATGTAAAAGTATTTTGAAATTGAGTTAAAAACTATTTTAGCTTCATTTTAGTCAAACGTATTTTGTTTTGAAAATTACATTTGAAAACCAAAAACTAAAAAACTCACAACCACCAAAAACGGGCCCATAAATTTTAAAAATTAAAAATATGTTATTTTTGAACTCAAAATGATGAAAATTAAATTTTTGGCCATTATTTGGTATTTTTAATAAATTTGACAAGAAACTAGTTAAAATGCCTATTTTAATGAAATAAATTGCAAAAAATAAAAAATAGTCTTTTCATACTTAGGAAATTATTTTCTAAGTTAAAAACAATGTATTTTATGCAATTTAACATAACAATACAGATTTAGAGTTTTATTTTCTAATTTTTAGATATTTTTCCTTAATTATAGTTAATAGTTAGTTATTGGGATAAAAAGGTAACTTTGCCTTAAAATGAGTTTCAAAATTCTAGAAAATTTTCTAAGAGTCTAAATTAACTTCAATAGCTTAAGTTATAATTTTTATATTTAAATAAGCTGTTTGAATGTATTATAAAGTTTTAAAGTTTATTAGTTTTAGGAAGAACTAAGGCCATTTTGGTAAATTCACAACCTTTTAAAATTGACACATACTTATTTACTTTTTGAGATACTCTAATGTTACTTTGTATATGAGTTGTAGTGCCACAAGGCACAATTCTTCTATTTCTATTATATATGTTATTCACTAGTATTACTCAGTACATGCTTTGTTTACGAAAATGTTGTGAAATGCAGAAAAATTCACACTATTTTCATAAACAAGTCAACAAGAGTTTTCAATTAAAATTGAATTACCTGCAATTACGTTGTTTAGTGTCACGTAGCGACGGTGGGTCATTATACCCTCACTTATGTGTTTGTTTTTATCTCACATCTGTTGTTAAAAATCTTAATGTGTTGTAAATAATTTGTTTGAGCACATCATCACTTAAATAGAAATTATCCTAATATTCTTCATTGTAAAAAGAAAAAAACTAATATTCCATTTCCATATTAGAAAATTTTCTCCTTTTTAATTATCAATGTCTCCCCAATTTGTGGAAGTCATTTGTTAAATTCTCTTGCTAAATGATTTCACCCAAACATGTATTGTGGATAATTCTTTCTGTCATTATTTTCTTATCGTTTTGTCTAAACAAGTTGGTAAAAAAGGTGATCATTTCTCTAAAATAAGATGAATTAAATGCGCATATACTTATTTGGGCAACAAGTTATATATATATATTTGAAATTTATTATAAGCCATTAGTGGTACAATACTACAATACATTTAGTTGTGAACGAAAGTAAGTATGAAGCGTAATTATTGTGTGAAAATACAAGCATTACTTTAATTAAATAATAAATTAAAAATTCAAAAATACTTTTTCAATTTCAATTTAATAATTTTTCTCTTATAAATGAAATTAAAAAAGAAATCACAATATCAAATCATTAAATTTTGTAGCAAAATAAAATTCTAGTGTTAATTGTTGAATTTTGTAAACTATATTTACATATTTAGCAAAATAAAAGTCTAGTGTTAATTGTTGATAAAAGATAAATGAAAGAAGACAAGAGGATGGAGGAAAACGGCTCTGCTAGGGTTTCTGGATCACCTTCTAGGGAAGAGGAAGATTTGCTGAATCGTAGTATCAAAAAAGTGAAAACTAAAGACACAAGGGCTGGCATTATTATGGTGGATGATGAGGGTAATGTTGGGGATGGTTTGGTTTCTCAACTGTCCTATAAAATGGCATTACTGGAGGTTGGAGACATTGGGCTAGAGAACTTCCAGGAAGCGACAGGGATGGTGGAGATGCCAGAAGATAAGCTTTATAAGGAGTTAGAACAAGGGCCAGATTCTCAAGAGGGTGAGTTGGACCCATGTTCAGTAATTCCTATCTCACAAGCTGATTATGAAGAGTGGTGTGCTCCTTGGAAGGGTTCACTTATTCTTAATGTGATGGGGAAACATTTTAACTTTCGGATGATAGAGGCTAAGATTCTCAGGAGTTGGGTGCGTGAAGGTATTATCCGTATTATTGATATGCCTCAAGATTACTATTTGGTGCAATTCTCGTTAATTGAGGATTATAAGCATGCCTTATATGAAGGATCGTGGATGGTGGCATGGAGTATTCTTGGAGATTTTAATGTCATCTTACATGATCACAAGGGGATTGGTGGTTCCCCTAATCCATCCACTCGTAGTTCAAATGCTTTTTTAAATTGTGTTCAGAGTTGTGGGTTGATTGATGTAGGTTTTCAGAGGTGTCCTTTCATATGGTAGAGGTGGAGTTTAATGGAACAGCTTGATCGTATGCTATCAAAATTAATTGGAGGCTGCGGTTTCAGGAGACTAATGTTCATCATCTTCCTTGCCTTAAGTCTGATCGTAGGCCGTTCTTAGTGAAGTTTCATCATTTGAGGGGTCCTAATCTGTCTAGACATCCTTTTAGGTTCGTGGTAGCCTGGCTCACTCACCAGGATTTTAATGATGTTATTAGAAGTGATTGGAATAGTGCTACTAGTTGGTCTCAGAATATGCGTTCCCTTCAACAGTCCCTTAAAGTTTGGAATAAGGAGGTCTTTGAGAATATTTTTACGAAGAAGAAGCTTCTCAAGGGATTGAATGGAATTGATAAAGCTCTTCCCTTAAATAGATTTCTTTCAGATTTACAGGAAAGTCTATGGAGAGAATATCAGGAAACCCTCTTGAGTGAGGAACTCCTGTGGTTTTAGAAATCCAGGTGTAAGTGGCTTTTCTATGGGGATAAAAATTCTAGATATTTTCATGGGACCACCATCATTAGGAGACATTGCAATTTTATTGAAGCACTTCATGATTCAGAAGGCAATTGGGCGACTTCTCACCAGCAACTGGAGTCTATGGCAACAAGTTATTATAAAAGGTCTTTTTTTGTGTTGACTCGCCTTTTGTTCCTTTTTGTTTGGCAGATTCATATCCCCATCTTGATGATAGCGATAAAGGGTAGCTGTATTACAGTTTCGCTCAGCAAGAATTTTAACTCAACTTCATTCAGAAGTTATAACAATAACAATTTATTAATTGGTCCCGACGACTCCTACACCTTAAAACACGTCTTTGAATGATTTACATTTTTGCCCAGTCACAACAGACGACAAAGGGATTATATATATATATATTGAAATTAATGCATAATATTAAAAAAATAGTAAAGTTAAATATTAGTGTAGCATCCTTTATTTCCTATATTCTTTAATTGCAAAAATAAATAAAATTGTATTTTATTCAACTTGTTATTATTTAGTCGATATTTTTAATAATTGTGATTGCAATTAGTTGTGGAATTTATTTAACAAGAAGTATATTATATTAATATATGTGGTCCCGACGACTCCTACTGTCTTACACCTTAAAACACGTCTTTGAATGATTTTTATTTTTGCCCAGCAGATAGCCTTTTAATTTTCCACACGCTTCATCAATTCAGTTTTCACCTTCAGCAAGACAGAGGGAAAGCAAGACAGAGAAAGGGCCCACAAGTTGAAAGTTAGAATAGAAGGTAGGGCCAAGCACCAATATGTGACTCATTTTGGTCGTGTAAAATTGATTCCAGTTGACGCGAGCTTGATCAAAGTATTTTTAATTATTTTCTTCATACAGTAAAAAAAATAGTTTATGGTGATAAAAAATATTAGTTAATTTTAAGAATAATATATCTGTAGGTTCCTGAACTTTTTGAATTTTTTTAAAATAGTTCTCTAAACTATAAAAATTTGTAATTGAATCTCTAATATTTTTTAATTTTTGTAATTAGATCTCTGGAGTTATTGATCCGTTTACAAACGGTTAAATTAAGCATAGAGACCTAATTACAAAAATTGAAAAAGATTTGGGACCTAATTAAAAAAAACTCAAAAAGTATTTAATACAAAAATTTTGTGTGTTAAAATTTTATTTTGAAATGTAGGGAATAATATTTTCAAAAATAATTACATATAAAAAAAAAAGTTATAACCCTTTCTAAAAACTAGAATTATCAAAATTGACCTGATCGGTGACTTGGTGGGCCAAACAAGCCTAGGTTGGGCTCTTTATTTTGAGGCTTGAAAATAACCTTACAAATGAAAATATCACATTTTTTTAAAAGAAAAAACTATGTCAAGTTGTGAATGACAGTAATTTTAATCACAGTAATCTTAAAATAATAATAATCATCATTGTATAAATTCATATATTTTATATAGCCTATATCATGCCTAGGCTAAGCTAGGCTTTTTTAGAAAATAAACTAGGTTAAGACTTTTATTAAAGTCTATTTAGTTAAAAAAGTCAAGTACTAGACCATTTTAAAAGTCTTTTAAGTTTAATAAGCCAACCTATTTAAATAACACAAATATATATTTGTTGTTATAAGTATTACTATTACTATTATTATTATTATATAAATTTGATATATGTATTAAAATTATATATATATATATATATATATTTTTAAATGTTAAGCATGTGTACATACATAAAAGTCAAACATATAAGTTTATTTAAAGATAAATTTATGT
Organism: Spatholobus suberectus; assembly: GCA_004329165.1. Classification (NCBI taxonomy): domain Eukaryota; kingdom Viridiplantae; phylum Streptophyta; class Magnoliopsida; order Fabales; family Fabaceae; genus Spatholobus; species Spatholobus suberectus. Next base: position 66,562,656 of record CM014731.1, read on the forward strand.
CCTATTTAGAAGTTTTATTGCAAAATATGTTTTTAAATAAGTTATCATAAATGTCATACTAGACCTTAAAAATATGTTTATATCATATGAACAAGTTAAACTTGATTTTTATAAAGCTTAGCATACTTATATTTCACATCTATCTTGATGTTAAATTACAAAGTAGGCCTTAAACAAGCTTATAAGCTAGGCCAGACTTTTGTATAGGGCAGGTCAGACCTTTAAAAAAGGCCTATGACATGTAAACAGACTAGGCTTAGGCCACGTATTTTTAACCAAGGCTAGGCTCAAGCTTGGCAAAGCCTAGCCTAACCTAGCCTATTTCCACTCCTATTCCTATTTCCACTCCTATTCATTGTCATTTTGTGGAAAGTTTCACCTACTGTTTAGGTGTTGTTTCTAGGAAATCTCCCATTTTGCTTTTTCACAATTGAGTTTAAGTATGTGTTTGGTGCATGTCACGTTAGATTCTCTAGAATCACGTTGAAATACTAGTTAACGTAATGTTAGGTAAATTTTCACATGTTTTGCTTAAAGTTAAAGAATTAATTCTGGGGCCAAAATTGATTTCGAGTTGAAGTAACTTTAGATAGCTTTTTTCGTTTGATCAAAAATGTTATATTGAGTTTTACTACTAACTTATTTTTATAATAAAAACATCCAAATATAAATCACATAACTTCAAAATCAATTTCATTTAAAATCATTTTTGTCAATGCTCATCCAAACACACACTAAGAAATTTCAATCCAACTTCACAGTTTCAATTTTTGAAATCGATTTCAAGGATTTGCACTATTGTATGCTATATGTAGATCATCAGACAGGCATGGTTAAAAGCTACCACGAAGGTGAAGGACAATATATGACTCCTTCTAGTCATGTAAAATTTATTGTCGTTGACACATGCTTGTTCAAAGTCTTTCTAATAGTACATGCTTTTTTATTATTATTGTAATTAGAGTTTTCCATGCAAAATTAGGACAATATCATCATATTTAAAATCCCAAAATTTACCTTTTTGTTGCTCTGCATTATTGTTATCCGCGGGAACGAACGTTTGAAAGCACAAGAAAGGGAAACGTGTTATTGTATGAGCTTCTACATGCAAACCAATGCACCTCCAAATCAAAAGCGAGCAGCAAAATCAGATGTCAAAAACACTTATGCCAATTTAAATTCTAGTTATTAAAAAATAATTTTTACTTATTTAAAAGATCTTTTAAAAGGATAACATAATTTTTTTTTTTGAAACTTCATGTCAATAAGTTCGAATGCCAATTTCATAGAAAATGTCTGAACATGCATGTCGTCATTTCCACTTCCCAGTACAAGAGGAATTTGCACTGTAAAGAACGTAGGTCCCAAATCTATTTATAATTCTTAACATTTATTTATAATAATTTCATGCAAAATAAAATTATAGTTGACACAAAAGAAACTCGGATGAAAAATGCTTTTAAGTATCTCAAAAAATACAGTTTCGCTCAATAAGAATTTCTACTCAACTTCATTGAGAAGTTATAATTAACAATAACAATTTATTAAACAAGATATATATACATACATACATACATACATACATACATACACACATACATACATATATATATGTGTGTGTGTGTGTGTGTGTGTGTGTGTGTATTGAAATTGATGCATAAAATTAAACAAAAAAGTAAAGTTAAATATTAGTGTGGCACATCCTTTATTTCCTATTTTCTTCAATTACAAAAATAAATAAAATTGCATTTTATTCAACCTGTTATTATTTAGGCAATATTTTTAATAATTGTGGTTGCAATTAGTTGTGGAATTTATTTAACAAGATGTATATTATATTAATATACTAGAGCGTGAACCCGTGCGATGCACTGATAAATTTGGGAGAAAGTAATTTTTATATGTATAAAGAAGTATATTGATATTTTTATATTGGTGAAAAAGATCTCATACCAATTAAAATTTCTACAATAAAGCACTTTTAATATATAAATTGTGTTTTGTTTAAGAGAAAATAGGTTATGCACTGACAATGTAAAGTAAATTTATATTCTCTTCCAATTACAACCCACCATGTATTATAAGTTTATTGACTTTTATAATAATTACTTTAAAAGTCATACTAACAATTGTTTTCGATTGATTATCTATGTAAAACATTTATACTACTAACAGTACATAGCTATTAAACTCTCTTTTTAATTCAAAGGTATAAGAATTGCAAATATTTAGACATAATTTAGTATATTAATTAAGTGTAAATATAAAATATAAAAGGAATACATTTATATTAAAATTATAATAACAATGAATTTAAAACGTATTTCATTAAAACAAATATATTAACATTAAATATAAATACTTTTTTTGGTATATAAATAATTAAATAATAATACATTTTTATGAAAATATAATATGTTCATATAAATTCTTTTTTTTTGTGTGTGTGTGTGTCTCATATTTTTACTTGGACATAAATTTTTTATCATATGAAATGTAAATATATTTGTCTCTAAAATTTATATATTTTCAAGTTTTTTTTTATTTGTAAAATATATTTACCTCTTGTGATCTATATATTAATGAATATTTTTATATAGTTTCCATCTCCATGAAATATAAATATTCACCCATATAATTATTTATATAATATGCTTTCATTTCATATATGATGTATGTTGTGATATAAATATTAATAATATATAAAAATTTGTCCGTATGAGTTATAATAATTCACGAACATAATTATTTATATATTAATATATATTTTAAAAATTAAGTTGATTAATATAAGCTTAAATTGTCATAGGCTTGAATTCAAATAGAAATCTTAATAATTCCCACATAAATAATGATAATAAAAATTGCAAAGCATGTGTTCCATTGAGGCAATCATAAGACATCAACATCAATGAATTACAACATTTCCTATCATGCATTATTGTTGCTGTTTCTCTCCAAGGATGGTAGCTATCTATAAAACAGTGTAATGAAACTAAGGTATACTTTATCAACAAACGTTATAATCCAAGATTTATTAAGTGCTTATGTTGCTTCCTAAAGGTTGTCAATTGCATTATCAATTTGCTGCAAAATGATATGAGAAAAATATCTTTCCTAATGTTTTAATGCTATAAATTTGAAGCAATAAAAAAAATAAAAGAAAAAGATTGGAGAACAAAGAAAAAGGAGAAACAGAAAGTCAAAGAAAAAGCCGACTTAAGACAAAGTGTAAGTAAGAGTCAAATTAACTTCATCAAATATTCTGCAAGAAAGTATAAATCGGCATATAGTATTTGAACCCAAAATTCAATTAAAATTTTTAAATTGATTGAAAAATATAACTCTAAAGTGGATATACAACATAATATAAATTAACTTAAGAGCTATTCATATTTCATAAAAATCAAGAAAAAATTAAAAAGATACAATTAGAACATAAAATAAAAAACAATGAAGAAAGAAATAATACAAATGAAGATTTCAGTGTATCATTATTCATTAACTTTGCATTGTGAAGATTTTTTGATCAATTCAAATTTAAACCCTTTCATTAACGTTAGGTACTTTGATCCTTAGTTGCTCTATCTCAATATCCCCAAGATTTCCTAAAAATTTTTAAAAATAACATTGTTGCATCATCCAATAACAAAAAATTAGCCTAAGAAAGGTTTGAAAATAGGCAAATGTAATTATTATAAAACATAATGCAAAATCTTGCATCTAGAGCAACTTAATTGGTTCATCAAACCATGGAGACCCAAAGGGGTTGTGAAGAATATAAAACATAAGCACATTTTCACCTAAAAGCTAAAAGTTAGTATTCATAAATTTGCACCCATCAACTGTTGTGAATGCAACATACACACGGTGGCATACCTAATGATATCCCAGCCAACCAAAGGCAAGTAAAAACCACATCCAACACCATCCAAAGACCAATATCCCTCTTTTCCAATTTTCTTGGTGAAGAAATAAAATTTTCAACAAAATATGAAAAATAAATCAAAATTATTATGGATCACAGGTTATGTTATTTTGGGACAATGCTCAAAATTTATTTCCTTTTATTAGATTTTTTCCTTTTCTTCAACTTCATCAATGCAGCCTTCAACCTCGCCATCATACATTTCAATGACTATTCTCTGCTCTTCGAAGATAACAACAATGTGTGCTCCTTTGATGGCAATGGCGTACCTCTCTTCATTAAATCAACAAATCCATAAAACACTCAAACAAAAACCTTAAAAATAAGATTCAAAAGCTCATTGATCAAATTAGAGAGAAAAAAGAAGGAAGTATAATTTTTACCTATTATAAGGGTTTATAAGGGTAGCAATGAAGCCAAAAGAAAATGGGAGAACACATCTAATAGAATAAGGGATACGTAAAAGGAACATAAAAAGGTATATGAGGCTTCAATGAAGGCGTGAAAAGTCAAATGAAGAGAATGAAAATGAGAAAGGAACGCTTATTTTAGTAAGAGTATTAGAATGGTAGTTAAAAAAATAATTAGAAGAGGAAGGGGTGCATTGGTGTATACACTAGTGATGCTTTAATTTAAAGGTTGGTGACAATGCTTAAAAGGTTCCAAACAAATAACCTAAGGGAATTAAGAAAATAAAAGTTAAAGCTATTCTTAATAAGCTAAAATGCATGCAAACCTATATAGATTAAGAAGCAAATTATAGTATAAAATGCAACGCATCAATTGTCCATTAGTTTGGGAGTGATAAGCTGAGCTAAGTCTTAATTTGGGTCCTAAGGCTTGCTGTAGGCTTTCTTAAAACCTAGAAGTAAAGCAGGGATCCCTATCGGAGACTATGCTAAAAGGTACTCCATGTAGCCTAATGATCTCTCTGATGTATAACTGTGTCAGCTTCTCTAAGGAATATCTTATGTTAATAGGTAGGAAATAGGCAAACTATGTCAGTCTATCCACTATTACCCATATAGCATCATGACCTGAGGGTGTCCTAGGGAAACTAGTTACGAAATCCATTGATATGCTGTCCTATTTCTAATTAAGGATGTTTAGAGGCTGTAATTCTCCAGAAGGTTTCTAATGTTCCACCTTAGCCTTTTGACTGGCTAAGCAAGATGCAATGAATTCTGCCACATCTTTCTTCATTCTAGGTCACTAGAATAACTTCTTCAGATCTTGATACGTCTTAGTGGAACCTGGATGAATACTTAATTTGCTTTTGTGAGCCTCTTCCAAAATCATCTTCCTCAACTATCCATCTTTTGGCACACAAATCCTTCCTTGGAATCTGATGACTCCATTTAGAGCCTGATCAATTTCCAATTCCTTACCTTCAGTCCTTGCTTCTAATCTTTCTCAGAGATATTGATCAGTGCTCTAGGCTTCCTAAATCTATTTGAGGAACTCACCAGATATCTAGAGCATCCCAAAACAAATACTCCTTAGTTTCACTTCCATAGCCAGCCCTAAGGCTCTAAATTTCTCTATCAGTTCCATCTCCTTTACCATCATCATCAAGGTGTGTAGGCACTTTTGACTCAACATGTAAGCTACGACATTTGCCTTACCAGGGTGGTAATGCAATTTGTAACACCTGGTTGCTTTCAGGATGAGTGACTGTCCCCCCAAACCAACACAAGACTTTTCAGCGTGCTTTGTCCTCATTTACACGCTTCTTGGGAAACTTCCAGTAGGTCACCCATCCCTAAATTGCTCCAAGTCAAGCACGCTTAACTGTGGAGTTCTTAAGCGATAGGCTACCGAAAAGTAGATGCATCTTGTTGGTATAGGTAGCACTTATTAATTCCTTTAAGCTATCCTCAACTGTACAATCCCATACCTGCACAGCCTCTGGATCCCTCTCATTCTAGTATGTATTCGATTCATTCATGTACCCCTCCCGCTGGAAGCCTGCCAGGAGCCGCTCCTTGTCCGTACCTTATCTCTTTTGTACCGGCGATCACTTCCTGCCCTCGTCAGCATCCGGGATGTTACACAATTCAAAGTTGTAGTCTTTTAAAAATTCCATCCACCTTCGTTGCCTCATGTTTAGCTCCTTTTGGTCAAATAGGTACTTCAGGCTTTTGTGATTGCTGAACACTTCAAACCTAGCACCATAAAGGTAGTGCTTCCAAGTCTTTAAGGCAAATACCACTACAGCCAATTCTAAGTTGTGTGTTGGATAGTTAATCTCGTGTGGTCTTAATTGCCTCCAAGCATAAGCTGCCACCTTCCCTCCTTGCATCAATACACATTCTAATCCTTGCCCAGATGCATCGCAATAAACTTCAAACTTCTTAGTAAGATTAGGCAAGATTAGCACAAGTGCTGTAGTTAATCTCTTCTTCAACTCTTGGAAGCGTTTCTCATAACTTTTTATCCACATAAAGGGTTGTCTTTTACGGGTTAACTTAGGTAGAGGCAAAGCTATCTTTGAAAACCCTTCAATGAACTTTCGATAATAGCCTGCCAATCCTAAGAACTCCATATTTTTGTTATTATCGTAGGATGTTCCCAACGCAACACTGCTTCTACCTTTGAGGGAACTACTCAATTCCTCCTTGCGAGATCACGTGACCCAAGAAACTGACTTTTTCTAACCAAAACTTGCACTTCGAGAATTTGCATACGACTACCTTTCCTTCAATATTTGCAACACTATCCTCAAGTGTTCCTCATGTTCTTGGTGATTTCTGGAATAAACCAGAATATCATCTATGAAGACTGCCATGAATTTGTCCAAATATTCATAGAATATCCAGTTCATGTAGTCCATAAAGATTGCAGGAGCATTAGTCACACTGAATAGCATTGTTAAATACTAGTAATGTCCATACCTTGTCCTAAAAGTTGTTTTTGGTATATCCTCAGCCTTGACCTTAATCTGCTGGTAACTAGATTTCAAGTTAATCTTTGAAAATACCGTGGCTCCTCTCAACTAGTCCATAAGATCATCTATTCTAGGTAGCAGATACCTATTATTGATAGTGATCTTCTTGAGATGGTGATAATCAATGCATAATCTCATGCTTCTATCCTTTTTCTTCACCAACAACACTGGGGCACCCCAAAGGGAAACGCTTGGTCTGATGAAATGCTTTTCCAAGAGCTCCTTTATTTGCTTCTTGAATTCTGCCAGCTCTAATGAGGACATCCTATAGGGTGTTATAGATATGGGCCCAGATCTTGGTACTAAGTCTATGGTAAATTCTATCTCTCTTTCAAGAGGCAAACCAGGAATATCTTCAGGAAAGAAGTCAGAGAAATCAATGACTATAGGTAGAGAATTAACACACAAATCTCCCTCAATTTTTAGAGAAGATATGATCACGTAAACCTGAGCTTCCTTATTTTTAGAAGCATTGAAGTGGTTGGCAGTCACCATCTCAAATCCCTCAGAGCTATCAAGCTTTGATCCAAATACTAGGGCCTTTTCATGGCAATTAAGAAGGACATGATTGGAAGATAACCAATCCATTTCTAGCCCTAAGTCTAGTCTAGTTAAGGGTCAGTAGATTACGTTAACCAAAAAAGCTTTTCCTTCTATGGTAACAAGATAGTATAGACAAGTACGAGAAGTAATAACAGGAATGTTGGTGAGGGTAAAGACAACCAAATTATAGGGCAATTTTGAAATAGGTAAATTCAAATGTTTCACACAGTTATTGGAAATAAATGAGTGAGTTGCACCCGAGTCATATAGCACATTTAAGAGATTACCGTTTATGACGCATTTACCCCGAATAAGGTCATCAGACGTCACCGCTTCTCTTCCACTCATGGTGAAGACTTTCCCAGTGGTTTGTGGTCTTCCTGTTGGGGCCTTTCCACTGCTCCCATTGCCTCCCTCCTTCTTGGGCTTGGTGCATGTGTTGCTATAGTGGCCTACCTCTCCACAATTGAAGCAAGTGATGGTTGGCCTTTTGCAGTCCCTCTAGTAGTGGGGTTCCCCACAACAAAAGCAGTAAATGGGAGCATTGGAACTCCCTACAGCAACAAGGGCAGTTCTTTGGCCAGATGAACCACCAGCCGATCTTGATGAAGCATGATAAGGCTTCTTCCTTTCAGGGAAATGCTGTTTCTGATTCCTCTGAGGTCCTCCGCTCTTCCATTGGGCCTGTCTTGCTTTCATGTTATCTTCGTAGATTTTACAACAATTCACCAGGGTAGGAAATTGGGCTATTTTAAGATAATCCACTGCCTATTTAATGTCAGGTCTTAATCTGACTCTACAATCAATGATATTCTAATTAACGATGTCAAATTTTAATTCCAACTAATGGATAATAAAAACATTTCTCAATTAATTATTATTAATTATTAATTAATACAATTCAGCATTAGGTTTATTAGTATAATTATAATTTTAACCTCATTTTAGGCAAGAAAATTTTTGTTGAAGATACTACTTTATTTTTATATATATTCAGAAAAATAAATAAATAAATTGATGATCAATTTTCATTACCTTATTTTAAAATAATTACCTTAATTAAAATAATAAATAATAATCATTACCATTATTATTATTATTATTATTATTATTATTATTACATATACCAAGAGATAATTAAGTAGCTATTTCAACGATAGACTCTTAGAACTGCCTAAATCAAGTTTAAGGAAATAAGTAGTAATAATGTTGACGATTGTTGATTATTTATTTATTTATTCAATTTGATTCAAACTCATTCAAATTGAATCAATTCTACTTAGCTAATAATATGGACATTCATTTACTATTCAAATCATTCAAATTGATTCAATTTGATTATATTCATTCAAATTAATTATTTTCTTTAATTATTATTCGCTAACGTGGACGTTTATTGTTTATTTATTTATTATATCATTCAATTCAATTTTGTACTAAAATTTGTTTTTAGAAACAAATTAATATAAAATTATTGATTGATTAAAATCAATCAATAATAGGAGAATTTAATATAATATATTAAAATACTAAAAGTTAAAATAAATTTATATTAAATTAATATAAAATTAATGCCCCAAAAACCCTAATATTACCAATCAATATCCCAGAAACCCTACAAAACTTTTCTTTTAGTAATAAAATTATGATTACAATCTTCTTTGTTTTATAGGAATACTTAGTGACGATTCAATTAAAGTCATGCCTCGAAATATAAAATATGGACTTTTATTTTGGTCATTCAAATTGATTCTACATTATAATATAATATAATATTTATTATTTATTTATTATTATTAAAATGGGGATGTTTAGTAATAATGTGGACGGTTATTGATTATTTATTTATTTATTCAAATTGATTCTTTCAAATTGAATCAATTCTACTTAGCTAATAATGTGAAAGTTTAGTAATAATGTGGACGTTTATTGATTACTATATTCATTCAAATCGATTCTTTTATTTATTTGTTTATTATTTGTTAATTGTTAACGTGGACGTTTATTGTTTATTTATTTATTATATCATTCAATTTTGTACTACAATTCATCTTCAAAAATATTTAATATAAAATCAATATGAAATTATTGATTGATTAAAGTTAGTCAATAATAGGAATTTGTATATAATAGATTAAACTACTAAAAATTAAAATAAATTTATATTAAATTAATATGAAATTTATACTAGAAATTATTTATAAAAATAATTTAATATAAAATTATTAATTGATTAAAATCAATCTAAGATAATTTCCTATTTGATCTAAAATAAAATATCACTGAATTTTTACCAAAATAAATTAATATGAAATTTGTACACCAATTTATTTTCAGAAACAATTTAATATGAAATTATTGATTGGTTAAAATCAATCATAATAGAGAAATTTGAATATAAAGTACGAAACCAAAATGTCGTTAATTAATGTCTCAGAAATCCTAATGTTGCCAGTTAATACTCCAAAAACCCTACAAAACCTTTCTTTTATATATATATATATATATATATATATATATATATATATATATATATATATATATATATATATATATATATATATATATGTATGTATGTATGTATGTATGTATATATATGTATGTATGTATGTATAAAGATTATTAGTATATTGTAAATTATTACTATATTATATTATATCATTCAATATTTTCAAATCATTATAACTAAATAATGTATCCCACCAGTTAGAATCAGTCAATCTTTATAATTTCTCTTTACATAATATAAAATTTTCGGAACATTTCATTAAGTAATTGATTTCTATTAAAATCAGCCTATATTTATATGTAAATAATTATAATATATTTGTTTAATCTGTTATATATTATAATTAAAAACTAATTTATTATTTCTTTAAAAATATTCTTACTTATTTAAGGAAAAAAAATAATGCTTTGGATCAATAAATATTATTGATTAGAATCAACAAATTATTTGATTTCAAATTATAATTTCAATTTTCTAATAATTATTAGTAATGGATTGTTTAGATTTGAATATACATGATTAGAATCAACCAATTATTAGTATATTATATTATATCATTTTATATTTTCAAATTATTATAACTAATTAATATATCCCACCATTAGAATAAGTCATTCTTTATAATTTCTCTTTAGATAATATAAAATTTTCCAAACAATCCATTAATCAATTTATTTTTATTAGAATCAGTCTACATATATATATATATATATATATATATATATATATATATATATGTGATTATAATATATTTGTTTAATTTGTTATATATTTTAATAAAAACTAATTTATTATTTTTTTAAGAATATTTTTATTTATTTAAGGAAAAATAATGCTTCGAATTAATAAGTATTATTGATTAGAATCAGCAAAATATTTAATTTCAAATTATAATTTCAAATTTCAAATAATTATTAGTAATAGATTGATCAGATTAAAATATAAATGATTAGAATAAGCCAATCTTTATATATATCATAAATTATGATGCCGTATTGTTTTTTATTCACATAATATAAATTATTAAAAAAATGTATTTCATTAGAATCAGCTAATCTTTATAATTTCTCTTTACATAATATAAATTTTTCTGAACATGCCATTAATCAATTCATTTCTATTAGAATCAGCCTATATTTATTTGTAAATAATTATAATATATTTGTCTAATCTGTTATATATTATAATTAAAAACTAATTTATTATTTCTTGAGGAATATTCTTATTTATTTAAGAAAAAAATATTTATTAATGCTTCAAAAACCCTACAAATTGAATCAAACTTATTCAAATTATTAAACAAGATATATATATATATATATATATATATATATATATATATTGAAATTAATGCATAAAATTAAACAAAAAAGTAAAGTTAAATATTAGTGTGGCACATCCTTTCTTTCCTATTTTCTTAAATTACAAAAATATATAAAATTTCATTTTATTCTACCTGTTATTATTTAGTCAATATTTTTAATAATTGTGGTTGCAATTAGTTGTGGAATTTATTTAACAAGAAGTATATTATATTAATATATATGGTCCCAACGATTCTACACCTTAAAACCCGTCTTTGAATTTTTGCCCAGCCTTTTAATTTTCCACACGCTTTCTCAGTTGTTTTAAAAAGACTTGTCTTCCCACTGCTACCTTGAGAGAACTATTCCATACATTACACACTATCTTCATCAAATGAGTTTTCACCTTCAGCGAGACAGAGGGAAAGCAAGACACAGTAAGGGCCCACAATAGTTGAAAGTTAAAATAGCAGGTAAGGCCGAGCAACAATATGTGACTCATTTTTGTTGTGTGAAATTGATTCCATTGACGCGAGCTTGTTCAAAGTCTTTCTAATTATTTCTTTCAAACAGTAAAAAAAATAAATTTATGCTGATTAAAAATATTAGTTTATTTTATTTTATTTTCTCAATCCCATTTAAAAAATAAATTTCATTTTTAATTTAAACCATCTTTCACACTAATTGATAGAAAACTTTAATTTCATGAGAAATTGTTTAAAATGAGAATATTATTTTTCCATTACAGGATTAAATGACTCATTAGAAATAAATTCTGAATTAAATAAAGGATGTTTTGGAAGATGATTTCTTTAAATAAAGTGAAATTAGTTAAAATTTACTTATAATTTAGACCATCATGATTTTTTATTTTTTATATTTAAATCTGAAAAAAGTATATTTTTTCTAATTAGAGTTTTCATGCAAAATTATTCAATATCATCATATTTAGGATCTTAAAATTTAAAAGATTTGCCTTTAATATTTCTGTCACTCCTAGCAACTCCTAAACCATAGCACGTAAGAATTAGGATTATTATATTTCTTCACTACCTCAGTTTCTTCGTTTCCAAAAAGAACTCTACAGCAGAGTAATCTTCGACAAGATAACTTCATTTTTGTAACGGAGCAGCTCTTCTTAACATATGATGGTATGGAAATACAACATGTTAGTTGAAGACACGAACAATTTCACTGATCATGTTAACTTTTGCCGGTCGACTGAAAGCACAAGAAAAGGAAACGTATATTATATTTATATATATAAGGCTCTACAGGCAAACCAATGCACCTCTTGCTTTATAATCAAATTAAAGTGATCAGTAAAATCAGATGTCAAAAACATTGATGACAATTTAAGTTTTACATATCTAAAAACATTTTTCTACTTATTTAAAAGATCTTTCCAAAAGAATGACATAATTCCTTTTTAATAAGTTCATGACAAGTTCGAATGCCAAACATGCCGTCATTTCCATCTTCCACTCCACAACGAATTTGCGTTGCAAGCATCATAGTTCCCAGCTCTCAAACCACAGGACACGTTAGTAATGCTTAACATTTATATATTTATAATTTCACAATAAAATAAAATTACAGTTGACACCAAAGACACTCAGATGAAAATGTGTTACACTATGTCGAAAAATACAGTTTTGCCCAGCACGAATTTCAACTCAACTTCGAGAAGTTATAACAATAACAATAACAATTTATTTAACAAGATGTATATTATATTGTATTATATAATATTATATATATAACATTTTCGCCCACCGACTGACAGCCTTTTCATTCCACACAAGCTTTGTCCTTTGATTTAGAAAAACTTGTCCTCTCATTTGTACCTTGAGAGCACAATCTGCATTACACATCATCTTCAGTGTGTGAGCTTTCACCTTCTGCAATGGCTTGTACTAGCATCCAAAGTTGCTCTTCATCGTACACAAAATGTTTTGATGTATTTGTAAGCTTTAGAGTTGAGGATACTCGTAACGGTTTCACAGATCACCTTTTTGCAGCTCTTAAGAGGAATTCTTGGATCCTGAGCTCATGCAGGCAATCGAAGGATCACGTGTTTTCATTGTTGTCTTCTCAAAGGCCTATGCATCATCCACATGGTGCCTGACAGAGCTCACAAAGATCGTCGATTGGGCTGAAGAAACAGATCGAAGTGTGCTTCTTATTTTCTATGATGTCACTCCTTCTGAGGTCCGAAAACAAAGTGGAAATTTTGGAAAAGCTTTTGTTGAACACGAAGAAAGATTCAAAGATGATTTAGAAATGGTACAAAAATGGAGGGAAGCTCTGAAAGCAATTACCAATCGTTGTGGGTGGGATGTACAAAATATGTAAGTACTTGGCCATACTTTTTGTATTATATATTTAATTAATTTTGTTTTTGAAAGTCTTGACTCTTAGTGATGATTTAGTGTTTTTGCTCTAATTTGGTCTTTCAGACCACAGCATGAGGAAATTGAAAAAATTGTAGAAGAGGTAATCAGCATATTGGGTTATAATCAAATTTTGAGTTTTGGGGATGATTTAGTTGATATGCACTCTCCTGTGAAACAATTGGAAGAGCTTCTAGATTTGGGCACAAATGAAGTTGTTCGAGTTGTAGGAATTTGTGGGATGGGTGGAATAGGAAAGACCACACTTGCTACTGCTTTGTTTAATAAAATCTCTCCCCAATATGATGCTCACTGTTTCATTGATGATGTAAGCAAAATTTATAGGGATTTTGGACCGATGGGTGCACAAAAACAACTTCTTTGTCAAGCTCTAAACCAAGGAAATATGGAGATAAAAAATCTTTCCGAGGGAACCAAGTGGATAACAACTAGGTTATGCAACTTAAAGGCGCTTATTTTTCTTGATAATGTTGATCACATTGAACAATTGGACAAATTGGCTTTGCATCCTAAATATCTAGGTGCAGGGAGTAGAATCATCATAATATCTAGAGATAGTCATATATTAAGAAATTATGGAGTGAATGAAGTTTACAATGTTCAACTCCTGAATAAGAATGAAGCTCTTCATTTACTTTGCAAAAAGCTTTCAAATCTAATGATATTGTGAAAGATTATAAACAGTTGACACGTGATGTACTAAAGTATGCCAATGGCCTTCCATTAGCAATTAAAGTATTGGGATCATTTTTGTTTGATCGAGACGTTTATGAGTGGAGAAGTGCATTGACAAGATTAAAAGAAAATCCAAGCAAAGATATCATGGATGTTTTGCGAATAAGTTTTGATGGATTGCAGGAAACGGAAAAAGAAATATTTCTAGATATTGCTTGTTTCTTTTCCAATTATTGTTATGGAAAGGGAGAAATGATGGATCTTCTAGATTATCGTGGATTTTATCCTGAAATTGGTGTCAAAGTTCTCATTGAGAAATCACTGATAAGTTGTGAGCATGGTGTGATTAAAATGCATGACTTGTTGAAAGAGTTGGGTAGAAGTATTGTGCGAGAAAAATCACCCAAGGAGCCTGAAAATTGGACCAGGTTATGGGACTACAAGGATCTCCATGATGTCATGATAAAAAATAAGGTAAAATAGTTTTTGAATACAAAATATTAGGTTGTTTAAATTATTAAAAAAATCTAATATTTTTCTTTCTTTTTTGCAATGTTTTAGGAAGCCAAAAATCTTGAAGCCATGGTTATTTTACAATATCGAGAAGAGTTTTTGGAAACAACAATGATAGTGGATGCTGTATCAAAAATTAATCATCTTAAGTTGCTCAAACTTGAGAATGTGAATTTTTCAGGAATCCTCAATTGTCTTTCTAATGAATTAAGATATCTATCTTGGGATAAATATCCTTCCATGTGTTTGCCATCAGGTTTTCATCCAGATAAACCGGTAGAATTGATCTTGCCTTATAGCAATATCAAACAACTATGGAAAGGCACAAAGGTACTATATTATTTGTTTTCAATTTTATTTGTTATTAAATGAACAAATAAAAAGATAAATTATATATCTCTTTTTTTTAAACATTCTTTAACATAACTAAAGAAACACAAGAAAGCTTAAATTGCATCAATTTTGTCTCCTACTATTGACCAACACGAGAAAGGGATTATTGTTTTTTTCTTTTTGTTAAAATAAAATTAAAAATTAAAGGATATATAGTGACTTACATTACTTTTGTTTCTTTTGCAGTATCTGCCTAATTTGAGAACTCTAGATCTCAGGCACTCCAAAAATCTTATTGAGATGCCAGACTTAAGAGGAGTCCCTCGTCTTATGTTTCTTACTCTCAAAGGATGTATAAAAATCGAGCGAATTGATCCATCCATTGGTATTCTAAGAGAACTTGTTTCTTTGAATTTGAAAAATTGTAAAACTCTTGTCCTTAATCTCAATATCATTTTTGGGCTTAGTTCTCTTGTGAGCCTTAATCTCTCAGGCTGTTCAAAATTACTTAATCATAGGCTGTTACAGAAACCAAGGGAGACAAAACATCTGGAGAAAGTTGATAAAAATAGAAGTGCCGTCCAATTATCAACATCCTCTGTATACAAAATGCTAATGTTGCCTTTTTATTTTCTTTCCTCACGAAGACATGAAGGTTCACTTGGTTTGTTGTTGCCTTATTTGTCTCGTTTCCCATCTTTGCATTCTCTTGATCTGAGCTTCTGCAATCTACTTCAAATCCCTGATGCTATTGGAAACTTACATTCTTTAGAAGACTTAAATTTAGGGGGAAACAAATTTGTGACACTACCTACTACCATCAAGGAACTTTCCAAACTTCAAACTTTGAACTTGGAGCACTGCAAGCAGCTGAAATATTTGCCCGAGCTTCCAACAACAAAACAAAAAACAATTGGCAAATATTACTGAACGGGATTATACATTTTTGATTGCCCCAAGTTGAGTGAGATGGAACACTGTTATAGCAGGGTTTTTTCTTGGATGACGCAGAACCTTGAGGTAACGACTCCATCCTTTCTTTCCTTATCTCGTTTTTTCTGTGCGCACTATATATTACTGATTTTTCTGGTATCAGGTTGTCTTCCAACCCTCAATTTCCTTTGGTAGGATGCATATTGTTATTCCTGGAACTCAAATTCCAAAGTGGTTTAATAAACAAAATGTGGGTAGTTCAATAAGTATAGACCCATCTCCCCTTATGGACGACCCAAATTGGATAGGTGTCGCTTGTTGTGCAGTATTTGCGGCACATGATGATCCATCTAATAATTTGAGTGATAGATGGCGACATCGTACTTGGCTAAATATTGGATATGGTGTTCGACATGATGGGCCCTATCTCATGGTTCCAATACTTTTCAAGAAAGATCTGGTCACGGTTGAATTAAATCACTTGTTGACAGTGTTTTTCACCCGGGAATCATTCATTCATTTCCCATATGAAGATCCAAACAGAATGCATGATCTTGGTGAAATGGAATTCAGAACTTATGTTAGAAAACTTCCAGGTTTACAATTGGAAGTGAAGAATTGCGGGTATAGTTGGGTATTTAAGGAGGATCTTCAACAATTAAACCCAAACATGATGTTCAGCAGAAATTCTTCATCTCAGGAGAGGAAGCTTTTAACAAGATATTAACCAAGCGTCATTGATCTTATTCACAGAAAGCGTAGAAATTTCTTTTCAACCAAAATTCTATCAAAGAAATTCTAATCCATTTGAGGCAAGATTTAATACAGAAAGGCACAATTATTATTATAAATTTTATCATCATTTATAAATACTGTTTTTTGGTTTCTTTTATTAATGATATAATGGTGATTTTTTCCTGTTATATTTCTAGACTAAAAAGTCAATATTACTTGAGAACATATTGTTAAAGGTGATAATAAGCGTATTTGCTTATGGATTGTCATGAGCTGTAAACTATTAGCCTTAGCTCGTTGTCAAGATTTCAAGGGAAAAAAAACGTACAGAATCATTTTGGGTATAGCTATCTTAAAGTAGAAGTTTTCTAACATAGATCCATTTTTTGCTTGAAGTAATTGAGGGAATCTAACTCCTTTCATGAGTTTACTAGAGTGAACTATTTGGTATTTCACATTCAATTATTACATTTATGATTATTCACGTCTTTTAGTTTACTCATTAATGATTCAAAAACTGCTGGCATTGCATGATCTTAAAATTCTTCATTCACTCTCACGTAGTCTTTTTAGTTATGCCTTACTTGCTAGAATTTCTTTCTCCCCACAGAAATCCTCTTTCTGAAGGGCTGATTGCTGGTATTGCCTGTGCTTGCTTTCGGCTTATCCTGTCACAATTAGGGCTAAGGCCTCAGTTGGTTCAAGGGACAAATTGATCTTTGATATTACTGATATAGTTGCTAATGATTTCACCATTACTTCCACCTCAACTAATCATGTAAGTGTCTTTTACTAACTAAATACAGATGATTTGTTAAATTTGGCAATTTGTGTCTCCGTTCATTTACCTTAATTGCAATTTGCAGTAGATATCATTAAGGAAGGTCTCAAAGGGTTGGACTACAATACTATAGCACACTTGTCCCACAATTACATTTGGATTCCAATTTACCACCTTGCCCGCTTATTAATTCCTTGTATTCAATGTCAGCTCTGAAAACCTTAGGAAAAACAAACAAACTAATTATATATTCACTTACTAATATTAGGTACAGAATATTTCATACTGAAAATATTAATTTTATTGTTTAATAATTAGTCCTATTGATCTGATTGATGTAATGGTATTTTGTTTGCCCAATATCAGAAACCAAATGACGGATGAACTGCATTGGACATGAGCAGATAAAATGAAAACTTCAAGACAAAGGTGCAATGACTCATAATGTTGTTGTGATGATAGTGGTACAACCAGGAGTTGCCAACCTGAAAGCCCACTCATTATCTAGAAGCAGATCATGTAGGTGATCCTGAGACTCAGATCAACCTCAACTATGATGCTCTATTGACTCATTTACAATCTTGCTTAATGTAATTGATAAGAATAGTGCAGTGAATTACATTAAAGAATAAAAAGTTACTTATCTATATATGATTTTGAAAATTTAATATAATTCTTTGAATAAACCTAATAGTTGGAGTACGAAATATTTATAACTATTTCACTTATCTATGACTATGAGTAAATAATGTGTACAAAGAAGAAGGCACAGAACAGTACTTGCACAGCCAAGTAATTTATCTGGTGTGGTCTCTTGTAGACAAATCTTCAATTCAATCACAAGTTCATATGAATTGGAACAAAGATCAGGGAACATTAAAAGACTTAAAACCATACAAAGGTGTTAGGTTGGATCTGCGGTAATGGAGCTTAACGTGTTAGCTCCTTTGGTAGCTATAGAAGAAGACATAAAACCTGTTGATATTAATGAGGCAAGCCATGGATCTCCGTATCATTGTCAGAGCCATCCGCCTCTGTTTCGGAGAAAAATGGGCTGAATGGCTTGCAGGATTTAAGGCTGGTTCAGTATTATACTGTGCACTTGGAAGTCAATGGATATTTGATTAAAATCAGTTCCAGAACTTGTTGCTGAAAGCCGTGACACACCTAATTTCTGATACTCTTGCTAACATAATTATGAACACCATAATCATGTTCCTTTCTATAGCCCATCCCTACTACCACCCAAGATTGTTTCCCCTGCCCACCACTCCACCATGCCAACAGCTCCGTAGGCCTTTCAAATTTCAGCACTCAATGAATAAATAAACGATCCATTTGCTTCAAACTAGTAATTCTGAAAAGCAAATCAACAAGTATTCGCCGAGAACAAAATTCGTCCTTTACCTTGTTTTAACGTTGTAAAGCTATACATTAAAATTGCATCCGCAACGGCCAAAATTCAGAGCGCAAAGAAACAAAGTAAGTTTAATACAGGCACAATAACTGACGAGGCAATCCAAAGTTAAGAGATATGTAGGCACGACATTAATTGAAGAGAAGGTGAACAGTCACATTAGTCTAAAATTTTAAGTAAGTGCAATCAATCAATCACATTAGTACAAAATGAAAAAAAATGTGTTTTCTTAGACGAAACAACCGAAAATTTCAAAAACTTGAAATTTTCTTAATTTTAGGAACTAATTTAGCATTGCTATATACTTTAAGGGACCAAAAGAATAATTTACTCTATTTTCCAACTTGCCTCAGCTTTTTTACGGTTTAATAAAAGGCTATATAAAATTAATGCTTGGAATTTTAAAAATAAAATAAAAGTTATTAGTATTAGCTACTTTTCTTTTATATGGTATATATAAATTGAGCTCCTTAATTTTTATTTTTTAATAATTTTTTTCAAATATGTTTAGCATAATTTTTCTTTTTAAAAAGAAAAAAAAAAAGGTGAAACATTGCCTTAAGTATAGACTCAATGATCCCTCATCCATTAAAAGTAGTTCCATACCCCAAATTTGAAAACATGCAACAGCCACAAAACTATGGATTGAAAAATGGAGCAGTGAACAACAGAGCCAAGGAACAAAGACCCTAGACAGAGGAACAGGCATGGTTAGAAGATGCCGGGCTTGACAGAGCACTTCTTTCTTCTATATTTTACTTCTTGCTTCCACACTCCTAAAATACTACATTTTCAGTTGGCCTTACCCAATTATTTCATTGAGAAGTTAGTGACAACACCTAATTTTATCCGGGTTAAAAGCTTTTTAATTGAATTTTAAAAAAGAGGTTTAATAATAAAAAGAGAGAAAATAAAATTTTATTAAATAAATAATAAAAAGAGAAAAGAAGTTGGGCTCAAATAGTTTTTGTTTTGTTCTTGGTTTTACATGTCTTGGAGGCCCATAGCCTAATACAAAAAGAAAAACGAAAATGGAAAATACAAGAAAAAGAAAGGATCTATAACGGAAACTACTTTTCAAAATTTAATGAAAAATTAAAAACAAAACTGAAATTGGAGGAAGGGGTAAGGACATTGAATGCCTATTTAAAATGAGTTACAAAGAGAAGAAGGAAGGGGGGGCTTTTTCACGTCTGAAGGTCACGGAAAAGAGGAGGAGGTGGAAAATTGAAGAAGCAGAAAGGGGGATTCGAAAAACAAAGAGACAAGCCACGTTGAGGGAAGAAGAGAAGGAAAACACAGATTGCAGAGGTAATCCAGTCTCTATTATGCTCAGTTCTCAACTGCAATTGTAGAGCCCTCTGTATGCTCGAATGTTTGCTTTATTGATATAAACTGTTTTCAATTCAATCTCAGGATTACGAACATTATACCATTCACACACCAATGCACTGATTCATAATCATAAATAGAGACATAATACATCGATTCGTTCTCAAAATCACCATAATAATATAGAATTCAGCACATACATTGGTCTTCTTTTTATATCACAAATCTGCCCCTTGTATTCATTCTTCATTGAATCCAGAATCCACATCAATGTTCATATGTTCATGAAAATTAAAAAATATAATAAAAGCCAATTGCTGAGGACTGCATCTGAAAACCGATTCGGATCCATCGATCCCTTTGTTCCGCTGTTTCTCGCATCCACAGCTTACATAAGACGCTTCCTTCGTGACACGAAGTGGCGCCAGCAGGTTCGCATCATCCCCGGAGGCCTTTGGGATCCGTGAATCCAAACTACCGCACCACCGCACCACCGCGCACGCCCTCCATCACCGGCGTTTCCACCGTCAACCACCATCTATCTACCCTTACACGAGAACTCCGTCACCGTGCTGACTACATCGCCTCTACCATAACGCGAGTCGTTTTCGTCCTAGTATCGCCATGGTGTATTCCCGCATCTTGGAGACCATGCGGCGCTGCTAGGTGAGGTTGTCATTTTGAGAGAATGGGGATGAAGGTTGGCATTGCCCCTTTGGGCTTACATTATGAATTGGAAAGGATGGGTCTGGTCCATTCTTTGTCAAGATCAATTAAATCCAATTCAGCCTTCGTGGAGGTCTTTTTTTTTTAGACTCTCGTTAATCTAGTTTTTACGAAAAAGAATAATAGCTTGTGCTATTATTTGTTGAAGTGATAAAAGCCATGCTGTGTGCATCACGCCCTGATATCCTTTTTAACGTAATACCATCACTTTTGCTTGCATTTAGATCAATAAACAATTCCTTTTTTATATAAACATAAATAATATATAGGTTTAGTAATTATACATGTTGGGTTTAGGATCCACTTGAATATATTTGTTTTATCTAAGTTTAAGATTAATTAATAAGATGTTAATAGTTTTTTTATAAAAAATTAATTAATTAAAAATAAACTTAGTAATTATTCATATTGGGTCTAGGATCCACTTGAATATCACAAAAGTTTTATCTAAGTTTAAGTTTGATTAATAATTTGTTATTTGCTAATTCTTTTAATAAATAAAAATGTAAACTTAGTAATTTTCATATTGGGTTTAGGATTCATTTGAATATCACAAAAGGCTTTATATAAAGTTTAAGTTTAATTAACATTTTGTTTTAATAAAAATATAAATATAAATTTAGTGATTTATCTTGTTGGGTCTAGGCCCTCCTTGAATATCACAAAATTTTCTATAACTTTGTTTTGCAGGGAGTATTTCACATCTGTTAGGCCGCCTATCGTTGTGGATAATACTCTATAATATTTAAGATTTGATATCTTGATAATCCTTAAAAATAGTAATAGAAATAACAAAAAAATAAAAAATATATAACTAAAAAATCAACCCACAAAATGGTTTTCTATTAAAGAACTACGTGAGTCTTATTCCTCATTGCACCTGAGGATACGTAGGAGCAGGGGCCCACCCCTGTCGATCTCAAAAATAAAAATTTAATGCCTTTCCAAAAATAAAATATTATTTTCTTAATTAAAATTCTTTTGATAAAAATAATAAAATTTGTAAACATATTTTCTTTTCTTTAAGGGGTAAAATAAATATTTTAGAAGTTATCCATTTTTCACATTTAATTAGGGGTAACCGTCTTTACGACGGACGTCGTAGGGTGCTAACACCTTCCCTACACGTAACTGACTCTTGAACCTATATTTGGTTTCACAGACCACATTTTTTCCAAGGGTTTTTCCATATGTTTTCCCTTAATAAACTATGGAGGCGGCTCCTCTTTTTTTATTTCTTTTTCGCCGTCCAGTCGTGACCCCGGTTGCGACAGTTAGGACTGGTGCTAGGAGAGGGGACAAAGACATAGCTTAGTCAAGCCCTGCCACAAATGAAAGCTTCATCCGTTTTGGTTATGGAACATAAAATAACCGCCGCTTCCTAGTCAGAATATTACAATTACAACTATGATAAAGGAACCGAAACATGGCTTAAGCCTGTAAGAGAGAGTTGGATCAAATATTACATTTGTGTTGAGTGTTGTAACTGATATGTGCAGATGACCTTGAATATATATGCTGCACTCATTTTTTCATTTTGGTGTGACCTCTAAAATGACGAGTCTCTGACAATTGGTAGCCGTGATATGCAAGATTTCAGAACATTTGAATTAATAAAAGTTTGTTCAATTTCCCTAGACCCCAGCCATGAATTATTTGATTTATCTTCATAAATCATGCGCTTAGTCAAGAATAAGTTCACTTTATCATATAAGAAAAGGACCAAGTAATGACTTTTAAACCAAACAAACAAATACACCTCCTGCTTTATAATCAAAAGTGGACAGTAAAATTAGGTTGTGAAAGGCAAATAATAATCTATAATTAATAATAAAGGCGATAAGTAGTTCTGTTTTCCACTTTTTTTTTGGACTAGTTTTTGATGCGGAAGAAAGAAAAGGAACAACAGTTGGAGTGCCATGCAGACGGATGGGTGACGGGAGTGCCGTGCATGATGAGACGTAAGGCAACCTCAGAATCAGTCTCGCAAGTGAGAGACCGAAGCCCACTGTCCCAAGCAATATAATATTCAGGCCACGGAAAATAGCATGCGTGAAGACTTGTTGTACAACCACACGATTGACCAATTACTCTTTAATTGTACACTTCCATTTTATAGAATTAACTGTACACTCTTGTTTTCTATTTAATTTCTTTCTTCTATTTTCCTTTTTATTTTATGTTTTATTTTAAAAAAATATGTAGATCAAGTGACATGGAGTGCTTCTCTTTTTTTTTTAATAATTAATAACAATTACAATAATAATAATGATGATGATGATGATGATAACAATAATTATTATTGTTATTATTATTGCTATTATTATTATTATTATTATCCTAAAAAAGTTCATAAAATTATTTAATTTTAAGCAAAAAAGATTATTATATATACAATTATTCTCTTGTTATTAATTGAAATTATTTAGCTTAATATTTATTCTAAACGTTTTACAAACTCGTGCAAAGTAAGGATAACTTCACTAGATGCTATGCAAAAGGACATTCGAACTATATATATACTTGGGAATTGCAAGGCCTGAAAAATAAAGAAATTGAGCAAATGCAATTAAAAACATAAAGCCAAAATTTTTGAACCAGTTGAGTCAAACACGTGTAGAAAAAAAAGATTGTAAAAGAAAAAATATCACACATTTTAGAAAAAGCTAATTGGCTAAATAAAAAATTATTTTGATTTCTATTCGTTATTAAAGGAGGTTCTTAAATCAAAGCAAAATTTCAAAGAAAAGCTATTAAGCAAAGAAAGAAAGAAAAAAACAAAAAGATAGGAGATTTTAGGTATTCTCTTCAAAGATGCGTACTTATAAATATTAAATTGTGCATATTAAGATCGGTTTCATAATAATATGCATTGATATTATTAAATAATCACATACAATAAACAAAAATACTTTATATTTATGCATGCAAATATATTTATTGCCATCTAGTGGGATGTTTTACCTATCATTTAGGCGTTGTTTCTAGGAAGGCTCTCATTTCGCTTTTTTACAACAATTGACTTTAAGAATTTTCAATCCAACTTCAAGGGAAAATTATGAGAATTTTCATTTCTACCTCTCTTGAAATCGATTTCAAGGACTTGCACTATTGTATGTATGGTATACGTGTGGAACAGTGCAATATTTGATAAAGTAATGAAATGATTGGCCGGTATAACATTTAAATCATAGTCCTTACTACACTTGATTCATTTTTTATAAAAAAAAATAAAAATCTCCATATTCCTTAATACAGTAGTGTAACAAATAATTGCTAAAGTGTGCATACTATTAAAAGTAAAATTTTAATGTAGCATAATAAACTTAATTTTGTCTCCTTCGTCTTGTTTCATGAGATGTGCAACAAACAATAAGCTTTTGTTGAACACGAAGAAAGGTTCAAAGATGATTTGGAAATGGTACAAAAATGGTGGGAAGCTCTGAAAGCAATTACCTATCGTTGTGTGTGGGATGTACAAAATAAGTAAGTACCTGGCCATTCTTTTTTGTATTATATATTTAATTTTGTTTTTGAAAGTCTTGACTCTTAGTCTCTTAGTGATGATTTGTTGTCTTTGCTCTAATTTGGTCTTTCGGGCTACAACATGAATAAATTGAAAAAATGCATGAAAGTTCTCATTGAGAAATCACTCATAACTTATGAGCATCATGTGATTAAAATGCATGACTTGTTGAAGTAGTTGGGTAGAACTATTGTCCAAGAAAAATCACCCAAACAGCCAGAAAAGTGGACCAGGTTATGGGACTGCAAGGATCTCCATAATGTCATGATAAAAAATAAGGTAAAATAGTTTTTGAATACAAAATATTAGGTTGTTTAAATTATCATAAAAATCTAACATTTTTCATTCCTTTTTGCGATGCTTTAGGAAGCCAAAAATCTTGAAGCCATAGTTATTGAACAATCTCCAAGACAGTTTCTGGAAACAACAATGACAGTAGATGCTCTATCAAAAATGAATCATCTTAAGTTGCTCATACTTAAGAATGTGAATTTTTCAGGAACCCTTAATTATCTTTCTAATGAATTGAGATATCTATCTTGGGATAAATATCCTTCCATTTGTTTGCCATCAAATTTTCATCCAGATAAACTAGTAAAATTGATCTTGCCTTATAGCAATATCAAACAATTATGGGAAGGCACAAAGGTACTATATTCTTCATTTTCAATTTTCTTTTTCTTTAAATGAACAAATAAAAAGATAAATTATATATCTCATTTTTAAACTTTTTTAACATAATTAAAGAAACACAAGAAAGCTTAAATGCCATTAATTTTGTCTCCTACTATTGACCAAAACAAGAAAGGGATTATCATTTTTTCTTTTTGTTAAAGGAAAATTAAAAATTAATGGATAATGATTTTCCTTACTTTTGTTTCTTTTACAGTATCTTCCTAATTTGAGAACTCTAGATCTCAGCCACTCCAAAAATCTTATTGAGATTCCAGACTTAACAGGAGTCCCACGTCTTTGGAGTCTTACTCTCGAAGGATGTATACAAATTGTGCGGATCGATCCATCCATTGGTATTCTAAGAGAACTTAATTATTTGAATTTGAAAATTTGTAAAATCTTGCCCTTAATCTCAATATATTTTTTTGACTTAGTTCTCTTAGGAGCCTTAATCTCTCAGGCTGTTCAAAATTACTTAATAATAGGCTGTTACAGAAACGAAGGGAGACAGCACATCTCGAGAAAGTTGATACAAATAGAAGTACCCTCCAATTATCAACATCCTCTGTATACGAAATGCTGATGTTGCCTTTCTATTTTCTCTCCTCACGAAAAAAAGAAGGTTCACTTGGTTTGTTGTTGCCTTATTTGTCTCGTTTCCCATGTTTACATTCTCTTGATCTGAGCTTCTGCGATCTACTTCAAATCCCTGATGCTATTGGAAACTTATATTCTTTAGTAAGCTTAAATTTGGGGGGAAACAAATTTGTGACACCACCTACTACCATCAAGGAACTTTCCAAACTTCAACGTTTGAACTTGGAGCACTGCAAGCGGCTGAAATATTTGCCTGAGCTTCCAACAACAAGCAAACATTACAGAATGAGATTATACATTTTTAATTGCCCCAAGTTGAGTGAGATGGAACAGTGTTATAGCAGGGTTTTTCTTTGGATGATGCAAAACCTTGAGGTAACAACTCCATCCTTTCTTTCCTTATCTCGCTTTTTCTGTGCACACTATATATAACTGATTTTTCTGGTATCAGGTTTACTTGCAACCCTCTATTTCCTTGGGTATGATGGAAATTGTTATTCCTGGAACTCAAATTCCAAAGTGGTTTAATAAACAAACTGTGCGTAGTTCAATAAGTATGGACCCATCTCCCGTTATGGACGACCCAAATTGGATAGGTGTTGCGTTCTGTGTACTATTTGTGACACATGATGATCCTACTAACTTGGGTAAGGGAAGGGAATTTCTTGATTATCCATGTATTGGATACGGTGTTCAAAATAAACAGGCTCGGAAAAATCCATATTACATGGTTCCAATACTTTCAGGAAAGATCTGGTCACAGTTGAATTAAACCACTTGTTGTTGGTGTTTTTCACTCTGAAAGAATTCATTCGTCGTCTAAGTGAATTTTCAAACAGCATGCATGATCTTGATAAAGTGGAATTCGGAACCATCGTTCCCAACCCTCAAGGTTTACATTTGGAGGTAAAAAATTGTGGGTATCGTTGGGTATTTAAAGATGATCTTCAACAATTAAACCCAAACATGATGTTCAGCGGAAATACTTCATCTCGGAAGCGGAAGCGTTTCAAGCGATTAACCATGCATTACTGAGCTTATTCACGGAAAGCGTGGAAGTTTTTTCTCAACCACCATTCTATCAAAGAAATTCTAATCCATTTGAGGTAAGATTTAAAGCAGAAAGGCACAATTATTATTATAAATTTTATAATTATTTATAAATACTCTGTTTTTTGTATCTTTTATTAATGATGTAATGGTGATTTTTTTTTCCTATTTCATTTCCAGACTAAAGTTAATATTACTTGAGAACATTGTTAAAAGTGATAATAAGCATAATTGTCTATGGATTGTCATGAGCTGAAAACTATTAGCCTAAGGTAGTTTGTCAAGACTTCAAGGAAAATAACGTACAGAATCATTTTGGATACAACTAACTCTTTTCATCAGATTATTAGAGTGAACTATTTGGTATTTCATTTACAATTTTCAAACAAAAGTGTGAAAAGTTAACAAAAGCTAAAACAACAGAAAAGATAATATCAGACATGATGTAAGATACCTTGATAATCTGCTTTTAAAGTTAAGAGAGTTATTTACCGATTTACAAGAAATATATTATATTATAACATTGTGTTCTATCTCATTGGTACATGTAAATGATAGGAAAACATATATAGAATTATGGAGGGCCATGCAACTTTTATTCTTAACATTTGTATCAAACCAAAACCCGTTCGTATTTTCATCTCCAACTACACGAAGTTTATACATATTATGACTTGGAAACATCTACCTAGACTTGGAGACATCTTGGGTTTCCAATAATTGACACTGTTTGATGGCAAGGTAAAACTAGGTATTGACAATTTAAAGAAGTTTTGTTACGAGGCCGACTTAGACTCTTAAGCCGACGATACTTCTTTAAGCATCACCGGCTTGGGGGCAACTATTCTGGAGGTTACTTGGACCCACAATCTAAGTCGGCTCCCATGTCCTCTATCCCGGCTAACACAGAACTGGGTACCTCGACTCATAACCCCTGATATCCCGGATCTTATCTACCTCTATCCCGGCACAGCATGGGAAACACTTAGTGGCAAGGAATGCGTGTAGTTAAGCACCCAAACGCACGCCGCCATGTGGCACCTAGCTCTAACTGAATTCCCCTCCAAAAGCGTATTATATAAAGGACTCCACACCCACCAGGTACATAAGCTCTCTCATACTCATTCATACTAAAACCCATACTGACTTAAGCATCGGAGTCCTTGTAGGTGCCACCACCGGAGACGCTAGCAACCACTGTGGGAGTTTAATGGAGACGCATCCTTGTGTTCACCACACAACATTGGCGCCGTCTGTAGGGACACTTTCTGATTCTCTTCTCTTCATTTTGTTTTCTTTGTTCTCTAAAGATCATGATGGTCAGGACAAGGAATCGCAAGTCCGCTGTGGCACCTTCGCCAACGAAGCTTCCACTGCCGTCGCCTAAGAATGGCAAAACTGCTTCTGCCACTCTTGAGGCGGCTCCTCACCCGCACGATGTTCCGGCACCCTTAGTTAATATGGCAGACCTCGCTGCGCTATTGCAGCAGCAGAGAGATGATTTGAAGGAGCAGGAGAATATCATTGTTGAACTCCGAGCGGAGAGAGACAGCAAGAAGGTTACGGAGAATACATACGATTACACTAAGAGGTCTGCTGCCTCTGCTCTGAAGCCTGCGCTGGATATGCATGACGCACACATGGCAACGAAGTTGGACGAAGAAGATGAGATGGTTCCGTTCAATCTTCCTTTCTCTTTGAGGATCTTGAATTTGCAGGTCCCGAAGCAGCTGCAACAGCTGCCTTCTCTGGAGTTATATGATGGATCTTCTGATCCTAATGACCACCTTTCAATGTTTGAGTCAGCAATGTCTTACAAAGGAGCATCAACTTCGTTGACATGCAGAGTGTTCCCGCTCTCGTTGAAGGGAGTGGCACTGAAATGGTTCCAATCTTTGGAACCGAGGTCCATTGACTTATGGACGATGTTGACGGAAAGGTTCAAAATCGTCTTCGCAACTAGTAAGGCCAGGCCAAAGACTGAAGCCGATCTTAAGAGGATCCACTGCGGATGAGCCGTTAAAAGAGTATATCGGCAGATTCAACCAGGAGGCATGAGCTACGGATAACATACAACCTATAGTAGTTTTAATGTTGGCCAAGGACGGGGTGAGGCCAGGCTCGCCTTTTTTCATGTTGATTGCTAAAACACCCCCGGCTTTAATGGAGGAGTTTTTGAAGAAAGCTGAGAAATACATCAATTACGAAAATGTGCTGGAGGCCGGGAAAGTGAAGACGACCGAGATAGAAACACAGAAGAAAAATCTGCAGGCAAAGGCTGACAAACCGCCACAATAAGAGGAGCGGGGTTTATATAAAAGAGGCCCTAGATTTGAAGAATATACGCCGCTGAACACTTCTAGAGGAAGAATTTTGAACGAGGTATTCAACGTAGAGTTTATGGAGGAAGGAATAATGCCCCCGAGGCAAAAAAAAAACAGAGAAGGAGGGGATCAGTCTAAATACTGCCGATATCATAGGGCAACCGGGCATGATACAGATGAATGCTTTCAGCTGAGGGGATGCAATCGAAACGCTGATCAGACGTGGGAGACTAGACCGCTTTGTCAAGCAGAGCGGGGGTCGTAATGACAGAAGACGACGTCCTTCACCACCTAGAAGAGAGAGATCCAGAAGCCCAAGGAGGGGGCGTTCTCCACCCCGGAGAGA
Organism: Spatholobus suberectus; assembly: GCA_004329165.1. Classification (NCBI taxonomy): domain Eukaryota; kingdom Viridiplantae; phylum Streptophyta; class Magnoliopsida; order Fabales; family Fabaceae; genus Spatholobus; species Spatholobus suberectus. The sequence goes on from CM014731.1 coordinate 66,592,264, forward strand.
CCAGTCACCACGCCGACATAGCCCCCCGCGAGAAGCCACTCACCCCGGACATCTCGAGACGATATCGAAGTACATGTTATACACCGTCAACTACCCAGACAGTCGTCATCCCAAAGGTCCACACGATCTCCCACTCATTCTCCAGCACAGAGTCACGAGATTATATACGTCATTGTAGGTGGATTCTTAGGTGGAGGTCCATCGAACTACGCGAGAAAAAGACATGCTGGAGAGGTAATGGCAACTTCCTTCAGGGTTCATATTGGTGATAAGCTCGTGAAGAATAGGCTCCCGCCCTTGACCTTTAACAACTCGAATTATGCCGACGTTATGCCAAACCATGATGATCCTCTAGTGGTGAAGGCCTTGATAGCGAACAAGGAGGTTCATCGGCTACTGGTAAATATTGGCAGCTCCGCCGATGTTATGTTTTATGAGCTTTTTCAGAAGTTGAAGATTCCAAAATCCAAGTTAATGTCGTATAACGAGGACCTAATAGGATGCTTTGGACATCACATAACACTAGTAGGGTACTCAAAGCTCCACATAACTTTTGGAAAGCTGCCATGCACGAAAATCGTTTCCACATAGTTCATTGTCGTAGATGCGAAGTCCTCGTATAATGCAATCCTGGGCAGACCAACGTTGAACACATTGGGGGCCATTATCTCGGTCTCGCATCTGGCCATGAAGTTTGTCGGTGATAACATGGAGGTAGTCACCCTTCAGGGTGACCAGAGGAAAGCAAGAGAATGCTATAAGGAATCCCTTAAAGAAGGATGCAAGCTCAGACGTGGAATGCAGGCAACCTCAGACGATACTACAGTTAAGGCATGATGGGTAACGCTAATTTTGATTCCCTAACTATTTTAAGTCTGTAGTGTAGGTAGACAGAGTCGCATACTATAACTTATGGCTTTCGTAATATTTTTTGTCCCACGAAATTAATAAAATGAGAGTTTGCCTGCCATACAAAGCTGAGTATAGGGGTAAACTGACACAAAGAACAAAGCCATACGAACTACCCCGTGTACGTGGATTCGCTCCAGCTAGGGTAGGAATATCGCTAAAAATGAAGACGAAGCCATGCGAACTACCCCGTGTATGTGGATTTGCTCCAGCCGGGGTAGGAATATCGCTAAAAATGAAGACGAAACCATGCGAACTATCCCGTGTACGTAGATTTGCTCTAGCTGGGGTAGGAATATAACTAAAAATGAAGACGAAGCCATGTGAACTACCCCGTGTACGTGGATTCGCTCCAGCCGGAGTAGGAATATCGCTAAAAATGAAGACGAGACCATGCGAACTACCCCTGTGTACGTGGATTCGCTCTAGCCGGGGTAGGAATATCGCTCCAGCCGAGATAAAGAAACTCCTACCTCGTCGGACATATACAAGGCTCATCAGGCACAGAAAGGAAAAAGGTATATACAACGAATACATATGTTGAAATTCATTTCAGGTATAAAAGCAAAATAAAGGCAGAAATCGAGAAGCATAAACTAACATAAGCGTTTAACAAAAGCGCGAAGAACGAAAACTAACAGTTACAAGCGATCAACGAAAGCGCGGAAATAAACACATTGAACATAAGCATCCAATTAGAGCACGAAAAGCAGTGAATAAACGCAAGAGTGCTTGACAAAGACATGAAAAGCAGCCTATGTATATGTAAGGAAAATCATATATGCTAGGTTATATTCAACAGAGGAGACATTGAAGCAAAACATTAAAACTCATCATTTATATTCAACGTATGAACATATGTACATGGTCTGGAGAAAACTTAAACAAAAAATAAAAAATAAACCGGCATCCCCGCCCTTCAATTTCTTGCGTCGGCACCCTCCTCAGAAACCCCAGCATTTCCAGGCTCAAGATCATCGCCTAGGATCACTACCTCGATAGAAGGCGGGATAGTCGGCGTCACCTGCAGGGTCGATATGAAACCATCTGCAAGTTCCCTTGCAGCATCTTGCTTATTTGTTTGAGGTTTGAGATCGACCCCGGCACCCTGATTCTCTCCACCGGCTTCATCTTCCTCGGCGTCATCTTCAGCATCGGAATCAACTGCTGGGACAGTTGGATCTGCCGGCGTCATTTCACCATTAACATTAGCATGCCAAACGCCGTCAATAACCTCACAATCAGGCCGACCGCACGCAAGATCCATATTCCTCTGAAGGAGCGCACTTGCTCCATAGTATTCTCAAAGGAGAGCTGGATAACTCAATCCAGTGTCGGCGCATTAGTCCGGTCTCCTCTTGAGAAGCCGCAATGCCGGATTCTCATTCTCGCACCAAAGCTTGCAAATCTTTAACTTTACTTCTAGAAGCTTGGAGCTGAGTAGATAAATCAACATATTTAGTATCTGCGGCAGACAACTTCATTCGAAGATCCGACTCAGCTTGGGATGCTCGTTGTTTTTCAGCTTTCTCTCCCGCCAGCTCCCTTTTCAAAGATCGCACTTCCTCCTCCAGTTCAACAATTCTGTTGCCAAATGCCTCCTTGGCCATGCGTGCGCCTTCCTCAGCTTCCTTCAGCCAGGATATAATTGCATCTTTCTCCACCAGGACGTCCAAAGGGTTTTTGCTACCCAAAGCCTTTCTCATAAGCACATATTGAGTATAACCGTGAAACATATGGCTGAAAAGAGCACCAAACCCCTTAAGACCGTTCTCCAGGGCGCCCAGTTCACCCCGCATGTTGCACACCTCACGGTTGATATTGTCTTCAAACACAGCCGCCTCCCCCACCAGGATTTGTTTGTTTATTAACTCCACTGCTGACGGAGAAGGCTGATCATCCCAACGCCTCTTGGAGGGCAGGGCCTTCTCTTGTACCTCGCCAGTCGCTACTCTGTTCCCGGAATTGACAGCCAAAGAGACGACAATAGGATCAATGCTGGCAGAATCAACCTTGTTAGATACACCGGCCATGGAAGCTGTTACCTCAGCTCAAGCCGGCCTCACAAGTCCTGGTGCATCCCGGCTCCCATCATTCCAGATAACTATCTCCTTGGCCGCCACGAGAACCAAGGGAGGAAGTGCCTGTGTCTTCTCGACCACCGTCACCTTCCTATTGGCCCTCCTCGGCTCTTTTGCTTTGGCCGCCTTATCTTGCTGGAGGGCCAAGGCGAAGTCGGCCATCTTTGACTTCACCATCGTGTCTGCAAGAAAACATGAGCCAGGTTAGATTACACACAAAATATCAAGACAATCAGAAATAAACATGTAAAAAGCGCACGTAAACACACCAAAGTTTTGGCGGTACTTAGCAGTAGTGGTGCGAATTAACCATTGACAGGGTATTCAATCCTACAGGTTTTTTATCATGGCGGAAAAATGGTCTCGCGCCTGAGCCTCCTCTAGGGTCAAATCATCATTCCGAACTAAGAACTTCGCCGGATCTAGGTAATAATGGTCATACGAGTAGTATAAAGGGAACCGAGGTTCAGTGACATTTTCCCCTACGTTATGAACTATAAAAAAGGCATCCCAGCTTGTCGGGCGAGGGCGTAGGAAGAAAAATTTATCCTTATAGTCTTTATAAGAGTCTTGAAACAGTTTCAGCAAGGCCTGACCTTGAACGCCCCAGAACAAGACAGAAGAAAACTTACTCTCGTATGTTTGACGAATGAGGGCAAAATAATACAAAATAGGTTTCGGCTACAGACAAACCCCTCCCGGCTGCACAATCCTTCGAAGCCACAAGAAATGCCTAGCTATTCGGATGCAGTTGTGAGGGAGCAACATTGAGAAAATTTAAAACGGACACTTGAAAGTCCGTAAGGGGCAACCTAACTTCCAAATGCTTGAAGAGTGTCAAATACAGCGGTAAGAAATCAGGGTATAAGTACCCAGTTGCCGCAACTTCAACTTCAGCCAATGGAGCGCCCATGTTGTCTTTCCGACCTTGAGAACATATGCGGCCATCGTCCCCAGGGGCCACTACGTCGAAAGGCATGTCAGCAGAGCCTTGGCTCAGCTCAAGGCGACCCGCCAAACGGTCCAATGCTGCCTGGTTGAGGAACGACCGAGTCTCAGCCACCTCCTTATCTACCCAATCTATACCCAGACCTACCGCATCATGATAAGCTTCAGGAGTAGTCTCCACATTACGAAAGGTCTTCCCCATCTCCTTGTCAAAAACACCGAAAGAGGTATCAGAAGAAGCCGGTTGGGGTTCAGGCCGCGACACAACCCCAGTGTTGCTTTGCGCCGACCTTTTAACCCTAGAAATACTGTCCGGCCCGGAAGGGATCTTCATCAAGTCAGGGTATTGCACCCAGGCTTGGGTGTACTCCAAAACCTCATTTGGGCCGCAGGGCATCCCTACTGCCTTCAAATGACTTCGGCACTTCTTTAAGATTTCTTGGCAGATTATTATCTCTAGCGGAGAGGGTTGTTTTGGGTCGGCCGTCATAGAACGCTCATCGATTCTTCTTGCAGACCCTCGTTTGCCCAACCTATCCTGGACAGCTACTCCCCAACGCGTATATGCAGGGCCAACTGAAGAGCTGGCGCGACCAGCATCACTCCCGCAACTGCGACCGCCAGTACGATGAGACAGAGGCAATGCCGGTGACTGAAATAGCCAGTTAGCGGCAAAACCCCTTGGGCGGTTGTCACAACCGCCACAAGTAGAAGACAAAGCATCGCATTTACACAGGTCCATCTTCGACGAAACAAAACACAATACAATACAGAAAAAATCACAATACAAGAGAGCCACTTAAAGCAAAGACGAAAACGAGTATATTACCTTAATATATGAAGTGATCAGTGTTGGAGGAAACGCTGAGATAGGAAGGAAGTGTTGCAGTGATTCACCGGAGGAAAAAGAGGCAAAAAGCAGAAGAACTTTTAGAGAAGGAGAAAAACTTGATAGTAGAGTAGGGGCAAGCGTATTGATAGTTAGCAGAAAAGTCTTTTATATTACAGGCCCATATCAAGGCCAGGCCCAAGTCCATATTTTTCAAAAGACAACCGCCAAATCTCTTGGAATTCGAAGCACTCTAAAGTTTAAGATATCGAATCATTATGCATTTAATGCGCCTTGGTCACGCAAAAGATACGAACCAGCTGTCTGAAAAATGAAAAGACTCAAACCTTTCAACTCCAAAGTTAGTAACCCTTTCCAAGTGCAAAGCCTTACCGACTTGGGGGCAACACCATCCTGAACCCTCTTTCAAGCTCTTAAACTGATGATGCCTGTCCCAAGCAACACCGGCTTGGGGGCAACTGTTACGGGGCCGACTTAGACTCTTAAGCTGACGATGCTTCTTTAAGCATCACCGGCTTGGGGGCAACTGTTCTAGAGGTTACTAGGACCCACAATCTAAGTCGGCTCTCATGTCCTCTATCCCGGCTAACACAGAACTGGGTACCTTGGCTCATAACACCTGATATCTTGAATCTTATCTACCTCTATCTCGGCACAGCATGGGAAACACTTAGCGGCAAAGAACGCGTGTAGTTAAGCACCCAAAGGCACGCTGTCACGTGACAGCTAGCTCTAACTGAATTCCCCTCCAAAAGTGCATTATATAAAGGACTCCACACCCACTAAGTATATAAGCTCTCTCATACTCATTCATACTAAAACCCATATTGACTTAAGCATCGGAGTCCTTGCAGGTGCCACCACTGGAAACTCCAGCAACCACCGTAGGAGTTTACCAGAGACGCATCCTTGTGTTCACCACACAACAAGTTTCATAAAGAACTTGAAAAAGTGACTAACGCTATTTCTGATTCACTTTCAGTTTTAGTTTTAAAAACTAATTTCCAAAACAGTTTTATGCTACTTGCCAGTTATTTTCTCATCCAAAATCTATCAACTTTTGAAAATTATTTTCAAGACAAGTCTTCTAAAAAGCAAAAAATAGAAACTAATCAAAGATGTTTTCTCATATGATTACCTGCTTTCTCTAGTTACCGTTTATTATAGCTCCCTGTTTTCTATTGGAGAAGAGGCTGGAAGCTACTCCCACAGCTCAATCTCGTAGGCCACTGTGACCCCAGCACCAATGACTACATGAGTTAGCTAAGATCGTGTCACCTTTACATAGTTAGCCAATTATCATTCAGTGGAAGCTACTCCCACAACTCAATCACAAGTTAGCCAAGAGCGTGGCATCAAAGTTGTCAAGCATTGCACGGACATGAGTATACACACAACGGGGTAAGCATGGCTGTTGTCCAGGTGCAAGAACCAGAGAGCATTGCAGGGATTGTAAAGTGTAATTTATTATTTATTAATCAAATGAGTTTTCTAATTTATTAATTTTAGAAAATTAAAAATCAATCTTAAAAATGTAATCAAACATGCCCCAAGAATACATTGGTCATGGAACTTTTCAAAAATAGTTTTATTATGAAAAAAAAAAAAAGAAGGACTCCAGGTTGTAGAGAAATTGAACAACCCTATGGTGACTATCTTAAAAACTTATATGGGAAGCCTTTTCCTGTTTCAAGGGCTTGTACTACCAGAGCCACCAATCTCCAGGATTCAATGCTGGTCCAGTAAGTTACAGTGCCTTTGGAACTGAATGGACATTACAGCAAAATCAATTCTATGAATTTTTACTTGGTCTTGAGCTAACAGGATTCCCATTTTTGCAGAACTTATTCCACCTATTGGATTGCAGTCAGTTGAAGCTGCTCTGCGGGAGGATTCAATAAAGAATGTCCAAGATTGAGGAGTATGGGGGTGAGCACAGTAGAAATTAATTCTGCAGTTCCCATATATAATGTGCTTCATTAGCCATTGTGGATGTGGATCTTTAGCAAGAGGCAATTGTTAATATAGTTGATCAAATATGAACAATAATGTTTCACATTCAATTATCTTACATTTATGATTAGCAACATCAGTAAGGTGATTATTCGCATATTTTAGTCTTTACTCATTCATGATTCAAAACTGCTAGCATCGCATGATCTTAAAATTCTTCATTTACTCTCACCTAGTCTTTATAGTTTTATAGTTATGCTTCATTGCCTTGTTTGCTAGAATTTCTTTTTCCCCACATAAATCCTCTTTCTGAAGGGCTGGTTGCCGGTATTGTTTATGCTTGCTTTCTGCCTATCCTGTCACAGTTAGAGCTAAGGCCTCACTTGTTCCAAAGAAAAAATTGATCAATGATATTACTGATATAGTTGCTAATGATTTCACCATCAATTCCACCACAACTAATCATGTAAGTGTCTTTTACTTACAAAATACCAATTCATTTGTCAAATTTGGCAATTTATGACTCCGTTCATTTACCTTTCACTCTGTGACCTTAATTGCAATTTGCAGTAGACATCATCAAAGAAAGTCTCAAAGGGTTGGACTACAGTACTATAGCACACTTGCCCACAGTTACAAGCATTTGGATTCCAATTTACTACCTTGTCCACTTCTTAATTCATTGTATTCATGTCAGCTCCCAATCTCTGTGAATAACTTCTCTGGCCAGCAAAGAAGACAAACTAATTATATATTCACTTATTAATATTAGGTACAGAATGTCTCAGATTGAAAATATTGATCTTTCTAGTTTAATTAATCCTGTTGATATGATTGATGTAATGGTGCTTTGTTCTCCCCACTTCAGACACCAAATGACAGCAGAACTGCATTGGACAGGGGTGAATAAAATGTAAACTTAAAGCCAAAGGTTCAACAGCAGATCGTGTACTTGGATCAACCTCAACTGTGAAGCTCTACTGATTCATCCACAATCCTACTTTGAAGCAAAAATGGGCTGCATGGCTCGCAGGATTCAAGGATGGTTCACTAATACACTGTGCAGTTGGAAGTGAATGGATATTTGATTAAAATCAGTTCCAGAACTAGGTGCTAAAAGCAGCGATACACCTAATTTCTGATACTCTTGTTAAAATAATAATGAACACCTTAGCCTTCTCTTGATAGTAGATTCATAGGAGTGCAGATTACTTGTCTAACAGTTTTTTCTTGAAATAGTTTTTGAGATTCATTTTTAACTAGTTTTTGGAACGGTTACACACAAAAAAAAAAAAAGAACTAGTTTAACAGTTTTGACCCATTTCAAAATCAGTCAACTGCTTCACTAAGTTGGAGAATTGGTTCAGACTTTGTTTTTATAAAACAAAAGATTTGGTTGGGTTCAACCACATTGCATTTCAGTTTGGTTTGATTTGGCTAGACTTTTTGTGTGAACCAAACCATTCCTAGGCCTATCTCTTTAACGTACCTGTCTGTGTGGTGTCTGTTTGCAAATTACAAGAATTCAAAAAACAAAACAAATGAATTATTAAAAAAAATTGACTTTTACATCGGTTATGACTATAACCAATGTAAAAAGTTACTTTCTAGATCAGTTATGATCATAATAGATGTAAAAACCGTTTACCTCAGTTATGACCATAACCTATCTAGAAAGTAAAACTTTTTACGTCGGTTATGTTATTAACTGATGTAAAAAGTGTTTTTTATATCGATTTAATATTTGATGTAAAAAATTGTCACATTCTATATTCCTTGAATCTATAATGCACGTACAACCAATGTAAAAAGTTATTTTAAACGATGTAAAAAATCACGTATGCAATAGTGCCCTTCATATTCAAGGAAGAAGAATAAGTTTTGAAAGACAAGATCCTGAAGACCAAGTTATGGTTCAATAGGAGTTGCAGATAGAGTCAAAAGCCACATGGGAAGATCTCAAGAATTGTACTCAATCTTATTCTGATTTGGACCCTGTGGGCAAGGTTAGTTTCCACGAGTTGGATAATGATATAGTCCAGACTACTTGTGTTACACTTGGGCCCCTAACAAATAACCAGGCTACAACTGCTAGGCAATTGTTATTTATACCTCCATTTTTTATTAATGCACCTTTCTTTGAATTTTTTTTTCCAAAAATATCCTCTTTCACGCTACTAATTTCCAGAAGTTTTCACATCAACTTGAGGATGCCACAGAATCCAGCACTACAACACCCTCATCCCCTGATGTTACAAATTCAATATAATACCCTCACCCACAAGATGTTCTTTCCCTCTAATTCACCAACTGCTTCAACCCCGACCAAAACTTTGTTGTTCCACACTTCCTCTTCTTGTGCACGCTCTCCTTCCTCTTGAGGCCTCGCTAATGGCGTCTATGGCATAGCCAGCCTCGGCAAAACCAACCCTTTCAGAGCTCACTTTTAGCTTCCACCTGAAATTCATCGTTTGCCTCGCTTCTAACGAATCAAATGGCATTGTTTTTATTCAGTGACAGCCTCTAAGTCCTTCACCTTCACGACACTGTTTGTCAACTCGGTGAGCACCGCTTCGGTGTTCTCGCAGGGAGAGCCTTCTTCCAAGTATTTCATTGGTGTGAAATCAATTATGATCGATGAAAAAGTGATTCCAGTTAACACTAGTTTTTAGCCACTGATAGAAACGACGTTGGTGGGACCAAGATAAACACAGTTGAGCCTTACACGGAGGAGTCTTTTTTCGAAGCGGTGGTGGAAGGTTTTCTGAAAGCTTCTATGGCACGGAATGTTACGAGGGTGGGTTCTGTGGCACCTTGGAAGTGTGTTTTATTAGCGTTGGATTTTAGGATTGAAAATTTTGAGGTTGGTTTCCGGAAATTAGATTCCGGAAGAGTTAAAACCAAAATCTAATTTCCAGAAAGAGAGTATTTTCAGAAAAAAAAAATCAAAAAACATGAAAGGAAGGCATATTATTAAAAAGGGGAGGTGTAAATAATAATCGCCCAACTACTATTGGAGAAGTCCCAAGCGTACGACTCAAAAGGAACATTGTAAAGCCCAACTAGATGAAAGATTTCCAAATTTAATAATTTTGTTAATTTGTTAATATAATTAGATCTAGAAGATAGGTGGCTAATGATCCACCTTTTGTGTAACATCCTAAAATTGTTATATAATTCCTTAGTTAATATATGAAAAAAAAAAGTTACTTAGTTATATAATTATCTGATCACTTAAGAGATTAAGTGGTTAAACTAAGAATTGCTAAAATTATTTTGCAAAGTACAAAAGAATGCAAAAGATAAAATAACAGATAATCAGATAAAAATTAGATAATGGTAGTTTGGAAACCCACGTTAAAAAAAGAAAGAAAGAAAGAAACCTCAACAAAATCACGTTGGTGGGTAAATATATAGGAGATAAACAGTTTCTTATTTTGGTTATAGAATCAGTCTTCTTCTTTGAAAAATAGGAAAGACAATAGACTGCTTGAGGATTAGGAACAAAAAAGAGACGGAGCCAATCTTGTTAACCCAGTCAATAAAGAGAGCACCAAACAATTTTGTTCAAGAGATGAGTAAAACATCTTTCTTTTAAACCCTCCATGGTATGTTTCTTGAAAGATGTAATTTCTTGGGGGTTCTTGATGAGAATAATTTGAGATTAGTGGAACTCTAAGTTCTATAATTGGAGTATACTTGATCATTCATGTGTACTGGGTATAAATTTCTAATGGCTGAATTAATTGGTTTACGTATAAATTGCTTACTGTGAAAAAGAGTGTTCCTTGGCACTTCACAAATTTCGTAACAGTATTTTGCTATCCTTTATACATTCACATAGTGAATATGCTAAAAGCGGAATTCATCCTCTTTGTAAACGCATATCATGATTGAAAAGTAATAAAAGGGGGTTAGAGGCAGTATTTGGCTGCAATGGATCAAAGACTTTGAACTTGTCATGAGTTGTAAACTATGATCCATAGCTAATTGTCAAGATTTCAAGAAAAATAATGTACGGTATCAATTTTGATATATAGCCATCTTAAAGTAGAAGTTTCTAACAATGATCCATTTTTTTGTTTGAAGTAAATGAAGTCTATAACTCCTTTCTTTAATTTACCTAAGTCAATTACTTCACATTTGATTTACAAATTTTAGACAAAAAGTGTGAAAGATCATGTAAAATTAAAAAAAAAAAAAAAAGATAATATCAGACATGCTGTAACTAAGATACCTTGATAATCTGCTTCATAGTTAAGGTGGTTATTTACGGATTTACCAAAAATATATGTATATTATAATATGTGCAAGGGTCTTCTATCTCATTAGTACATATTTAGCACTATCACCTTCTTCAAGAATATGTCAGGCAGACAAAGAATTATGGAGGACCATGTAACTCTTACTCTTAACATTTGTCTCAAACCAAAACACTATCATAGAGAACCAAAATTTTCATCTCCAATTACATGGAGTTAACACATATCACGACATGGGAACATCTACTTGACAAGGTACAAATAGGCACTGACAATTTAAAAAAGTTTGATAGAGAACTTGAAAAGGAGACCTAGAATAAAATGGGTTATATAACTTTTCAAAAATAGTTTTAAATGAAAAAAAAAAAAAAAAAAGACTCCAGGTTGTAGAGAAATTGTAGGACCCTATGGTGACTATCTTAAAAACTTATATGGGAAGCCTTTCCTATTTCCAGGGCTTATACTACCAGGGCTACCAATCTCCAATTTGGAGGAAAATGACCTGGATGAATTGTAGGATTCGAGGCTGGTTCAATAAGTTACTATGCATTTGGAACTGAATAAACATTACAGTAAAATCAATTCCATGACTTTTGGCAGAATTTATTCCACCTATTGGATTGTAGTCAGTTGAAGCTGTTCTGCAGGAGGATTCAAAGAGAATGTCCAAGATTGAGGAGTACAGTGGCAAGTTCAGTAGACATTAATTTTGCAGCACCCTTCTATAATGTGCTTCACTAGCCATTTTAGATATGGATCTTTAGCTAGAAGCAATTGTGAATACGTGTCAAGTGGATGTTTACTTAATATAGTTGATTAAATCATCAATGCAAGGATGAAAAGCAACGTCTTAAAAGCTAGTGTTGGTGAAAGGTGAAGAACTGAAGATGTTTGTTTGTTTGTAAAGGAGTGTTGCAAAGCTATGAGACTATGATGGAGTGATGGACAATGAGAGAGATTAGTACTGAGATTAGAGCAAGTCAAACTAAGTTCAAAATCCTCTTATTTAGCAATGATTTAGTTGAAGTCCACAATTATTGTTAGTGTCTTTCACAAGCTCCGTAACTTTACTTGGGTGATTTCCAAATTTCAAATAGGTCAATTTGGACATCCATATAATAAAGTTTGGTGCAAATGCGAGCAATGCATGTTACATTGGTATTTGTAGGTGGTGTTAGTTGATGTTTGAATGTTATATAAAAAGTATAGCATAGTTAGGAAATTTGATGGATGGTTTATAGTTTGGTGCTACTTACACTTGCCATAAAGTAGTATATCTTCATTGGCTTTTACACTGACATTTTCAATCTGTAACAAAGTAGATATTTATGAACTTTACAGATCTATCTAACCCTACTGATGTCACAGTGACATTACAGCAAAATCAACTCCATGACTGTTACATTGACTTGGGCTAGCAGGTTTCCCATTTTTGGCAGAACTCAATCCACCTATAAGGATTGTAATTGGTTGAAGTTGTTGCGGGAGCAATTGACAGGGAATTTTGAAGAATGAGGAATTGTACTGCTACCCTCGTCTATAAGGTGCTTCACTAGCCGTTGTGGATATGGATTTTTAGCTAGAGGCACTTGTTTATAAGTGTTAGATGGTTTTAACTAATATAATTAATCAAATCATCAATAAGGATGAAAAGCAACGTCTTAAAAGCTGGTATTTAAGTGGTGAAGGGTGAAGATGTTGGTTTGTTCATAAAGAAGGGTCTACAAAGCTATGAAGACTAACCGTACATATTAATTCATCATTACTGTCGCAACCGAGGTCACGACGGAACGACGAAAATAATATTAAAAATAGAGGAGTCGCCACCATAGTTTATTAAGGGAAAACATGGAAAAACCCTAAAAATAGTCTTAAAATAAAGATTGGATTCGGGAGTCGATTACACGTAGGGAAGGTGTTAGCACCCTACGACGTCTGTTATAAAAAACAGTTACCCTTTAACTTGATGTGTGAAAATATTAGTTGTCTTATCCTCTTGCTTATAAAATTATTAATCCTATTTATATATTTTTTATTTAAATTATAGATTTATTTTATTTTTAGAAAAAAAGATTATTATAATTACTATTTTATTTTTTATGGTTTTTGAGATCGATAGGAGTGGGCTCCTGCTTCTACGTATCCTCCAGTGTAATGAGAAAATCAGACTCACATAGTTCTTTAATAGAAAATCATTTTGTGGGTTGATATTTTAGTCTTATATTTTATTTTTATTAAAAGAAATGGCAATTAACAAAATAATAATCAAACTTAGATAAAGCCCGTGGTGATATTCAAACGGACCCTAGGCCCAACATGAAATATCATTAGATACATTTTTTTAATTTATTAATCAATTTTAAACTTTATATATATATATATATATACAAAACAAATGATATTCAAGTGAATTCTAGACTCAACATGAAAAATCACTAAAGCTAAACATTTTAAATAAAAAAAATAGTCAAAATTAGATGAAAGTTCATGATATTCGAGTGGGTCTAAAAATTATTTTTATCTTTTTAATTTCATTGATCAATTAATATTTTGTCAACTAATTATAAGATAATATATATTATTATTGAAGGCCATCATCAAAAGATTCTATTTCAAAAGCATACTACCTTCACGAGATTAATTTGTCTATGTCCCTTTATGTTGGTGTCGTAAAGCCACAAAATTCGGCATCAGGAATTGTCAATATTAAGAAAAGATATTGCAACGAAAATAAAATAAAATAAAATAAATAAAAGTGGGCAATAAAAAAACGAAAGAAGTAAGCAAATGGGCTTCGCCCAATTCGACATTGATGGGTGGTGAAGGGGTAAAGTTGAATACCCTTCCCATTCACACAATCCTAGTCGCCCTCCCCTGGAGTAACAACGGCGCCACACCCTTCTCCACAATGCAGCTTGCGCGGGCTTCAAAGTCTGTCACACCTACCTCCAGCAACTTCCAAAACGGCAGTGGCGAATTAAAATCGAAGCCATAGAGCAGAGTGAGCGAGGCCAACCGCGGACAATGTAGCCATCGGTGACTGGTGCGTCGTCCTGAATAATGGTAACCAGGGGCGCGATTCTCATGATGCAATGGTGGACAAAAGATCGTCATGACCTCACATCTCAACAGGGAGTGCAGCAATTAACGAACCCCTATGGCGGCGTGAGGATTTGTGGTACAACATGTAATTGAATATTTTGTCACTCTTTCTCCCCTTCTATTGGTTTTGTTAATACTTATTTGGACCTGTTTTATTTATTTCCAACCACAACTATTCAGATTCATAGGGATCGTAATAGCTTTAGGATGCAATTTCGGTGTGGGAATCAGGCTCAAATCAACAAGTATATCAGGTGATCTCCGAATCCTATTTGATTTATTGAGAAGGTGTGTGTGAATTATTGGATTTTGCCATATACTGTGTAGTGCGATAAATTTTTATACAGCAAACAGGAGATTAATGTGCTTGTAATGACAGGTGCTGAGGATTAGAGTGGAATTGTGCATGAATAAAGACGAGACACATTCCAAGCAATGCAAAGAACCATATCAAAGCAAGTGTTGATAGTAGCGATGACTCAATTATTAATATAGCTCTTGTGGAAATTAAAGTAAACAATAAGCATAGCACAATTTGCAGAGTATCAAGGAGTACCTCCACGGTTTTCCTTTCTCAGTATACACGTCTCTTTTCGAAATTCACAGATTCTTGATTTTTCTTCAATTCACCGCTTCTGTCCCTCTATTTTTTGTATTCCCCTCTCAACGTGGCTTCTCCCCTTCAACAGCGTATCAATTCCCTTTTTTCACTATTCTCCTCAGTAATTACACAGTGGAAGCCAGAGCACACTTCTACTTCTTCGGTATTATTCTCTCCTGGCTCTTGATATCTAAATGTGAGCTCTAAGGTTGCCCCATCTGATTCTCATCACATTTCCTCTTTCCTTTATTTCACTCCTCCCCCCTCGAGTAGTCTCCCTATATCTCTATTTATAAGTCAACATCCAATATAAATCTTAACGGTTTTTTTTTTCAACCCTTTATTTTCTTTTCTCTATTTATGACCCCATTTTTAATATGAGTTTTGTAACTGTTTTATTATTAATATTCTTTCCTGACTCTTCTCTTCCTTTGCTATTATTATTCTTTATTTTGTATTTATTTTCTATCATGATGATGAACTCTTAAAGTATCATTATGAATGAATATGTATGGACATAGTTTTAAAACTTTAATTCAACAAGAAATTTAATATTTTTTAGTCAGTTACCAGGACACTTTTAGCCTAATAAGAATAAAAGATAAACATATTTAACCCAATTATTATTATTATTATTATTATTATTATTTTATTTACTTATTTATTTATTTATTTAAAACTACAATTACCCGGATAAAATTGGGTGTTCACAATTACTAATCAATTAACTTTCGGCTGTTATCATATCCATCAAATATTTTGTTATCTGAAGTTTTTAATAAGTCTTCTTTGGTTCTAAAGTTGACGAAATTCATTTTAAGTTCATCCTTCTGTAAACTTCATTTGATTAATTTTAAAATGCATTTAATCCATTTGTAAATACAAGGTAGCACTTAACCTTCCTATGCATTACATTAACAATCATGTGCCAAGTTATACATTGAAAAATAATACCTCTTTTTCCTTGGTAAGTCTGTCACACATAACAGAAAGAAGGAAAACGGGAGGAGGCAAGGAATTATTTTGGTGAATATTCAAAGAAATATTTTGGGTATGGGCGATTACTCCTCTTTCTACAAGCTGTAAACGAGTGTTACAGGGATGTTAGTGATGTTAGTTAAGAGAGAAGTAGTTAGCAATTAGGTAAGAGTTAGTTTCAATGTAGTTAGGAGTTAGTTACTTTGTTAGTATGTTAATAAGCTCTGTATAAATAGAGCATCACTATATCTGATTCAAAATCAATTTTCCATATGATTCCATATGAGTGTTTACTCTCATTACTCAAGCCCTCAAGCTATGGTTCCTTTTGTTTTTCCCCTCCCTCTGATTCCTAAGAACAAGTCAAAGTAAATTCCACTTTGGTGGAATATAAAGTGAGAAGAAACCCATAAATTGTTTTTAACTAGATATTAACCCCAGCGTTGCATGGGTAAAGAAAAATATATAATGTATTTTAGAGAAATTAGAATTATATTAAAAATGAAATATTACGTTGAATTATTATATTTAATAGTTGTGAAATATATATTTGCTGAAATAAGAAATATGTAAGGATTATATATAGAATACATATATTTGACAAACTTATATAGAAGAGGCAGATTGTTAGGACATTGTGAATGCAGTGTTCGTAAATATTTTAAGAGTAATATAGTAAGTAATTAATGATATAATAGAAACTTAAATTTTGGGTGTGTAAATTCGAATAAAAATCCATAATCAATCAATACATAAATTAGGTTTGTATAAGTTGTAGTTAATTATATTTAAGTGAAGCAAGATATATCAATTAAAAAGAGACAAACAAGCATGGTATATGTTATTTAATAAAATCCATTGATGTTTGCAACTGTTGTTAGAATTGCATTTTAATAAAATAATAATATAAAAGAACTTTTATTAATTTAAATTTAAATAAAATTTGATAAACTTAAATAAATCAAAGTTGGTGCATAATATTAAAAAAACAATAGTAAAGTTGAATATTAGGGGTGACATCTTTTATTTCCTATTTTCTTTAATTACAAAAATAAAAAAAAATTGTATTTTATTCAACTTGTTCTTATATAGATAATATTTTTGATAATTGTGATTGCTGTTAGTTGTGGAATTATATTATAAGTAAGCACAATAATTAATTAAACTTATAATTAATTAGTTTTTGAAAAATATCATTAATTTAGATAAGTTACAAATTTGTGTATATTAAAATATAATACTAGTAAATATAAAGTTTTAAGAAGGTTGGTTAATAATAGCCTAGGAATTATTCTAGGTTTGTTAAAGTAGTTAGTTGATAATTAAATTAATTAATTAGGTGAGTGCCATATTAATATGGGTTGGAAAGAAATGAGTTGGGTTGGATTGTTATTGTTTTCATTTTTCTTCCTGAGCCAAAGACTGCAGTAGCCCAAAGGCCTTTATTTTTTTCTCTACTCCTGCACTCTGCACAGGCTGATGTTACCTTAGTGGGTTGGGCGCCCTTCTTCAACCCGAGAAATTTACTGCGATTGAATTTGTGGATTGGCACGAATTTTTATTTTATTTTTTTGAAATTCATCATCTATTTTGTTCTCCATAGATGTTCTCTCCGTTTTTCTTTCAACTAGTATTGATTTAGATAGCACGTCGAGACTATGTACTCTGGAGTGAAAATCGTGGTCTGATTTGGATTTGCTCGAACTGTACACTTTTGCTGCATCGGAGGAGTCTATTCTGTGTGTTAAATGTTAATGGGTATGATCCTAGTTAAATGTCAATGAACAAACATGGATATAAGCCCAATTTCGAATGAACCATAGGATAAATTACTCAGGCCTTATTAGTTCAACCAGAAAACATAATTATGTAAAGCGTAATAATATAAACAAAAATAATAATAATAAGTATAATAATTATAACAACAACAAAAAAACAGTGATGAATAAAGCACTTGCTTGAAATAAAGTAGCTTAAACCTCATAATAGTGTAACGCCTGGCTGCTTTCAGGATGAGTGACTGTCCCCACAAACTAACACAAGACTTTTTAGCATGCTTTGTCCTCAGTCACACGCTTCCCAGGAAACTTCCCAAGAAGTCACCCATCCCTAAATTGCTCCAAGTCAAACACGCTTAACTATGGAGTTCTTAAGTAATGGGCTACCGAAAAGTAGATGCATCTTGTTGGTATAAGTAGCACTTATTAATTCTTTTAAGTTATCCTCAACTGTACAGTCCCATACCCGCATAGCCTCTGGATCCCTCTCGTTCGGGTGTGTATTCGATTCATTCATGTACCCCTCCCGCTATAAGCCTGTCAGGAGCCGCTCATTGTCCATTGCCTCATCTTTTTTTGCACCGGCTATCACTCTCCGCCCTCGTCAATGCCCGAGATGTTACAAATAGGACTCCAAAAGAGTGTGGAATAAATTAATTAAATATTAAGGGAAGAATTATAGTAAATGGGCTCGGTGGTATATAATAATATATCATTTTGGTCTTTATTTCCCTGAAATTCTTCTTCAGTTATCATCGTACTATCGTTTGTCTGATACAGGCTTAAAACTAATATATTACAAATGAAAATATCACAGTTTTTTTTTTTCAAAAAAAATTATGACAAGTTGTGAATGACAGTAACATTAATCATTGTAATCTTAAAAAACAATTAATCATTGTATAAATTAATATATTTTATATAGCCTATATTAAGTCAAGACCAAGCTGGGTCTATTTAGAAAATAAATCAGGTCAAGACTTTTATTAAAGTCTATTTAGTTAAAAAGATTAGGTACTAAAATATTTAAAAAGTCTTTTAAACTTAACAAACTAACCTATT
Organism: Spatholobus suberectus; assembly: GCA_004329165.1. NCBI lineage: Eukaryota > Viridiplantae > Streptophyta > Magnoliopsida > Fabales > Fabaceae > Spatholobus > Spatholobus suberectus. The sequence goes on from CM014731.1 coordinate 66,610,788, forward strand.
TAATTAATATAAAAATATATATTTGTTGTTATAACAACAACAACAACAACAACAACAATAATAATAATAATAATATATTAAATTTGTTTATGTAGTAAAATCATATATTTATTTATCATTTTAAATGTTAAACATGTTGACCTACATAAAGAGTCAAACTTATAAGTTATTATCAAAGATAAATTTATGTCTTATTTAGAGGTTTTATTGTAAAATATATTTTAAATAAGTTATCATAAATATCATATTAGACCCTAAAAATATGTTTATATCATATAAACAAGTTAAACTCGATTGTTATAAAACTTAGCGTACCTATTTTTACCTCTATCTTGGTGTTAAATTATCACAAAATAGGTCTTAAATAAGCTTATAGGTCAAGCCATGCCAGGCTAGGCTTTTATATAGGTCAGGTCAGGCCTCTAAAAAGGCCTATGACATGTAAACAGGCTAGGCTTAGGACGCTCATTTTTAACCAAGGCTAGGCTTAGGCCTAGCAAAGCCTAGCTTGACCTAGCATATTTCCACTCCTATTCATTGTCATTATGTGAAAAGTTTCACCTATTGTTTAGGTGTTCTTTCTAGGAAGTCTCCCATTTTGCCTTTTTACAATTGAGTTTTAGTGTGCATTTGATTTCAGGTTGGATTCTCTATAATCACATTAAAATACTAGTTAACGTAATTTTAGGTAAATTTTCACATGTTTGACTCTACATTGAAGAATTGATTCTGGGTTTAGAATTAATTCCGAGTTGAAGTAACTTTAGATAGCTTTTGCATTTGATCAAAAATTTTATACTGAGTTTTACTACTAACTTGTTTTTATAATAAAAACATCCAAACATAAATCACATCACTTCAAAATCAATTTTATAAAATCAATTTCATTCAAAATCAATTTATTACCGTTGACACATGCTTGTTCAAAGTCTTTCTAACATTACGTGCTGTTTTTTTTTATTATTGTAATTAGAGTTTTCCATGCAAAATTAGGACAATATCATCATATTTAAAATCCCAAAGTTGACCTTTTTGCTGCTCTGCATTATTGTTATCTACGGGAACGAACGTTTGAAAGCACAAGAACGGGAAACGTATTATTATTATATTATATGAGCTTCTACATGCAAACCAATGCACCTCCTAATCAAAAGCGAGCAGCAAAATCAGATGTCAAAAACATTTAGGCCAATTTAAATTCTAGATATTAAAAAATAATTTTTTACTTATTTAAAAGATATTTTTAAAGGATGACATAATTCTTTTTTTTTTTTTTTTCTGAAGTTCATGTCAACAAGTTCGAATGCCAATTTCATAGAAAATATTTCGTCATTTCCACTTCCCACTACACAAGAAATTTGCATTATAAACAACATATATAGGTCCCAAATCTATTTATAATTCTTAACATTTATTTATAATAATTTCACACAAAATAAAATTACAGTTGTCACAAAAGAAACTCAGATGAAAATGCTTTAAAGTATCTCAAAAATACAGTTTCTCTCAGCAAGAATTTCAACTCAACTTCATTGAGAAGTTATAATTAACAATAACAATTTATTAAACAAGATATTATACATATATATATATATATATATATATATATATATATATATATATATATTGAAATTAATGCACAAAATTAAAAAAAAAGTAAATTTAAATATTAGTGTGGCACATCCTTTATTTCCTTTTTTTTTAATTACAAAAATAAATAAAATTGCATGTTATTCAACTTGTTATTATTTAGTCAATATTTTTAATAATTGTACTTGCAATTAGTTGTGGAATTTATTTAACAAGAAGTATATTATATTCATATATATGGTCTCGACGACTCCTACTGTCCTACAACTTAGATCACGTCTTTGAATCTTTGCCCAGCCTTTTAATTTTCCACACGCTTTGTCAGTTGTTTTAAAAAGACTTGTCTTCCCACTGCTACCTTGAGAGTACTATTCCATACATTACACATTATCTTCATCAAGTGAGTTTTCACCTTCAGCAAGATAGAGTAAGGGTCCACAATAGTTGAAAGTTAAAATAGAGCAGGTAAGGCCAAGCACCAATATGTGACTCATTTTTGTCGTGTGAAATTGATTCCAGTTTATTTATTTCCTTCAAACAGTAAAAAAAAAAAAAATTATGCTGATTAAAAATATTAGTTATTTTTATTTTATTTCTCAATCCCATTTAAAAAATAAAGTTCATTTTTAATTTAAACCATCTTTCACACTAATTGATAGAAGACTTTAATTTCATGAAAAATTGTTTAAAATGAGAATATTCTTTTTCCGTTACGAGAATTAAATGAGTCCTTAGAAATAAATTCTGAATTAAATAAAGGATGTTTTGGAAGAAGATTTCTTTAAATAAAGTGAAATTTGTTAAAATTTACTTATAATTTAGACCATCATGATTTTTTATTTATTTTTATATTTAAATCTGAAAAAAGTATATTTTTTTCTAATTAGAGTTTTCGTGCAAAATTATTCAATATCATCATATTTAGAATCTTAAAATTCGAAAGATTTGCCTTGAATATTTCTGTCATTCCTAGCAACTCCTAAACTATAGCACGTAAGAATTAGGATTATTATATTTTTTCACTACCTCAGTTTCTTCGTTTCCAAAAAGAACTCTACAGCAGAGTAATCTTCGACAAGATAACTTCCATTTTTGTAACGGAGCAGCTCTTCTTAACATCTGATGATATGGAAATACAACGTGTCAGTTGAAGACACAGTACATTTTCACTAATCATGTTAACTTTTGCGGCTCGACTGAGAGCACAATAAAAGGGAAACGTATATTAATATCATATAAGCTTCTACCAAACCAATGAACCTCCTGCTTTATAATCAAATTAAAGTGATCAGTAAAATCAGATGTCAAAAACATTGATGACAATTTAAGTTTTACATATATGAAAACACTTTTCAAGTTATTTAAAAGATCTTTTTAAAGGATGGCATAATTCCTTTTTATTAAGTTCATGACAAGTTCGACTCCCAAACATGTCGTCATTTCCATCTGCAGGAATTTGCGTTGCAAGCATTGTTGGTCCCAAACCTCAAACCACAGGGCATATTAGAGGACGATTAGTAATTCTTAACATTTATTTATAATTTCACACTAAAGTAAAATTACAGTTGACACCAAAGAAACTCAGATGAAACTGCGTTACACTTACACTATCTCAAAAAATACACTTTGGCTCTGCAAGAATTTCAACTCAACTTCCACATGTTATAACAATAACAATTGATTTAAAAAGATGTATACTATATTGTATTATAAAATATTATATATGGTCTCCGACGACTCCTAAACCTCAAGACAAGTTTTCATTTTGGCCCACCGACTGACAGCCTTTCATTCCACACAGGCCGGCTTTGTTCTTTGTTTTATACATTACACATCATCTTCAGCGTGTGAGCTTTCACCTTCTGCAATGGCTTGTACTAGCATCCAAAGTTGCTCTTCATCTCACACAAAATATTTTGATGTATTTGTAAGCTTTAGAGGTGAGGATACTCGTTACAGTTTCACGGATCACCTTTTTGCAGCTCTTAAGAGGAAAGGCGTTGTTGCCTTCAGAGATAACCAAAATATCAATAAAGGGGAACTCTTGGAGCCGGAGCTCTTGCAGGCAATCGAAGGATCACGTGTTTTCATTGTTGTCTTCTCAAAGGACTATGCATCATCCACATGGTGCCTGAAAGAGCTCACAAAGATCGTCGATTGGGTTGAAGAAACAGGTCGAAGTGTGCTCCCTGTTTTCTATGATATCACTCCTTCTGAGGTCCGAAAACAGAGTGGAAAGTTCGAAAAAGCTTTTGCTGAACACGAAGAAAGGTTCAAACATGATTTGGTAACGGTACAAAAATGGAGAGAAGCTCTGAAATCAATTACCAATCGTTGTGGGTGGGATGTACAGAATAAGTAAGTACTTGGCCATTTTTTTGTATTGTATATATAATTTTTGTTTTTGAAAGTCTTTTACTCTTCAGTGATGATTTTGTGTTTTTGTTCCGCTTTGGTCTGTCAGGCCACAATATGAAGAAATTGAAAAAATTGTTGAAGAGGTAATCAACATATTGGGTCATAAGCAAATTTTGAGTTTTGGGAATGACTTAGTTGATATACACTCTCGTGTGAAACAATTGGAAGATCTCCTAAATCTGGGCGCAAATGAAGTTGTTCGAGTTGTAGGAATTTGTGGGATGGGTGGAATAGGAAAGACTACACTTGCTATTGTTTTGTTTAATAAAATCTCTCCTCAGTATGATGCTTGCTGTTTCATTGATGATGTAAACAAAATTTACGGGGATTTTGGACCGATAGGGGCACAAAAACAACTTCTTTGTCAAGCTCTGAACAAAGAAAATATTGAGATAAACAATCTTTCCCAAGGAACCATCTTGGTAAGAACTAGGTTATGTCACTTAAAGGTGCTTATTATTCTTGATAATGTAGATCAAGTTGAACAATTAGAGAAATTGGCTTTGCATCCTAAATATCTAGGTGCAGGGAGCAGAATTGTCATAATCTCTAGAGATAGTCATGTGTTAAGAAATCATGGAGTGGATGAAGTTTATAGTGTTCAACTGCTGAATACAGATAAAGCTCTTCAATTATTTTGCAGAAAAGCTTTCAAATTTGATGATATTGTGAAAGATTATAAACAGTTGACATGTGATGTACTAAAGTATGCCAATGGCCTTCCGTTAGCAATTAAAGTATTGGGATCATTTTTGTTTAATCGAGATGTTTCCGAGTGGAGAAGTGCATTGACTAGATTAAAAGAAAATCCAAGCAAAGATATCATGGATGTTTTGTGAATAAGTTTTGATGGATTGGAGGAAATAGAGAAAGAAATATTTCTAGATATTGCTTGTTTCTTAGGCTTGAGGGAGACAGAAATGAAGAAACTTCTAGACTATCGTGGATTTTATCCTGACATCGGTATGAAAGTTCTCATTGAGAAATCACTCATAAATTATAATGGTTGGGAAATTGTAATGCATGACTTGTTGAAAGAATTGGGCAAGAGTATTGTCCGAGAAAAATCACCTAAGGACCCACGAAAGTGGAGCAAGTTATGGGACTACAAGGATCTCCATAACGTCATGATACAAAATAAGGTAACATAGTTTTTGAACATAAAATCTTAGGGCCCGTTTGGAGTGGTTTTTAGTTGAGTTTTGAGAATTTCAAAAACTACAACTAATTTTTAGTTTTTAAAAATTAGTTTTAGTTTTTTTTCAAATTTTGGTTTCAAAATAAACTCATTTTGAATTTTTTTTTTATTTTGTTAAAATTAGTTTAAGAATATGTTTGTGTGGTAGCGGTAGTAGTGGTGGTGACGACGACAGTGACAGTGGTGGTGGTGCTGATGGTCATGGTGGTGATAGTGGTGGTAGCAACAGCGACAACTATGGTGTTAATGGTGGTAGTGGGAAGAGTCATTGTCAAATAGTGATGTGTACTTTTTTAAAAACTAAAATTAAAAATTATATTCACAAAACTTGTTTCTTAGTTTTGAAAATAAATGTAAAAGTGTTTTAAAATTGAGTTAAAAATCATTTCAACTCCATTTTAGTCAAACGCATTTTGTTTAGAAAATTGAATTTGAAAACCAAAAACTAAAAACTCACAACCACTCCAAACAGACCCTTAAATTTTCATTTTCAAAAATCTACAAATTATTTTAAAAACTCTAACATTTTTCATTCTTCTTTGCAATGCTTTAAGAAGCCAAAAATCTTGAAGCCATAGTTAGTGAACATTGTCCAAAAGAGTTTCTAGAAACAACAATGATGGTGGATGCTCTGTCAAAAATGAAACATCTTAAGTTGCTCGTTCTCAATAATGTGAGTTTTTCAGGAATTCTTAATTATCTTTCTAATGAATTAAGATATCTATCTTGGTATGGATATCCTTTCACGTCTTTGCCATCAAGTTTTCATCCACATCAACTCGTAGAATTGATCCTACCTTATAGCAATATCAAACAATTATGGGAAGGCACAAAGGTACTATATTATTTTATTTCAATTTTCTTTGTCTTTAAATGAACAAATAAAAAGGAAAATTGTCTCATATTTTTTAACTTTCTTTAACTTAATTAAAGAAACACAAGAAAGATTAAATATCATTAATTTTGTCTCCTACTATTGACAAATTAAAAAAGGGATTATCTTTTTTTCTTTTTAGTAAAGGAAAATTAAAATCAATTGATAGTAATTTTCCTAACTTTTGTTTCTTCTACAGTATCTGCCTAATTTGAGAACTCTGGATCTCCGTTATTCCAAAAATCTTATTGAGATACCAGATTTAAGCGGGGCCCTACATCTTCAGAGACTTATTCTTGAAGAATGTGTAGATATCGTGCGGATTCATCCATCCATTGGTATTTTAAAAGAGCTTACTTTTTTTAATTTGGAAAATTGTAAAAATCTTGTCTTGGATCTGAACATCATTTTTGGGCTCAATTCTCTTGAGACGCTAAATCTCTCAGGCTGTTCAAAATTACAAAATTGTCAGCCATTAAAGAAACCAAGGGAGACAGAACATTTGGAGAAAGTTGATAAAAATAGAAGTGCCATCCAATTATCAACGTCCTCTGCATACAAACTTCTAATGTTGCCTTTCCATTTTCTTTCCTTTCGAAAACCTGAAGATTCATTTGGCTTGTTGTTGCCTTATTTGCCTTCTTTCCCATATTTGGTTTTTCTTGACCTGAGCTTCTGCAATCTACTTCAAATCCCTAATGCTATTGGGAGCTTACATTCTTTAATGTGGTTAAATTTGGGGGGAAACAAATTTGTGACACTACCTACTACCATCAAAGAACTTTCCAAACTTCAAACTTTGAACCTGGAGCACTGCAAGCGGCTGAAATATTTGCCCGAGCTTCCAACAACAAAAGAAATAACAATTGGCAAATATGACTGGATGGGATTATACATTTTGATTGCCCCAAGTTGAGTGAGATGGAACACTGTTATAGCAGGGTTTTTTCTTGGATGACGCAAAACCTTGAGGTAACGACTCCATCCTTTCTTTCCTTATCTCGCTTTTTCTGTGCGCACTATATATTACTGATTTTTCTGGTATCAGGTTGTCTTCCAACCCTCAATTTCCTTTGGTAGGATGCATATTGTTATTCCTGGAACACAAATTCCAAAGTGGTTTAATAAACAAAATGTGGGTAGTTCAATAAGCATGGACCCATCTCCCGTTATGGAAGACCCAAATTGGATAGGTGTTGCGTGCTGTGTACTATTTGTGACACATGATGATCCTACTAATTTGGGTGATACAGGGCCATGGCATATTGGATACGGTGTTCAAAATAAACAGGCTGCTCCGGTATTTTGCCTGGTTCCAATACATTTCGTGAAAGATCTGGTCACAGTTGAATTATATCACTTGTTGACAGTGTTTTTCACTCGCAAAAAATTCATTCGTCATCTAAGTGAATTTTCAAACAGCATGCATGATCTTGATAAAGTGGAATTCGGAACCATCGTTCGCAACCCTCAAGGTTTACATTTGGAGGTCAAAAATTGTGGGTATCGTTGGGTATTTAAAGATGATCTTCAACAATTAAATCCAAACATGATGTTCAGCGGAAATACTTCATCTCAGAAGCCGAAGCGTTTAACAAGCGATTAACCATGCATTACTGAGCTTATTCACGGAAAGCGTGGAAGTTTTTTCTCAACCACCATTCTATCAAAGAAATTCTAAACCATTTGAGGTAAGATTTAAAGAAGAAAGGCACAATTATTATTATAAATTTTATAATTATTTATAAATACTCTGTTTTTTGTATCTTTTATTAATGATGTAATGGTGATTTTTTTTTTCCTATTTCATTTCCAGATTAAAGTTAATATTACTTGAGAACATTGTTAAAGTGATAATAAGCATAATTGCTTATGGATTGTCATGAGCTGAAAACTATTAGCCTAAGGTAGTTTGTCAAGATTTCAAGTAAAATAACATACAGAATCATTTTGGATACAACTATCTTGAAGGAGATGTTTCTAACAATAATCCATTTTTTTCCTTGAAGTCATTGAGGGAATCTAACTCCTCTTATCTGTTTATTAGAGTGAACTGTTTGGTATTTCATTTACAATTTTTAGACAAAAGTGTGAAATGTTAACAAAAGCTAAAATACAATAAAATAAAAAGAAAGGATAATATCAGACATGATGTAAGATACCTTGATAATCTGTTTTTAGAATTAAGAGAGCTATCTACTGACTTGCAAGAATTATATGTATATTTTAATCTATGCAAGTGTGTTCTATCTCATTGGTACATGTTTAGCACAATCACCATCTTCGAGAATATATTAGGCAGTCATATAGAATTATGGAGGGAGGGCCATGCAACTCTTACTCTCTTAACATTTGTATCAGACCAAAACACATTCATAGACAACCAAAATTTTCATCTCCAACTAGAAGAAGTTAATACATATTATGAAGTGGAAACATCTACCTAGACATGAAAACATCCTCAGTTTCCAATAATTGACAGCAAGGTAAAACTAGGTGTTGACAATTTAACAAAATTTTATAAAGACCTTGAAAAAGAGACCAAGAATATATTGGTTATAGAACTCTACCAAAAAAAAAAAAAAATTCTATGAAAAAGAAGAAGAAAGACTTGAGGTTGAATTACCCTATGGTGACTATCTTAAAACCTTATACGGAACCCTTTCTATTTCCAAGGCTTGTACTACCAAAGCCATCAATCTCCACTTTTGGAGGAAAATGAGCTGGATGAATTGCAATATTCAAGTTTGGTTCAGTAAGTTACTGTGCATTTAGAATTGTATGGACATTACAGCAAAATCAATTCTATGAATTTTTACTTGGTCTTGTGCTAACAGGATTCCCATTTTTGGCAGAACTTATTCCACCTATTGGATTGTAGTCAGTTGAAGCTGCTCTGCAGGAGGATTCAATAGAGAATGTCCAACAGTAGACATTAATTTTGCAGGTCCCATCTGTTTTATAATTATTTATAAATACTGTTTTTGTATCTTTAATTGATGATATAATGGTGATTTTTTTTCTATTATATTTCCAGACTAAAGCCAATATTATTTGAGAACATTGTTAAAAGTGATAATAAGCATATTTGCTTGTGGATTGTCATGAGCTGCAAACTATTAGCCTTAGCTAGTTGTCAAGATTTCAAGGAAAAAATGTACAGAATCATTTTGGATATAGTTATCTTAAAGCAAAAGTTTCTAACAATGATTTATTTTTTGCTTGAAGTAGTTGAGGGAATGTAACTCCTTTCAACAGTTTACTAGAGTGAACTATTTGGTATTTCATTTACAATTTTCAAACAAAAATGTGAAATGTTAACAAAAGCTAAAGAAAAAAAAAAAGAATATATCAAACATGATATAAGATACTGGAGAATCTGCTTTTAGAGTTAAGAGAATTATTTACTGATTTACAAGAATTATATGTATAATATAATATGTGCAAGTGTTTCTATCTCATTGGTACGTGTTTAGCACAATCACCATCTTCAAGAAAATGTTAGGCAGACATAGAATGATGGAGGGCCATGCAACTCTTACTCTTAACATTTGTATCAAACCAAAACACATTCATAGGCAACCAAATTTTCATCTCCAACTACACAAAGTTAATGCAAACTATCACATGGAAACATCTACTTAGACCTGAAAGCATCCTCAATTTCCAATAATTGACAGCAAGGTAAAAGTAGGCATTGACAATTTTAAAAGTTTGATACTGAACTTGTAAAAGAGACCAAGAATATATTGTTCATAGAACTTCTCAACAATAATTTTCCTATGAAAGAAAAAAAAAGAAAAAGGGAAGACTCAAGGTTGTAGAAAAATTGAACGACACTATAGTGACTATCTTAAAACCTTATATGGAACCCTTTCTATTTCCAGGGCTTGTACTACCAGAGCCACCAATCTCCTCTTTTGGAGGAAAATGAGCTGGATGAATTGCAAGATTAAAGGCTGGTTCAGTAAGTTACTGTGCATTTGAAATTGAGTGGACATTACAGCAAAATCAATTCTATGAATTTTTACTTGGTCTTAAGCTAACAAGATTTCCATTTTTGACAGAACTTATTCCACCTATTGGATTGTTGTCAGTTGAAGCTGCTCTGCGGGAGGATTCAACAGAGAATGTCCAAGAATGAGGAGCATGGCAGCGAGTACAGTAGACATTAATTCTTCAGGTCCCATCTATAATGTGCTTCATTAGCCATTGTGGATATGAATCTTTAGCTAGAGGCAATTGTTAATATAATCGATCAAATATTAACACTAATGTTTCACCTTCAATTATTACATTTATGATTAACCATGTCAGTAAGGTGATTACTCGCATCTTTTAGTTTTTACTCATTCATATTCAAAACTGCTGGCTGATTCCAGGTATTGCTTGTGCAGCTGTGCTTGCTTTCTGCCTATCCTGTCACAGTTAGGGCTAAGGCCTCACTTGTTCCAAAGGAAAAGTTGATCACTGATATTACTGATATAGTTGCTAATGATTGCACCACTAAATGCACCTCAACTAATCATGTAAGTTTCTTTTACTTACTAAATACAGATTGATTTGTCAAATTTGGCAATGTGTCTCTATTCATTTAGCTTTTTCACTCTGACCTTAATTGCAATTTGCAGTAGACATCATTAAAGGTCTCAAATCGATGGACTACAATACTATAGCACACTTGTCCCACAGTTACATTTAGATTCCAATTTAACTCCTTGTATTCAATGTCAGCTCCCAGTCTGTGTGAAATTCTTCTCTGGCCTGCAAAGCAAACAAACTAATTACACATTCACTTATTAATATTAGGTACTGAATATGTCAGATTGAAAATATTGACCTTTCTAGTTTAATAATCAGTCCTGTTGATATGATTGATTTAATGGTGCTTTGTTCTCCCCATTGCAGAAACCAAATTACAGCAGAACTGCATTGGACATGGGTGGATAAAATGTAAACTTCAAGACAAAGGTTCAACAGTAAGATGTCAAAATGTTCAATGACTCATAATGTTGTGAAGATAGTGGTACAACCCACACATTAAGAAGAAGCAGATCGTGTACTTGGATCAACCTCAATTGTGAAGCTCTACTGATTCATCCACAATCCTACTTTGGAGCAAAAATGGGCTGAATGGCTTGCAGGATTCAAGGCTGGTTCAGTAATATACTGTGCAGTAGGAAGTGAATGGATATTTGATTAAAATCAGTTCCTGAACTAGGTGCTAAAAGCAGCGATACACCTAATATCCAATACTCTTGTTAAAATAATTATGAACACCTTAGCCTTTTCTTGATAGTAGGTTTATAGAAGTGCAGATTTTTGTCTAACAGTTTTCAAAGCATGGAACAAACTTGACTCTGAACTGGCTATAAGCAGAACTAGTTCTTGAAATAGTTTTTGAAATTCATTTTCACTAGCTTTTTAAATGGTTACACAAAAAACTAGTTTAACAATTCTGAACCAATTCAAAGCCAGTTAACTGGTTCACTAATTATTTTTATAAAACGAAAGATTTGGTTGGGTTCAACCAAATTGCATTTCCAGTTTGGTTTGATTTGGCTCGACTTTTCATGTGAACTAAACCATTCCTAGGCCTATCTCAGAAGAAGTTGCAAGTGTAGGCTGGACTTGTTGTGAATCTCATATTAATATATTAATATCAGCTAGTATGAAAAGATCCTCTCAACAAGGATCAAAAAATGAAACACACAAAGTACATCATATAGAAACATTGGAAACACAAATTTATTGTGATTCAGAATATCTTGCCTACGTCTACAAAAATACCTTAATAAGTGTGTTTACTATCTCAAATAAAGATTGGAGAAAACTTAGATACAGTTTTTTAAGTACTTCTAGTGTTGTTCTGTAATCAAAATTTGAGTTTTGCCTCGATAATCTGTATAATTCTTTAATGTATATCTTTATTATATAGATTACTGAGGTGAAACTCAAATTCTGATTGAAAAACAGCACCAACAGCACCTAAGGTACTATATGTAAGTTTTGTACTTGAGTAACTTTCCCCAAGCAATGTATTACCGTACAAACCCGAGACTCCTACTCAAGAGTTACTAGGAATGATAAAAACTTTCTCACTAGCAAAAGACCCTCTCACATCTCTTAGCATCACATCTCTTTTTCTTGGGTACATGACTCCCTCTTCAGCTTGAGGTGTCTCTTCTCTTTACAAAAACCTTTATATATAGTAATGGTGAATGACTTCTAAATGACTTCATCGATAAGCACCAATAAATTGCTTTTTACAATTTCAAGAGTCACATCCTTTAAAATTTGTCACTACACATATATCAATAGTCACCACTTTTTCCTTTTCAATTTCTTATGTCTCAAAATCACTCACTTGAGTTAATGTTTAAAAATTTGTTATTGACATTCCCAAAAATTAAAATAATATCTTTTCCACTTCTTCATTTCATTTTACCTATTCTTTAGCATATGGTTTGGATCATGTGGGATATGTGCATTCAAGTCATATCATATCTCATGGTTGAGACAATATAAGAATTGATGTTATTTGGAGGAGTTTGATTTATTGTCTCAACTAGTTGATAGATTGATGGAAAATGGAGTCGAAAATGAAAATAGCATGGTTGATATCATTATGTTCGTAGTTTTAAAGTTTATTAGTGATTCAACGAAGCCTATAGTTGCTTTGTCTACCATAGAAACAAAGTTCATGTGTAAGAATAGTAGAATCTCTTGATTATCCATGGACTAGGTCATAATAACTGAATCATGTAAATTCTGTGTTTCCTTTCTCTTTACTCTTTTATCTCTGTCTACGTAGTAACAATAACAACAATAAGGGTTAAATATGTTTTTGGTTCATATAAAATTCACTGAATTTATTTTTAGTTCTTCAAAAAAAAATTATTAGTTTAAATCTTCGTATTTCTAAAAATTGGTGGAATTGGTTCCTTATCCTAACTTTGCTAACCTTTTTACTAACATGGCTAATGGTTGCCACACGTGGATGCCATGCAACATTAAGGACTAATTCCACCATATTTCAGAAAGATGATGACCAAAACCACGTTTTTTTAGAAAATGTAATACCAAGACCAAGTTTAACCAAGTTTTTGAGGATCAAAAACACATTTACCATATTTTATTATTTAAATTATTTAATTATTATAATAATTAACTTACATTTTAATAATTATAAAAAATAAGAGTATGAAAGTAAAGGAGATAACAATGAGAGGGGAAAAGGAGAGTTAGCAAAAAAGAAGAACATTTAAATTGTAGATAAAATAGACATGAGAGAAGGAGATCGAGGAGAAAAAATATAAATAGTAAAGTGATGATAATAGAAAGAAGGAGTAGACCCAAAGAAAAGAGACTGGCATGAGAAGTCTTTGATGACATATTGTGTTTTTTAACCATCGTAATTCATTCTATCATTTTCATGTCCAAGTATAGCACCTTGTACACTATAAAGGACCACCCACCTCTACTCCACTTCCCAAAATTTTGGTCAAGGAGTTGTTATTCTCACACCTGTATTTCATCTTCTCATTCCTTGACTTTTTCACGTAATTTTTTTTGACAAAATTACTCCTGACAAAAACATGTTTCTATCTTAAGCAATACACAACAGAAACATGTTTTTGTTGTATTTTGTGAACTAACAGGGGGTGTTAGTTCACAATACACAACAAAAACATGTTTCTGTTGTGTGTTAAGTTAATTTTGATATTAATTTAGTTAATTTTGGCAGTTAATTTTTAGGTGTTTTAAATAATTATAGTTTTAATAATTTGTTAAAGAATAAATGGGGCAAAAAAATGAAACAAATCAAAACAAGTGAACATAATCTATAGTAGAAAATGAGTCAACATAAATGTCATAGTACAAAATAACTGAACTATAGATAAAAAAAACTAAAATACAAGAATCCTAAACCCTAAATGGCATAATTTCATTGGCTGGTCCTCCTTCTCTAAAATGTACATCTTGTATTAGTGTTTGACTGAGCCAGTGTCAATGTGTAACACTCCTTTAATTCTAAATATAATTCATATTAATTTGATTATTACTTTAAGTTGATGAAAAAGTGAGTAAATTTTTTTTTTGATAATAGAAAAACAGAATTTAGAAATAGAAGTGAAATAATAAAAATTGTTTATGTATATATATATCCAACTGTACATCATGGTTTGAGTAATACATAATAGTCAAAGAGAAAACAAAAGTACATCCAAAGACATATATTACCTAACCCAATATATACATAAAAAAGATCTTGTACAGAGTAGTATTTATCTATCCTATCCCTTAAGAAAATATTATAAACTAGGTCTTCAAATCTGGAGGAGTATCCTCTAACTCGTCCTTAGCAACATCAGGCATTGTCGTCATCTTCAATAATCACGATTGAACATGCATAACAAAAATAATGGAGTGAGGTGATTTGTTCTAAATCACTTTCACATGTATGGTAGGAATTTAAATACAATTAATGAAGGGAACCTAGGGTTTATTCTAAGTTATACTACACTACCCTTAACTTGGTATGGATCCATACTTCCCATCAGTGAGTAATAGTTCTCAACAAAACCTGGGAAGTGACTGGGAGTACATATACCTCATCAACATCATCACATGGTACAGTCCTCATCATCAATGAGGAACAAATATCAGTCAAGACGTCCATTTATAGAGGTATACTCTCAAATCAATCCCGGAATGCTGAGCAGTTGTCGAGGTTATCGAGCTTGGTCAGGTGAATATCCCAGCTCACGGGCACTACCCTAGCTATTAGGACTTTCACCACTCGATGCCTACCCCCAAGACCTCCCCAAATGGGTCCCTACCTTTCATTCCTCAGCATACCAAACTGTTGCTTCCCTAACAGGGTGTCATGCCACTGCATGTCCCTTGCTTTACATTACTCATTGATCTATTAATTTTTAAAGGTTCACTCTGGTCTCAAAAATTTGAGCACCAGTACAATTTCTACTAATATCTCTGCCTTATATTACAGAGATTTGATCTATACATATCATTCACATAATTCATAATTCAAATTAAAGCACATAATCAATAATTCAATCAAAATACAAATTAAAATAAAGACTGATAATTAAGAAATAAATCATAGAATGGTCAAAAATTTCATAAAAATAATTTTTAAGCTTAGAAAAATAATTAGAATTTTATCATGAATTTTTAGAAATTTTTCGAAATTTAGTACTTTGAAGAAAAATATGTCTACAGGCACTTATAGAGCACAATTATAAGTACTAAATAAGCTTTAAAATTTATGAAATTTTTACAAATGGTCTATTTGTGTGTCTAGACCTTACCTGAACAATAAGAACTTAAACTGAAATTTCTACAGTAGTTTTCTAAAAATAAATTCATAAATAGCTCATAAAATAATTTCTATACTTAGTTTCATATTATGAGATTTATGGTTTATTTCTTCTACTATTTTTGCTAAACTAATTGAGTATTACTAAAATTTGATAATATAATAATTTAATTATTCATTATAACAGCTAAAAATAATTTTTTAAATTTGGGTAGTATAACAGCTTAGTAATTCTACTATAATTGTTTGAATTCGAGCAGTATAACAACTTAATAATTATACTATAGTTGTCTAAATTTGAGTAGCATAACTACTTAATAAATTTATTTTAATTATCTAAACTTGAGCAGCATAACAACTTAGTAAAAGCTTGAATTTAATACTAAACATTATAATATTTATAAAACTTAATAAACTTAAACATCAAAAGGTTTAGGAGAAAACATTTCCTAGCAATATGCAAAGTAATTAAAAATTAAAACCAACCCCACTCCCCCCATTACCTCAAAGAGTTAGTGAAGTTGTTGGTATAGAGCTTCTAGGAAGAGGATTTTTACTAGTTTTTGAAAAACTAGTAGAATTTTAGTATAAAACAAAGTAAAAGAAATTTTTTCTAAAGAGAGAGGAATTCTCTATGAAGACTCACAGTGGTTTTAGGAGAAGAGGAATGAGAATTTCAGTTCAAGGTCATAGCTATTTATAGAAAAAAAAAACGGGCTTAGGTGTCCACATTGATTATATCATATATTATGTAATAATTCAAATTTTATTTTTCTTTTTAATCCATTTAGGGACACATGCACAAAAGTAGAGTAGTGAATCAGTTCCCTAGAGCTAAACGTGTAACACCAGTTGTCCCAAAAATTTTCAATGCAAATTTTATCTGTTATTAAATTAGTTGATACTGATAAAATTTCCTAAACTTGAAAAAATTAACTTTTAATATCAAAATAATTAATTTAAATATAAATCTGAACAAATGTAATATTTTTCATCAAAAATAATTTCTAAAAATAAATTTTAATTTATTATTATTGTTTTTCGAATTATATATGTATATTTTGTATATTTTAAGCTTAGAAAATTCATATTAAATCCATTTTAATTCAATAAATGCTCAAATTTTTATGGAAATTCTAAATTACATATTTTACCTAGAAATGTACTAAAAATATTATTTTCACCATTTTTGGATGTCAAACCAATACTGAGTTAGTTATTTGACAACTAGGGGTATTTCAATCATTTTGTATAGGAATTTCAAAAAATTTCCAGAAAATTTTCAAAATTATATTTTAATACATATGACATGATTTTAAACTCAAATTGACATTTTAATATCAATTGAATCTTTTTCTCATGCCAGCCCTTAATATTGACAAATAAGGACAAAATCGTCATTTTCTAATTTCTCCGGACTTTGGTTTAGAAAAATTATTAAAAATCACGATTAGATAGTTTTTTATATTCTGACTTTAACCGTGGGGATTAGAATTTTTAGATTCCTTCCCGATTTTTTAGAATTAAATATAGAATAAATAAATAAATAAAACAATTAATTAAGTAAAAGTGAGGGTGTTACACAATGCATGTTGCATCAATCTATAAGCATAAGTGCCCCAGGGACCATCCTCAAATCAATGATGGGCCTAAGATCTACAATGATCTTGTCAAACAACTTCTATTAAAAAATATAAATAAATACTGTGACAGTTCAATCGTCGTTCAATACATAGGAGAGGTATACACACATACTCACACTCACACACACTTACCTAACAATCATGAGATTGAGAATCGTTAGAAGATGAGTCTGGTTGCTACCTTCAGGGAGCTACATAGGAACTCTCAGAAGGCCTCTCAAAGGATTTCCCTTTGTTGGGGGCAAGATTTATGGATGAAAGATGTGGTGGAACCACTCCAAGTATCCATCGATGAATGCCCACGAACAACCCTCAAGCACAAGTGGTCCCCTAATCTCAGTATCAATAATGTAGGAGGTATAAGCAATAGACCTCTCATCGCATACCTTAATGGAAGGCACATGGTCAGGCGAAGGACATAGAATATGTTATATGTGCCCAAACTGTCTCAACACCTACTATAGAAGATGGGCACACAACAAGTGCCTTGATCTGATGAAGCCAAAGAAGTATGAGATGTCATGGAAAGAGCACTCCTGTTTATGTAACTAATACAACACCCATATGACGCTCCATTCGCAACATATCTAGCACTGTCTTTATTAGAATCACCACTACAGAAAAGGCTTTTTAAATCGGTTTTACAACCGATTTAGATATAGTCGATATAAAAGAAATTAACATTTTAAACCGTAAAACGAATCGATGTAAAAAAAACTTTTTAAACCAGTTCTCTATAGAACCGGTTTAAAAAGTACACTTTTTAAATTGGTTAATGCATAACCGATTTAAAAAGTTTTTTATTTAAATACCTTAATTGGTTTCACATATACAACCAAAACCTGATACAGACAAATACCACAGAAACAGCCAGAGAATTCATTTATCAGAAGTCAGAATTCATTTATTAACCAACAAATCTTCATAGCATATTTGAAACATATGAAATAAAAACGACTATTCTTTTCTCTCTAAAGTCATTCTAAACAAACTATCTATTACTTATTTCAACAAAAAAATTTGCCCAACGTCAACGGATGTCTAGCAAGTCCTCATGTGGGAATGGTTCCCTATCAATGAATAACTGTAACATAAAAAAATAAGATAAATCATTAGTCAACCACCTACCATATAAGTATTATTGTAACTTAATAAAAATTATATTACCTCGTCTCATGAATCCATAATATCTGTTGAAACTATGGTCAACATATGTTTCATAACATAATATCCACATTCATAGCTCCTTTTGTTAGCCTACCAATGAGAATTTTTTTAGAAATGATTGTAAAAACAATTACAAATTGTAATAGAATATGCAGTTGTAAATTACTTACATAAAGAAAAAACCAACTAGGCTTCCTCCGTAGTGACACATGCCTACCCATCAATGTTTGATATCCAATCATGACTCTGATTAAAAAATAGATATACAAGACATGTTATAGGTTTCATAATTACAATATAAAGCATGAATGAAATATATTATAAATAAAGAATTACCTTTCTAGTAGTTGTTTCAAATCTTTGCTAGGCTTCTTATGCAACAAACACAATAAGGCCACAGTATTGTCCCTAGGACAAATAATTAGCAATTGCCAATGCAAGCTGCATTGCAAAAAGAATATATGTGATGAGATTCAAAAATCATTTAAAATCATTTGGGTAAGAAATAACTTGTACTTACCAATGCAAGTATGGTGCTCGGTAACATCGTGTTTGTCCATTATACATCCAATTCTGAATGTAGGCCAAAGAATCTTCATCCATATTCTCTATCTTCTGAATAGGCAATGGGTCAATAAATCCATATACATTCTCTCGACCCTTTGAGAGACAGAGACGATGCATGTATCTAAAATATACAAATGAATGTTAAATATAATATTGAGATGCGTATTTAAGATATTAACAAAAAATTAAACTTATAGCAACCATAATTGAAAAACTGAGATATTTAACATGTCATTGCTAGTACAAATTTCCAATACATCCTTCTGGGTGATCCACAGGTCTACACCACTAGGTCTGCCAAGGAATGTCAGTTCCCAATCTATTTGAACAACATCTGTCCCCATACTAGATGCCACTTGCCACAAGTGTGTTATTTAATCAATTTCAGGTTCCGATTTTTTGGGTGGAACATCTTTCTTAAACGGTTGAACATCCTATAAAAAAAATACAAAATAAGGTTATAAAATACATTCAAGTTATTTTAATTTGTAATAGAAAAAAAATTTATTTAAGATGACTTATGAATATACCTTGACTGATGTGACCTTTATAAGTCATCTCGGCCATTGAATGAACTGTTTAGGTACCTGTCCAACAGTCTGAACCTCCTCGGTGGGTATAGGAACTTGAGCATATGCATCCCATATTTGTTCAACCACCACCCTTGCCATATCATCCTCAATAGTCATGTGGTGTATGGTAGGCCCCAAGTTATATACTCTCCTAAAGGCCACTAAACGAATAGGCTCTCCATCAACATATAACTGACACTGCTCATGGATATCAGTGTCAGTCTCCTCCCCAGAAGGATCAGCAGCAGCATAACTTCCTTTTGTGCTGACATGCATAGGAGTATGAGCTTGTTCTGTTTGGACATTTGTATTTTGTTGTAAAAGACCCAAAGATGCCAGCTCCTCTCTAATCTCCCGTCTCAACTGTTCCTTAAGCTCATTTCTAATCTCCTGCCTAATTCGTTCCACCTCTTCCCTAGTGACAATTCTAGAGTTGGGCCCACTACGTGAGGGTGGTCCGTAGTAATCACAAATGCCAATTCCTTGTCCAGTTGCACGAACCCTACCAGGATGCTCTGGTCTCCCAATAGCCGTTGTTAATATATCCTCACGTCCATAAGGAACAAATGTTCCCTGTGAGGTCTGCTCAACCAGTGAGTCCTACAACATTTAATTCAAGAAATGTGTAAAAAATATGGTGTATGAAGTTACAATTATAATTTGAAATCAAAAATGACTTACAATCTTTTCAGCAACAACGCGTGTCTCGTCTGATATATATCCACCTGATTGTAGCGTGTGGGCCACCTTCCATTTATCCCATCGTTGCAGTGGTGATGGAGGAGCAATATCTGTAGCAGAACCAGATGCTGAGGCTTCCAATTGACGTTGCCTCGCCTTCTCCGCCATCG
This sequence comes from Spatholobus suberectus, assembly GCA_004329165.1. Lineage (NCBI taxonomy): Eukaryota > Viridiplantae > Streptophyta > Magnoliopsida > Fabales > Fabaceae > Spatholobus > Spatholobus suberectus. The sequence continues at coordinate 66,631,011 of CM014731.1, forward strand.
TCTTCTGCTCAAGCAACTTATATCCCTCACGAGACAATCTGCGGGGGTGGACATTCTTGGATGCAATCGCTTGTCCTTTTTCTCTCTTCTCCTATGTATAATAAGACACTATTAAATTGAATAAAAATTAATCAAATATTGTTGTATGATTAGAAAATTATGATTGCAACTAAACCTGGAAGACAAAATCCTCCTTGCTTTCAATAAACTTTGCCCACGTATCCTCATCCAAAAATGCATACTTCTCACAAGGAGAGGTGTCTTTCAACTTTCCATATATGTATCTCGTGGTGAGCTATGTCTTAAATGCCCTCCAACACTTAACCGCAAGTGAGAGCAACTTCTTTCTCAACATGGCATTATATGGAACATCATAAGTCAACTACAAAAAAAAATTAAATAGTTAATGTGTGATAATAATATGGTTAAATATAATTTATATATTTAAGATTTTTGAAATAAAATACCGTGATAGTTTGCCATATTTGGTTCTTTACGCTCTCCTCCACATGGTCTCAATCCTCATAAAGGATAGAGACCCTACTCCAAGTAAGAACGCCTGCAAAACTAATGAATTTTGCGGCGTTTTCCCCCTTAGGTACCCCACTAAGCATGTTAAACTGAATTGGTATCAGATGGTCACCAGCTCGACTGAGAGTCAGTTCTTTTAGGTGTGTACCTCATCCACCCTTTTTTTTGGTAGACCCATAAGATGGGTTACTAAAAGAATCAGCCATGACCTGCTTGGAAAAGAAAAAAAAATTATCAGTACCGTCATTGGAAAAGTTTGAAATTTTCAAAGACAAACATAACGATAAAAAGAATTAAACAATATAATAAAAATTATATAATGTTAACAAGAATATACAACAAAAACATAAATAAGTTACTAGCATTGTCAAGTATGAATGTTTTCCCATATTCCTTCATGATGATCATCACATGTGGCATGTACATCATCCACTTCATTTTCATCAATAAAAGTCGGCATTCGTGTTGAGAAAGAAGGAATCTCAGTAAAATCAGAATTTGAGTCTTCTTTTTCCTGACTAGCATGCACACTTCTTCTTTGGAGAACCACTGACCATCTCTTGTTAGAAAGATCACTAACATAAAAAACTTGTTTTGCTTGGTATGCCATAATAAAGGGTTCCTCCTTATAACCTACCTTGCTAAGATCGACCAATGTGAACCTTAACTCATTGGTTTGCACCCCAGTGTTACTGTCAACCCACTTACATTTAAACACAGGTACTCTGAATTTTGTGTAGTCAACTTCCCATATGTCTTCAATAACTCCAAAGTAACACATGGATGCCATAACAAGGTTTTTATCTTTTTGAACTAGAGAAGTGCATGGACTCAGCCACAACCATAACCCTGCTGTTTTGCACGATACTTTTCTCATCCAATGACTTTGTATAGAAGGAGAAGTTGTTGATATTGTATCCAGTCCAATATATGACATCAAAGTTAGGTCCATGTGCTAGCCATTATAATGCCTCAGAAGCATTATCATCGTTCACAACTTGTTCTTTAAACCAATTTAAGAATGTTTTGTTATGCTCAGTCAATTGCCATTTCTCCAGCATTCTAGGATTATTTTTCTTGACAACATTTTTGTGAGCAGAAAAATAAGGTTCAACTTCATCAGTGTTATTCAATATGTATAAATGTGCTTGTAGAACTTCCTCCCAACTCATTTGTTTAACGTTTACACCTCGAGTACCCTTACCAGAAAATCTTCCCTCATGACGAGATGTTGGAAGCCCTACAAGTTCAGCTTGTGACAGGTATTCTATATAAAACTGAATGGCTTCTTCAGCAATGTACCTCTCGACAATAGATGCTTCTGGACGGTATGAATTCTTACTATATCTTTTCAGGATCTTCATATATCGTTCAACAGGATACATTCACCTTAAATAAACTGAACCAAAAATTCTAATCTCTCTCACTAGATGCATGATTAAGTGAACCACGATATCAAAAAATGAAGGAGAAAAATACATCTCTAACTGACACAATATAATAGTAGCTTCATTTTCCAACTCATCCAACTTCATAGGGTCAATGACTTTGGTACATATGGCATTAAAGAATAGGCACAGTCGCGTAATGGTCTCTCTAACTTTTTTAGGCAATATGTCACGAATAGCCACTGGTAGGAGTTGCTGCATCAAAACATGGCAATCATGCGACTTTAACCCAACTAATTTGAGATCTTTTAGTGACACAAGGCTCTTGATATTTGAAGAGTATCCTTGTGGCACCTTGACTCCCTGTAGACACTTACAGAAACTTGTTTTCTCTTCTCTTGACAAGGTATGACATGCTGGAGACAAATATGTCCGCTTACCCACTGACTGTGGCATATACCCATCTCAACCAGATCTTGACGAGCATTCAAACCACCCTGGTCTTGCCTTTAATGTTCAAAAGAGTGCCAATTACACTGTCACACACATTTTTCTCAATATGCATGACATCTATACAATGTCTAACATCTAGATCGCACCAGTATGGAAGATCAAAGAATATCGACCTCTTCTTCCACAAGGTTTTTTCAGTAACTTTCTTGTAGATCTTTCCAAATTAGACGTTGATGTCCTTCACCCATTCATAAACCTGCTCACTAGTTAAAATAGGTGGTGCAATACCATCCTCCTGACATCTATTGAAGGCTTTTTTAAGTCTATGATATGGGTGATTAGGCCTGAGAAATTTTCGATGCCCAGTGTAAACTGTTTTCTTTCCATATTTTAGTTGTACGTAACATGTGTTTTCTTCACAGATAGGACAAGCGTTATGCCCCTTAACACTATATCCACTCAAGTTCCCATATACTGGAAAGTCATTAATGGTACAAAACAACATTGCACGCAACATGAAATTTTCACAACGATAACTGTTATACACACGAACACCTTCATCCCACAACATTCTCAAATCTTCAATCAAGGGACGTAAGTAGACATCTATGTCATTTCCTGGCTATCTTGGGCCCGCAATCATCATAAATAGCATAACATATTTTTGCTTCATGCACAACCAAGGAGGCAAATTATATATAATTATAAGAACAGGCCATGAACTGTGCTTACTGGATAAGTTCCTATACGGATTCATTCCATCCGAGCAAGTCCTAGCCTAAGGTTTCTTGCCTCAGTCCCAAAAACTGGAAACAAACGATCAATTTTCTTCCATTGCGGAGAATCTGTAGGATGGCAAACCTGTCCATCACATTTTCTCCCATCTGTATACCACGTAAGGTTCTTCGCATCATCTACATTGGCAAATAATCACTTAAACCTTGGAATTATTGGAAGATACCATAATACCTTAGTATGGGGACCCTCCTTTGTGCTCTCATCAATGTTATCACCCTTCACTTTATACCGTGATACCCCACACCTGGGACACTTGTGCAACTCTTCAAACTCTTCTCTGTACAATATGCATTCATTAGGACACGCATGTATTTTCTTGTATTCCAATCCCATCAGACACAACACCTTCTTTGCCTCATAGTTACGTCTTGGTAACGTGTTACCTTCTGGAAGCATTTCATTCAACAACTCAAGCAATTTAGTGAAACTTTTATCACTCCACCCATTTCTTGCCTTGACATTCACTAATCTTAACACCGCTAACAACCATGTGAATTTAGTGCACCTCGGATATAGAGGCTTATTCGCATCACTGCACAAAGTGTCGTACACTTGACCTTGCCGAAAAGACTCTGGTCCAATATCACGGATCATGTCCTCTAGTCGATCATCCATAGGTATATCAAATTGATCCATTTGAGACATACTTGGCATGTCTAACAATTCACCATGCCATGTCCATGTTGTATAACTCTTGCAAAAGCCATCACAAAGGATATGCTCCCATATTTGCTCAAGTTGCAATCATCTCTCATTCAAACAATTAACACAAGGACAATAAAAGAACCCACCACTATCAGGAAGATTTCTTTCAGCAAATTGGATAAACTCTTCCACTCCATTCTAATACTCATCAGTTGTGCGTCTAGAATTAATCCAACTACGATCCATAACTTCCTTCTGTGATCCACAAACCATATCTTAATGCATGTAAATCTCACTTTTTTAATACAAGGTGTGGTCCTATCCCATTTAGAAAGTCATTTTTTTAAACTTGATTAATACGTATTGGTTTAGTTTCATATCTTAAATTTGACAAAATTTCGGCAGTATTTCGCATTGGTCTCCAAGTACACGAAATGAAAGTGGTGACATCAAGTTCACCGTAATCAAGTATACACCCGGAGACACAACACGAAATGAGTAAACCAAAATTTAATCAAATTTACGATGAGATTTAACCATTATGTATTAATAAAGTATAAAAAATGGATCTTTCTAAACTATCCAACCGGACAATTCAAGATTCAATACAATAATTAGTACTTTAATCATTGTATTGAATCTCAAACGGGAAACTAAGGTTCGCTCATAATGCATAAATTCAATAAAAAAACAACACACAATTAAGCACACAGCATAATGCATATAATTTATACACAAAACCAAATTCAATAACAAAACCAAATGTCAATTTCATGTAAGACAATCCAATCCACAACAAATTAAATCTAATACTCAAGAGTTCACTTATCTCATACAAAATTAGACAACGATGACGTTTGTTTTTGGCACTATATATCATATCTCAGAAAGGGTATGGTCAACAACACACCGGTAATCAATTCTCTATTTTTTACTCAATTTATCTTATGAATATATGATAGCATTTTAACCACTTTAATTCTCCCTTTTTCGCTTACTTTATCTTGAGGATGTGTCTAAGCATATATAAGTTGTCTTATCTTACAGTCATTTAATTTCCTAACCAGTGCCTAATTTAGGTAGCCAATTCTTTAATTCTTGTACTCTACTAATTATAGAACTTTGGGTTTAAAACAAAATATAGTTACATTAATTATACTAGTATTATAGCCTGTCCATTGCATAGGATAAATGTTTATTTTATATAATTAAAATTTATAATAAATAAATACTCACAAATATACAAATTATATTATAATTAAAATTTATAATAAATAAATATTTTAGAGCATATAGCTTGTTAAACGATATTTGGTGAAAATTAATTAATTGCTAACATATAATTAAATTAACTTCTTACTTTTATTCTTTTTCATTACTTATTACCAACTTACCTAAAATAATCAACTTCACTTAATTCTATCTTATGTAATATAATCCTCAACACTTAAAATTCTTAGCACATATTTATATAAGTTAATAATTAACTTAAACAATTTATGTTGTTCTTTAAAGATTTATAAATTTATAAACATATAAAGAATTACACTTTTCTTATATATATTAATAAACATTTTCAACCATATATAACCTTTATTAATTAATTTCATGTAACAACATAATTAACATAAAAGATTAATTTCAAATTAATATTAAAAATGGAACAATCATATTCACATAATTAATGAACCAAATGAACCAATGTAAACTAATGTAAATTATAATGAACCAAATGAACCAATATAAACATTATGAACCAAATGAAATTAAAATGACTAACCTAGTGCGCGGACCTTCAAACTCAGTAATGGAGCACGTTCAACAACAGTGGACCTCCATCAACAACAATGGCGCGAGCTAACTCCAACCAAAGCAAGCTTGGCGCCAAGCTCGCACTCTAACGATGGCGACGATGCAGAAGGCGACGGCAATGACTCCCACAGCAATTGTGACAGCGCGTGCTACGTCTCCTACTCCCTCTAAAATGCAACAGCAAAATGAGGGGCAGATGGGGAAAAAGAAAGCTTCAATGGAGCAAATAAGGGCCGGATGGAGGAGAAGAAAACTGAAAGGGACGAAATGGGGAAGAAGAAGGCTGTTGGAAATGAGAGGGACAGGCGCGCGAAGGTTAAGGTCCCACTTTTAAAACCGGTTCTTTTGGAACCGGTTTAAAAAGTTGGCGCGTATATTATTTTATTTTTAAAATTGACTTTTTAAATCGGTTATATTTGAACTGATTTTAAAAAGTTTGTTATAATTTCAAAAATGTCACTGCGTTTTTTTTTAAACCGGTTTGATATTAACCGATTTAAATTCCTGCTTTAAAATCTGTTTCGTGTAGTAGTGAATCTTCCGACCAAAACCTTGCAAAGCCTACCATTTACATGCATGATGAGACATCTTTATATATGAAATAAATCCTGTCGTGAGGACCAACAGTCAAAAAATGCTCTTACATACATGATTATAAAATAATTTACATAATTATTTGTTACATGAGTCATAACATTCCTGTATCAGAGTCCCTAGCCCAAACTCTGTGATGTATCTTGTAACACCCTCATTTTTCCTTAATGTTTGTTTTTCTATTTATTCTATATTTTTTTCTAAACAATCGAGTGAGAATCTCAAAATTTTGACACCTATGGTTGTGGTTAGAATGATGAGTATCATTCAAATGTGATTTTTAATAATTTTTCTAGAGGAAGCTCAAAAAATGGTAAAATAATCATTTTGTCCTTAAAAATAATAAATAAAGCTAATAATGTTATAAATTTGTGAAAATGGATAAAATTATGATAAGAGTATATTTTTGACTTAAAATAATGTTTTAAATAATAAAATATATTTTTGAAAATTTTATAAAATTCTTGTATAAAATAACCAAATGTCCCTAGTTGATTGTAAAAGGCTAACCAGTGTTTTTTTTGACTTCTAAAAATTCCAAAAAAAATAAATTTAAGAGATATTTTCATATGAAAAATTATTTTGATTTTTACGAATTTCCTTATTTAAATTGAATTATTTTTTGTTTTTTGCTATGAAAATGCACTAAAATGGCTATAAAATGAAATAAAAAATTATAAAAAATTATTTTTGTAATTTCTAATGGTCTAGAACCTGTCTACTTATCCCTCATTGTCACCATATGTTTGATCAAATTTAGATAAACATAATATATTTAGAATTAATTTAAATTATGTAATTATGTGGTAAATGATTGAATAATGATAAAAATCTTGAAAATATCTAAGTAAAGGTGTGGTGTGATTTTGCGCCAGTGCCTCATTAATTAGAACCACATTTTCTTCTTAAAGTGATAATACCAAACTTTTCTAATTAAAATAAATTACTAACTAGAAATTTTTTAACTATAACATTTAACATTAGATAAGATCACGTTCAAGACTTTCAAAATATCAAAAACTTTCATTCTCTCTTGCTCCCTCTTACTGCACGAAAACCACACACGCACATCCCTCCATTTCTTTGATTTTCAATCATCAAGACACCAAGAAACCTTAGATTTTTGGAGAAAAGTCTCATAAAGCTTCCATCTTCTACTTCTTTTGTCTTGTTCTTGGATTGGAAAGTTAGTTCCTCTCCTTCTCTCCTAGTGTTCTTCTTGCTAAGGTAAAGAGGAAGGTGTGACTTAATTTCATTAATATTACTTGAGCAAAAGGTTTATGGGAGAGATTTGACCCCAAATCTCATCTAGTTTCTATTTTTTCTTTATTATTTGTATATGTTATTCATAATGATTTCTATGGTTTGTATAATATTATACAATGATCTTGTGATGGTTTATTGTTGGTTTATTTCTATGGTTTAGATTATTGATATTATTGAGATTTATTGTGATTTTATGGTGTTAATGATGTTTATTATTATTAGAAATTGTTTTATAATAATTATGTTGTTGAAAACAAATTGAATCATGGTTATTTTTCCTCCATGATATTTGGTCAACATAGCTTCGAGGAGAAAGAAGAAAATTTATTTTCGTTCACTATTGTTTATATTAATAAAATAAATTAATTTAGTAATAAATTATAATGGTTTTATGTTATAAAAATTAAAAATCCTAGGCTAGTATGTTGAATATGGCTCTCGGCCATAATTGAAAAAATTAACAAGAAAATTGTTTTTATTTTTATTATTAATAGTATTAAATTACAAATTAATTTTATATAAATTTAAAGTGATTAGAAGATTGAAAAAAAAATTAAAATATTGACGTAGATCTCTTTGAAAGGCATTCGGCCATTCCAAGTTTAAATGGAAAAAAAAAAATTGTGAAAAATATTAAGTATTATCTAAATTAATGATAAAATAATTTTTATGATAAAATATGATTGATTTACGTAATTAGAAAATTTTAAAATTTGGTATTGTATAAAATAGGGCATTCGGCCATTCCAAATTAAATAGGAAGATTTTATGAAAAATGTTAGTTATTACTTAAAATAATGATAAAATGATTTTTTTATAAGTAGAAAAATTCAAAATTGGATATTTTTACTTAATATGGCATTCAGCCATACTTAAATAAAATAGAAGGAGAAAATAATTTTTAATAATTATTATTATTAGAATTGAAATAAATGAATTTTATGAAACTAGGAAAATTTTGGATAAAGTTTAGAGATGAAAAGTGACAAGTATCGAAGGTAGATAATAAGTAAAGATTTAATTAAATAATAATTAGAAAATGAAAATAAGTAAAATATAAAATTTCAAGACTTAGAATATATGTGTGTGTGTACAGGAAAATAATTAATAAAATTATTACAAGAAAATTTTATGGTAATTTTAATTAATTTGTTTTCAGTGCCCGAATTATATAAATCAATAAATATAAGTAATTAGATTTTCAAAATAATTTTTAATATAGTTGCATAAATTAGAAAATTAGAATTAAAGAAAAGAAATAAAATAAGTAATATATATGTGTGTGTGTGTGATTTTAACTTAGGAATTTTATGAAAAGTTAAAAAGATTTACATTAAACTATTGTTGTGATTTTAACATAGGAATTTTATGAAGAATTAAAAAGGTTTATATTACACTATTGTTGTGATTAATTTGGTAATATGATAGCTCTATGAATTAATGTAGCTGAGATAGTGGTTTCTTGAGGTTTGAGACAATTAGGGGTGTTCACATCCAAACCGATCCAAAAAAAAAACCGAAAAATTGGTCCAAAAAATTGAAAACCAAAATTTTTTGGATTTCATTGGATGATTTCGGTGGCCAATCGATTGGTTCGGTTCGGTTTTTGGTTGGTGGCTCTAAAACCGAACCAAACCGAAATAATAATACTAAATATGTGTGTTAAGCAAGTGTTGAATTATTATCATATATGTGTCATGCTTAGAGGGAAGTAGCATTTCTTTTCCCTAAAATTTGCAGTACCAAAACTACGTACATTTCTAAATCCACATATATAGGTAGATGTAAACATATATATTTGAACACTTACTAGCATCTATATAAAATTTGCAATACCAAAATCACGTACACTTACTAGCTAGTTGTTTAGTTGAACACTTGATGTATTTGGTAGTTGATGCACTTGCTGAATTAATGTATTTACTAGTTTCCTTATTTTTCTTTTTACATATCTTATTTTTCTCATGTATAGATTTAGAAAATAGGAAATTAAAGAATTGGTAAAGTGGTCAGTAAAAACTGAATCAACCAATCCAATCCAAACCGCATTTTTTGGATTGGATTGGATCGGATTTTTTTTTGTAAGTCATCCAAACTGAACCAAACCGCATTGTCTTTTCATGTTTGGACTGGGTGACGTTTTAGCTCAAAACCGATCCAAAACCGTTCCACGAACATCCCTAGAGACAATACCTTTGAAAGGTATTGATGGTTAAGTACCAAATTGTAGAGGAAACTTCGTCGAATATGTCAGAGAGTAGTAATGTTGTTAAGTCAAACATGCCTTGATGACATGTGATGTGATTATCATGTACTGACGACATGTGGTCTAGAGATATGAAGTTACAGTTTGGTACACTACAAATGTATGCAGGGACCTAGAGGGTCTTGAGGGTACGGTATTAAGTAGTGAAGTCCAAATGACCAAGATAACGACCTTGAGCTGAGATTTTTATAGAGAACAACAAGCTTGATAACTCTAACAACTACCGAGTCATCACCAGGATTGGTGTATTGTATACCTCCAAGAGAGTTGTGAACTCATTTCCTGAGAATAATGATGATGATGATGATGGTACCATTATAAGGGGGATATGAGCTCCCAATCACTTCTCAAGATTGATGATGTTTGATAACAATCATTAGGGGGTATGGATCCATACAAGTTGTATGAGTCTTAGGTATTTCATGACAAATTAGGTCAAACCTTAACTTCCCTCTACATATAATGTGTTAAGTAATTTTGTTTCTGTGTTTGGTTGTGTATGTTAATCCTATAAACCTTTTGTGATAATGATTTAGAGATTAAATTATCTCATTCCTTTTTTTTTAATCTATATTTTTTTGTATGCTTTTGTGGTACGTTATTAGAGGATGGTTCACTTCCCATTGATGGGGAGGCTTCACTTGTAGTACACTAGATTAATGGGAATACGATGAACTCTCAGAAGGAGACATTTTTCAAGGGCACATTATTTTCAGCTTTTGTCTATGATTCCTAATGTTTGGATATTGCTGCTAATCATTACATCGATGCTTTTAACTACCGCCTCACCACCTAGATATGTATGTTAAAGCTGCATTTGCTTCACCTTCACTACCTTCTAATGTACTTAGGCAACCTTTGCTTAGTGGATAATTACTCAATGGACGTGTTGAAGATGCTAACGAAAATGATGATAACTCTGACGACGAGGAGGCCGAGGACAACTACTCTGAGGACTTTCTATAACTGTTGACAATTTACATCATATTTTGCTAACCTTAGGATAGGATGTGATTAGTGGAGATATACTGCTTTGACATAAGCTCTTTTTTATGTTGCTTGTATCTATCTATCTATCTATATATACATATATATATATATATATATATATATATATATAGAGAGAGAGAGAGAGAGAGAGAGAGAGAGAAAGAGAGAGAAAGAAAGAAAGAGAGAGAGAACGTAGTCAACATCTTTTGATATGTAAATATTTTAAATGACAGATATGTAGACGTTTCACAGATATATGATATTTAAATACATGATGTATGTATCGCGATCCTATGCTATTTTATCATTTTATTAACATGTCGTAATTTATTTATCTAACTACGCATTTTTATTAAGGTTAAATAAAAAGAAAAATTTTACCCTGAGTTTTAATGTAAATATAAATTAATTTCTAAATAAAATTGATTAACCTAAAAATAAAATCTAACAAGTGTTATGTTATGAGTCAATGTGATTAGGTGTCACATATCTCCTAACTTGTGAATGCACAGGGTGGTCTAGCTTCAGCTCTGGCCGCTTCTCATCTACCCATAAATTGTGGGGCAATATGGTGCGGATAAGACCTCAACAATGAGATATCCTCAGGGTCACCTGCATTAAGGGCCCTTACCGCCATGGCTCAACTAGATCTTGTGACTCAGGAGTAAGAACCAGCTCCTCTACCACGTCAGCACGAATTGCCGCCTTGCGTTCCTGTCGCGTTGCTGCCTGTCTAGCTCTGCGACTTGAAGTGGTAGGATGTACTCGCCCAGCAGTAGCTGTGGATGGACTTGCATCATCCTCCTTAGATCTAACCTTGCCTCTGTATCTAATGTATCGTGTACGCTATATAATTTACCTACAATAATAAAGTAAATAATTTTTTTTTAATTTAACTTGATAATATTGTAATAAAGTAAATTATAAAGTAAATAATATATTTTTAATTTAAGTTAATTTATAATACTTTAATTTAATAATGAAATTAAATAATATAGTAACAAATAAACTAAAGAACATTTTACTTTAAAAAAACACTAAATAAATTGCATACACATCGAAAACTTGTTTTCTATTGTGTATGCGAGTTGCACACACAACGAACTCATGTGTTTTGTTGTGTGTGAGAGTCACAACGGAAACATATTTCTGTCAAATTGAAATAACAAGAAAAAAAACTAAAAAACTCACCAAAGCTAGAGAAAAAGGGTGCGAGAGAAGGTCAATGGAGAAGAGGGGGCATTGTCAGAATGAGTGCGTGAGAAGATGGGAGCGAGACAGTTGGGTGAGATGGTGGAAGAAAATGGAAGAGAAAAGAGGGGTGTGAGAAGAGAGGGGGTGTCACCAATGGGGGTCAATGTGGGGGTGGGGGCAAAGAAGTTAAAGCGGGTTGGGAGTTTAAAAGTTAAGGGTAAACTGGTATTTTCACAAAGAAGGGGAGTGAGAAGAGAGATTTGGGGGAGTGAGAATAACAACTGCATTTTGGTCATTTGATTGTTGGGTTGAAGACCCACTGTAACACCCTCACTTTTACTTAATTAATTATTTTATTTATTTATTTATTCTATAATTCTGAAAAATCGAGAAGGATCTAAAAATTCTGATCGCCACAGTTAAACTCAGAATATTAAAAACTATCTAATCGTGATTTTTAATAATTTTTCCGAATCGAAGTTCAGAGAAATTAGAAAATGATGATTTTATCCTTATTTGTCAATATTAAGAGTAGATATGAGAAAAAGATTCAATTGACATTAAAATATCAATTTGAGTCTAAAATCATGTCATATGTATTAAAATATAATTTTGAAAATTTTCTGGGAATTTTCTGAAATTCCTGTATAAAATGACCAAAATACCCCTAGTTGTCAAATAACCAACTCAGTATTGGTTTGACATCTAAAAATAGTGAAAATGATATTTTTACTACATTTCTAGGTAAAATGTATAATTCTATAATTTTCATAAAAATTTGAGCGTTTATTGAATTAAAATGGATTTAATATGAATTTTCTAATCTAAAAATATATAAAATATACATATATAATTCGAAAAAAATAATAAAAAATTAAAATTTATTTTTAGAAATTATTTTTGATGAAAAATATTACATTTGTTCAGATTTATATTTAAATTAATTATTTTGATATTAAAAGTTCTTTTTTTTTCAGTTTAGGCAATTTTATCGATATCGACTAACCCAATTACAAGTAAAATTTACACTATAAATATTTGGGACAGCTGCTATCCCACATTGCAACTCTAAAGGGGAGGTGATTCACCACCTAACGGGATATGTGTCCCTAATTTTCAATTAAAAACAAATCAAAATTTGTATTTTTGACACAATGGCTTATGCAATCAATGGACACCTAAGCTCCAAATTTTTCCTATAAATAGCCATCAAATTGAATTGATTTTTCATTCCTCTCCTCTTCTCTTCCGTAAGTCTCCATAGAGGGTCTCTCTCTCTCTAGAAAAAATTTCTTTTATGTGTTTTTATGCTAAAATTCTACTAGTTTTCCAATAATTAGTAAAAATCCTCTTCCTAGGAGCTTTGCACCAACATCTTCACCAACTTTTTGAGGTAATGGGGGGAGTGAGGTTGGTTCTAATTTTCAATTACGTTGCATGTGGTAGGAAAGGTTTTCCCCTAAACCTTTCGATGTTTAAGTTTATTAAGTTTTATAAATATTATAATGTTTAGTATTAAATTTAAGCTTTTACTAAGTTGTTATGCTACTTGATTTTAGATCATTAAAATACATTTATTAAGTAGTTATGCTGTTCAAATTTAGACAACTATAGTATAATTATTAAATTGTTATACTGCTCAAATTCAAACAACTATAGTAGAATTACTAAGCTATTATACTACTCAAATTTAGAAAAAATATTTTTAGCTGTTATAATAAATAATTAAATTATTATATTATCAAATTTTAGTAATACTCAATTAGTTTAGCAAAAATAGTAGAAGAAATAAACTATAAATCTCATAATATGAAACTAAATATAGAAGTTATTTTATGAGCTATTTATGAATTTATTTTTAGAAAACTACTGTAAAAATTTCAGTTTAAGTTTTTATCGTTCAGGTAAGGTCTAGATACACTAATAGACTATCTGTAAAAATTTCATAAATTTTAAAGCTTATTTAGTACTTCTATATGTACTCTCAGTCACTTCCCAAGTTTTGTTGAGAACTATTACTCACTGATGGGAAGTATGGATCCATACCAAGTCAAGGGTAGTGTAGCATAACTTAGAATAAACCATAGGTTCCCTTCATTAATTGTATTTAAATTCCTACCATACATGTGAAAGTGATTTAGAGCAAATCACCTCATTCCATTATTTTTGTTATGTATGTTCAATCGTGATTATTGAAGATGACAACAATGCCTGATGTTGCTGAGGACAAGTCAGAGGATATTCCTCCAGATTTGAAGACCTAGTTTATAATATTTTCTTAAGGGATAGGGTAGATAAATACTGCTCTGTATAGGATCTTTTTTATGTATATATTGGGTTAAGTACTATATGTCTTTTGATGTACTTTTGTTTTCTCTTTGACTATTATGTATTACTCAAACCATGATGTACAATTGGATATATATATATATATATATATATATATATACATATATACATAGTTTTTATCATTTCACTTCTATTTCTAAATTCTGTTTTTCTATTATATAATAAAAAATAAAATAAAATTTACTCACATTTTCATCAACTTAAAGTAATAATTAAATTAATATGAATTATATTTAGAATTAAAGGAGTGTTACACCCTACGCATTGTTTCATTGGTCTTTTGGTCAAATAATAAAAGAGTAGCGATCAACTAATGCTTGCTGTGAATTCCAACCATGCAAAATTAATGCATGAGATTGTTGCTTGTGTGTCTAGGCATGGATATTCTTCTTATTTACTCCTTGGCACTTTGTTCTCTTACATCCATGAACATGATTATTCTCTCACTCTTTCTTTCTTTCTTCCTCTCTCGTTCATTTACTATTTTTCACACTGGTTGGACTGTCTATGTTAATTTGCAGTGTTTTACACTTTCTAATTTATTTAAATTTTCTAAAAAAATGTGTGGTGCTACACCTACTCATTCCATGTTGTTAATTTTGCATCAGTTTCATTTCACATTTTTTAGGTTAAGTTATGGATGTATTATTTTAATGCATCAATTTTCTTCTTTTTATTACTCTTCAATTTTCCTTTATAATGATTATATTTGTTGTTTCTTTGTGTGCACCAATTTTCTTCTTTTTTTGTTGTTGTTAAGTATTGGTTTAAATTAATTTATGGAATTATTTTAATATACAAAAATATTATTAGGGTAAAATGTGTTTTGGTTCTCAAAGATTTGCTCTATATTAAAAAATTGACAATTGTGTCAATAAATCATCATGATTACTGTAAAATGCATTTTGGTCCTTAAAGATTTGGTCAAAATTGGTCTTAGTCTCTGTATTTTTAAAAAAACCATGGTTTTGGTAAAAAATATATAGTTTAAAGACTAAAACTAAATTTGGGGGAATTTTATAAGAACTAAAAACATATTTAATAATAATAATAATAATAATAATAATAATAATAATAGTGCATTTGAATTTCAGTTGAGAACTTTCAACTATGATTTAGCCAAAAGTTATGAGACAAAAGATGTTAATTATTGCAAAAAAAAAAATAAAACAATGATTTCCATTTCAAATACGACAACTTGATTTTTATGTCAATTATTTTCTTTCTCTTTTTTCTTTTTTTGGTGAATATGTCAATTATGTTCTTGTCAATACGCATGAATCATGCGTGATGACTGTCTGTGTCCCAATCTCACAAGACATTTTCCCACTTCCCTTAACTATGTGAGTAGGATTAAGGGTGGGGGGGGGGGATTAAAATAAAAAATACAAATAAAAAAGAATTAAAAAAAAATGAGAGGGAAGATATTGTTTGTTTGGAACTGTAATAAGTGAGGAGTGTCAGTCATTAGTTATATAAAGATTAATGTAACTTAAATTTTATGATATATCTATTATTTTCTTGTTTATATGATCTAACATACAAATTTCCAGACTAGCGATGCAACTATATTCCCTTCTAAATTTTCCACCTCTCATTTTATTCCTTTATTAGGATCCATTTCCGTCTTCTCAAAACTTCCAATAAACAACATATTAATGAAGCATCCATCAACACGAGAATACGATTCTTCCTTGATTTCTTTTCCTTAATTTCTGAGGCGCAGCTACTAGAGAGAGCATCTTCATTCTTCAACATGGAGTGAGAATCAGGCTTTGAATCAGAATAGAAAATGAAGGAACTCAAAAAGTAAGAGTAGAAGTGATACCATTATTGAGGACATATTCTTGTTTACACCCAAATGAACAGAACATTGAATTCCCGAAGTTGACATATGAAGCAATATTTGCACCCCCAAAAAAGAAAAGTATTTTGCATGATCAATTGAGGAGGAAGGTGAAATCATGAGCCGCAACATGAACAATTTCACCCCTTTGCCAGGGCCTTGGCAAAGAGGTTTTAGATCCTATGATGGCCACACTTTCAGTGATCGTGAATCCAATGAGGTTCCTGTGTTTTACAGATCTCGCTCTACTCATGCCACCGTAAGTTTATTCTATTATTGTTTTAGTGCCATGGTTTTAAGGACATCACATAGAAAAGAAAGCCAAATTATATTTATGTTCATGGAAAGGGTGATATTGTGTAATCTTGATTCATAATATTAGCAGGATGACAGAAGTTCAGGTGGATTAGCTCAACAACGGTTTTGGGACTTCAGAACTCCTTTAGGATTCCACGGTATACCAAAGTAAGGCCAAATTGCAAAACTAATTTGCTTATGTGTTTAGACTTCCCAAAAATGGTAATCGGTGTGAGAAGTTGTATTCAATGAATAATCAATGCTGAGATGAATGACGTATGGATGCATGTTTCAATTGCCATAAATTTCACAGTATTAAGAAGTATTAGTTTGATGTGACACTTATGGAGAAATCTAGTTGAAAATATTTCCTACAAATTCATGATTTCACAATTTGTTTGCAACTGGTAAGTGAATTAACAATCAAATACCATTCTCAAGAATGGAAAAGGAAGACACCGAGAGCCTAATTTTTGGTGGTAATGAAATTCTTCTCTAGCAGGGCAGACAATGAACACTATGATTGCACCCCGCCGACGCCCCCCCCCCCCCCCCCCCCCCCCCCCCCCCGCCACTTCTTCTAATATGATATTTAGTTGCATGAACTTGTAATTTTTAAGGTTTAAAAGGGGGGAAGAAAAAATCTAGCTGATTTACCAATTTTTGAGCAAATTGCAGTTTCCAGCACCACCACCTAGCAGACAACAAATTAATATTTACAATGGTGATATGGGAAGGCTCAGGGAGATTTTCCTTCAGCCACCTCCAAGATCCACATTTCAAATAAGCACACAAGTCCCCCCACGGTAGAAATTTCCAAATCAACAGCTCTGAGCAAGCTTAAGAAAGTAGTCTATGACCTCCCCCAACGCAGTATGCTAGAGGGTGAGCTTATATTACAGAAATAATAATGCTGCAAAGTCTTTGAAAGAGAAGGAGAGAGAAAAGGATGAAGATGGCAAGAGGTGTGCTATTTGCTTAGAAGATTTCGAGTCTAATGAAGAGGTGATGCTCACTCCATGCAAGCACATGTTTCATGAGGATTGCATAGTACCGTGGCTAACAAGCAAAGGCCAGTGCCCAGTTTGTAGGTTTGTGATTTGTGAGAGAGGAAGGGGGAATCCTTCATCCTTCAACAACAATAACATTGCCAATTTGGAACCTAGCGACCTGATTAATGGAGAGCTTTTGTCAATTTTGAGGGCCATGGAAGAAGCTTTTCAATTGGGCAGTATTACTTATTAATGTACACATAAGAATTTGCTACAGTTGGAAGTTTTATTTGTAGGTTTCAACATATACTATGAATATATATGTCTTTTGGTACAACTTGTACTATGAAATTTGATGGGCAGAACTTATGAGTTGTGTGTGATAATGGAAATGAGACAGATTGGAAACCAACTTGTTATCCTATGTTTTGCAGGTGTAATAATTAAGTTCTCTATACATGCACCGAAGGACACCAGCTCTGTTTTTCACTACTTGATCCATAACGCTTCGTTGTTCATTGAAAAAAAGAATATATAAAAACAATTTGTTGATTAAATAACTACACGTAAATGCAATCATATTGACTAGCAATGCCAATACAAATTTAATCAGATCATGCAAGCGATGCACTCTCAACTTATAAATATGGATTATATGCATTTACTAAAAAAAACTAAAAATTTAACTATATGTAGAAAATGAGTAATAGTTTCAAAATGAGCAAAGTCAACCAACATTACATTGGTCGAGTGAAACTGAACTCGGATTCTTTAAGATTCGAGCCTTGTAGATGAAAAAAACATGATTGAGAAGAGAGATCCACTAAAGATGGTGATTAGTCATTGACAAAACTGGTGAATATTTCACACCTATACCATAATTACAAAAAAATGAGTTGAGTAGTATGGAATGACCCAAATAACATAATATATGGTGTTAGTTTGGTTTTAAAATTTCAAGTTTGTTTTTAATTTAATTCAACTTATACCAAAATTTGACTAGTGCATCTAAGGTAGGTGCATAGCTGAATTTTTAGATATTCTTATGTCAAAAGGAGTAAATTGCATTGATACTTTCTGAGATTTTTTGAAATTGTACATAATTTCGTATTTTTTTAACATTTACATTAACCTTCTTTATAGAGATACATGGTGTATGTTTTTCAAACAATCAAGAGAGTTAATATAATATTTAAAGGGTATCGATGTAATGTTTATCAAACAATGAAGGAGGTTAGTGTAGGAATAAAAAAGAAGTGATATCGAGAAATTTGACGAAACCACAAGAGTGTCAGTGTAATTTATTCTAAAAAGTAATATACAAAAGATTTAAATATAGAAGAGATTTGTTAGAATTTTATCAACTTATAAATTTATAAAATTTGATATATTATATGTTAATGTAAAAGTACATAATATTAAATAATATTAATATCATTTATATTGACCATCAAACATTGATAATATATTTATACTTATACATAATATGCTAAAATATGATAATAAATTAATATTCTATAAATACTATATATACGTATATATTAATTATTATATTGGCAATATGGTTTAAAAATAATAATATTTTTTTAAAAAATATAAATCCATAGATCAACCTATTAAACCTGCAACCCCATCGAACTTAAATTAAACTAAAAAAATTTAATTCGTAAGTAGACCGAATTTAGGTATTGTTTGGATAAGTTTTTCCATAAGTATTTATAGAAAAATAAAATAAAATAAATAAAATAACCTTATTATATAATCTAAAAATAACTTATGTATAAGTTAAAATAAGTTTTTTGGAGAAGCTAAAATCATTTAGCTTCTCCAAAAAGCTGATTTTAACTTATGCATAAACTATTTTTAATTTATGTGAGAAGTTTATTTTATTATTTATTCTTTCTTTTTTTTCTACAAGTAGTTTTTTCTTCAATAAATGTTTATCGAAAAGTTTATGTTAATTCAAATATTTGTTGGGCCTCTGCATTGAGTGCAAATGGGTCCGTCTGAGTCTGACCCAGATGTCACTAGTAATAGGGAGCGTGAAATTTATTATTCCAAAATGATGTGTACTGTACTGCATAGATCTTATAAAAGAGCCCGCAAAAACGTCGTCGTTTTAATTCTACTTTTTAATCACACCTCACACGCTTCCCTGGCCTTTGTTTGGGGATTTTGTAACTAACTTTTCTCTTCACTCCGCCGCCGCAACGGTGCAACCTCGCGGCCTCCAAATCCAATGGTAAACCCCTTACGCCGTTCCTTTCTTCTTACACTTCTTCCGAAATCAAATTCACTCTTTCCCAAACTCGAATATTTTTAATTTATGGTAACTTCACTTCAGGCTTCAGAGAAGAAACTGTCGAACCCAATGAGGGAGATAAAGGTGCAGAAGCTCGTCCTCAATATCTCCGTCGGCGAGAGTGGAGATCGTCTCACCAGAGCCGCTAAGGTTTACTCCGCTCCTCATTACTTCCACTTTTTTTTTTTTTTTAATTTAAAAAATTTTCAATTTATAATTTATTTATTTTTTTGGGATCTTGCAGGTGTTGGAACAACTTAGTGGCCAAACCCCAGTGTTTTCCAAAGGTTAGTTCTCAACAAGTTTGTAAATGGGTCGTTCTGTGATGCTGGTAGTGGGCGTAGATCTCAATCTGTGTTGATTAAGAGTTTTTAGTTTTTAAATTAGATTGGTCGGTTTTGGGATTCTATCATTCTTTTAAAATATAGATTGCTAGTGTAGTCTAATTTAGGGTTTGTAATGGAAGGTTTATTTTTTATTTTTTAATTATAATGTCAAAGGTCTGATAGTAGGGTGATAATGGTAGCTTGAGTTTTGTAATTTTTTAATTATAATTATAATAATTAAGTGTGAACCTGTTCTGTGGTTAAAATCACGGTAGTGCTGGGCTTGGTGGAAGCATTAAAATGTCAAATTTTCTTCAGAGGTCTGTGGAAGAACTGAAGATGAGGTTTCTGATATCACTTGAGCTTATATATAGCTTCATTCTGCTTAATTAAACCCTGTTTTCAAGTCCAAAAGACTGAGAGAATAGTATATAACTCTATTTGAAGTATTTTAAATAGTATTTGCTTTGTTATTAGTGTATAATGGTTATTGTATTATGGATATATATGGCTGTCTCTCACTGTTGATTGATAAGAAATGTTTTTCCTCCTCTTGGTTTTGACAGCAAGGTACACTGTTCGTTCCTTTGGGATTAGACGAAATGAGAAGATTGCATGCTATGTCACTGTTAGAGGTGACAAGGCAATGCAACTTTTGGAAAGTGGTTTGAAGGTGAAAGAATATGAACTTCTGAGAAGGAACTTCAGTGATACTGGCTGTTTCGGCTTTGGTATTCAGGAGCACATTGATTTGGGAATCAAGTAAGTTGAAGAACAACTCTTGGATTTTCATGCTGTTGTTTTTACTTTTGCCAGAGATGAGCTTTTTAAGTCTGAAGGGAAGCTGATGATTGATATGGGTTATGCTATGCATAATGCATATTCAAAATATTGGATATGTCATCTCTTCCCCTTTATGTGGCATTGCACTTGACTTGAATCAAATGCTAACTGGCTTAAAAATATGGGTGTTTCAGGATTATCTTTGTACTGTTTTGATGCTTCTGTTAAAGCTGTTTTCTATGGCTTGATGGCTTGATGTTTTTGAGGAACCAGGAGTTACATTAGTTAGATTCATTTGTTAATTAGTTTTAGATTGATTGTTAATTAGTTTTTAGGTGATGTTATGTGTAATTAACTGGTTTTGCAATTTGCTTGCTGCCTTTTAAATGACATTGTCAAGTCTTTCACTTTTGGATTCATTCCCTTGTGTTTATGTTGACTAACTCTTGGTTCATTTACCCTCGTATATGTTTGATTATGTTTTCAATTTCTTTGATTATGAAGATTTCAATCCACAGACACATTATTGGTCCTTGACCCTTGACTCTGCTTCAGGTATGATCCTTCAACTGGTATTTATGGAATGGATTTCTTTGTTGTTCTGGAGCGTCCTGGCTATCGAGTGGGACGTCGCCGAAGGTGCAAGTCCCGTGTTGGAATTCAGCACCGTGTCACAAAGGAGGATGCTATGAAGTGGTTCCAGGTGAAATATGAGGGAGTGATCCTTAACAAGTCTCAGGCACTTGTTAGTTAGACTGAGTTCACTTAGGAGTGTGTTACCAGTTTTGTCAGACTGTAGTTTGATCTTTCCGGGATAGTATCTTGATTTTGAGGCAGATTTTGAATCAATGTTTGTCATTTCAGTTTTGTGATGAAGCACATGGATTAACAATAGCCCTGTTAAACGACACGTTTATTGCAAAGAACTTGTGAACCCCTCGTTATGCAATTATGCTTGACAACAATTTTCTTTCTGTTTTTTTTTTGCAACTAAATTAACGAATTAAGCCTTCTCAATACAATTAGAATTCCCCTACATACCAAACCACTGAAGTGAAGTCACGGTATGGCCATTCAATAAACAAAGGGTGGTTCCGCTTTTAATGCATATCACAGGTGCAGTGAAATATACTCAATTGCTACTTCATAATTTTAACCACCCCCCCCCCCCCCCCCCGCCCCTGCGAAAAAAAAATGGTGAAAACTATGTTGTTGCATTACTTAATTATTTGTTTTGGAATAAGATTATATTTTTTTGTGGAAAATATTTTTATTCGAAAAGTATTTCTAAATTCTCGCGTTATTTCGTTCAATATGAAAAACGAGGACAAAAAATGAACTAAAACGAAGTTTGGGAATTTTACGGGATTCTGTGATGGCACATCTAAAAGGCTTTGCTCATCTACTTGGCTAATTGATTTAATTTGTTTTGAGAAAATAATTACTTATTTTTGAAAATTTTATGAGATAGTTGTTTAAAAAGACAAGTGATTATTTTAATAACGTACATGGATCAAGGTTTAATAGTTGTTTTTTTGACTCGTAATTTTTTTTTTGGCCATAACTCATCTGAAGTAATTGAAACTTGAAACACATACGTTTGCACAAAAACGGGTTAGGTGTGCATTTTTCATTATTCCACCCTTAGTATTGCATGGGGGAAAAAATTTGTGACAGCACCATTATTCAATGGTAGGGTACCTGTGTATGTCATATTCCACACAGGTCAAACGAACCAAGGCTGCAAGGCACTAGTGCGCAGATTTAATTCAACGCAAAGAATGCACAAATGTCTAGGGACTTTATCTCAGCAGCAAGCAATATACGCGAACTCTATCACCGTGGCAACAGTATGCCAAACTGAATAAAACTAAAACAAAGGATCTTCTGTAATTTGAAATAATGCCCCCTTATGTGTATTGTGCTGGTTGGTCGTTATTTTGTTTTCTAACATAGCGGACGAAACTTTAGTCATTAGCCTAATGAATTTTGACTATCTGTTCATCAAATAATGTTAATAACAACATAATAAACTACCCGTCTAAATGAATAAATTGAATGCAATTTGCCGGGGCGGGGATCTTAATCAGAAAGCAACCAACCAAGCATTAATATTCAGATTAATAATTCCATAACATAAAGTCTATGATCTCTATATAAACCACCAGAGTCACTCCCTTCAAAGCATACCAATTTACATTTCTCTCTATATCACAATCTCACCAAGGCTACTCTTCCAAAACTCACAACCGTATTGCTTATAAGAAATGGCTTCCACTAGCCAAAAACATTATGTGTTAGCTCTATTCCTTCTCCTTGCACTTGGGATTTCCCAGGTGATGTCCCGCAACCTCCATGAGGCATCCATGTCCCAAAGACATGAGCAGTGGATGAAAAAATATGGTAAAGTGTATGAGGATGCTGCAGAGAAGCAAAAACGTTTCCTGATATTCAAGGACAATGTGGAGTTCATTGAATCATTCAATGCTGCTGCCAACAAACCTTACAAGCTTGGCGTTAATCACCTAGCCGACCTCACAGTTGAGGAATTTAAGGCTTCTCGTAATGGATACAAGAGGCCCCATGAGTTTAGCACAACAGCATTTAAGCATGAAAACGTGACTGCTATTCCTGCAGCTATAGACTGGAGGAAAAAAGGAGCTGTTACTCCAATCAAAGACCAAGGTCAATGTGGTAAGATAAAGAACATCGTACAGGTGTACTATATTGTGCTCCATCAGTATCATTACTCTCCCTCCAATTCATTTTTTTATGTGGGGCTTTCGAACTATTTTTGAGTCTCAAATTATTTGTCATTGTCAGTTTAGAATATCAAGAAAATATTAATTATTTTTTCAATGATATCCTTAATTATTAATATTTCAACCTACAATACATTAATTAGTCCTTTTTATTATCTACCTAATTATTATTAGAGTAAATCTATGGAATAAAGGTAATGTTTAGTCACATAAAATTATTTTATCATGAGAATTGACATAATCAATTATTTTTTAAGAAGTGTGTGTTATCTTAAACGATAATAATTGATACAAAAGAAGTATTATTATTAAAATCATATATAGTTAGTCTCTAGGGACTAATTAAAAACACATGACTTTTATAATTTTTAAGGAATAAACAAATATACTTCAAAGAAAGACTAATTAAAAAAATCATACTTTTAGAGACTAAATATTATATTTAAACTTTGTTCTTATTATTTTTAGAGAAAATAAGTTATGAACTAACGATATAAAACAGTTTTATCCTGTCATTCAATTACAAACTACCATGTATAATAAGTTTATTGACTTTTATAATAACTATCTTAAAAGTCATATTAACAATGATTTTTAATTGGTTGATAATGTAAAAATTAGCCATTAAACTCTTATTTTTAATGTACCTCAATTTCACTGTATTGAAACGAATTGGATTAATGTTTAATTTAATTTTGTTTGAAAAACTAGGGAGCGGCTGGGCATTTTCAACCGTGGCTGCAACTGAGGGTATAAACCAAATAACTACAGGTAAATTAATCTCCCTTTCAGAGCAAGAGCTAGTGGATTGTGACACAAAGGTGTAGACCAAGGGTGTGAAGGAGGTTACATGGAAGATGGGTTTGAATTCATTATAAAAAATGGTGGAATCACCAGTGAGGCTAACTACCCCTACAAGGCAGTTGATGGGACATGTAACAAAGCAGCCTCCCCAGTGGCTCAAATTAAGGGGTATGAGAAAGTTCCTTCGAATAGCGAGAACGCACTCCAAAAAGCTGTGGCCAATCAACCAGTGTCAGTTTCTATTGATGCAAATGGTGCAGGTTTTATGTTTTACTCTAGTGGGATTTACACAGGGGAATGTGGAACTGAGCTAGACCATGGTGTTACTGCAGTTGGTTATGGCACAGCTAATGGAACTGACTATTGGCTAGTGAAGAATTCATGGGGCACACAATGGGGTGAGAAAGGATACGTAAGGATGCAGCGAGGTATAGCTGCCAAGCACGGTTTATGTGGAATTGCCATGGATTCCTCTTATCCAACAGCTTAAATTAATAGTTCAATTATGTAAACTGTGTTTCAAGCTTGCTTTTTAGTTTGAACTTGTGGCTATATTCTAAATATAACTATCAATTGTTCAACCACTTTAACTATTTTTCCCTTCAATCAAAAAACAAAAAAAAAAACCACTTTAACTATTTAGTTATATCACATCAAAAGATATATACTTACTTACGCGAGCTTCTAAAGCAAGAGAACATTGTTACATCTTAAAGATCCTTTTCAGGCTTTTATTTATTATTTAATTTATTAGAGTAATTAATGTTGCGAAACACGAAATTAATTATTAAATAAGCGGTGCAGATAGTGGTTAATTTTTCATGATAAATTAATACGAATTTATTTGGCCCGTAAAAAGTTAACTTCCTATAACATATAAATATATTATAAAAGACCAAAGGAACGAAAAAAATACTATAAAATACCAAGATATTTAATCTAAACCATATCCAACAATAATAAATTAAAAAGCCTTTAAGTAGTCTAAATATTCCTTAAGTTATTTTTTAATCAATAAAAAAATTAAAATTTGTTTAAAATTCGTATGCCGAAATTAGACGCATTTTGATTAAATTGACAGTTGAATAGATCATAATATCTATATCGATCTATATATATATATATATATATATATATATATATTGACAGTTGAAATTAGAACTTAATTATACGTGTCGATATTATAGACATTGATCTCGCAACCTGAACTTTGATATTTGTTGCATTTACGTAACTTCAATTATATTTCCTTCGCCACCACGTTAATTTAATAAATTATTTTCAAATATGTTGTAATAAAAATAAACTATGACAATTTAAATTCATGTTAATTATTGAATCTCAAATTAATTGATAATTTTACTTTTGTTTAGAAGTCAATTATTAAAAAAATGATAGATCTAACTTATTACAAAAAGTATAATTTTAGAGGAAAGAAAATATTGCGATGGAGATATGTGACATGAAGATTGAAGTAACAAACCTTATTTATATAATATATTGATATATTAGATTATATTGATAAAAGTAACCAAGTATCAAAAGAGCGACAAAATTTGCATGTTTTATTTTTATTTTTTATTAGAAACCACATATATCCTTTATGTAGAGACAATCTTGTTTGATTTAGGTAAGATTATTATAAATAGCAAAATTTTTCCTCCAAGTATTTAACACAATTGCATACTTAAAACTTGAAATTGAAACCACTAATTAAACTGGAACAATCCAGCATCAACTGATTTATGCACTTAGTGGTAATTTGTAGGTTTTATTTCACAAAATTTTTTAGACATAAATAATATGGAAGTCAAATTGAGCAAAAGGATGACAAAACATTCAAATTATGCCCTATTGGAATATGCATATAATTAACAAAGTAAATTTAATTTGTAAAAGTTACCATTGGAATCTTCACATGCAGTTAAGATCCTATGTATGACTATAATCTTGGAATTCCGAAGCATAGGAAAAAAATTGCTTGAAACCATCATGTGAATGATCAAATACAAACCTAAAAGTTAAAAAGGAAAAAAGAAAT
The DNA here is from genome assembly GCA_004329165.1 of Spatholobus suberectus. NCBI lineage: Eukaryota > Viridiplantae > Streptophyta > Magnoliopsida > Fabales > Fabaceae > Spatholobus > Spatholobus suberectus. The sequence continues at coordinate 66,657,450 of CM014731.1, forward strand.
CAGCATAATCATATAACATGAAATAACATAAAATAGAACTATTTACCGCAAGACTCAATTGCTTAATTAATAAGGTTCACGTTAAAATAACTCATAAATCCAAAATATGAATTAATATACAAAATAAAAAAAGTATATGATAAATAATTATTCGGAAAAGTTAGAAATAACGAATATACATAAGAATTGCCATAGTAAAATATTGAAGTCCCCATTTAAAGTGTGACTATCATTTATCGATCTGAAGTCTATGATGGATTATTTGTTATGGATTCACGAAATGTTTATTTAATAATTCACCTAAGACTTTAACATTTGTAAATATTAGTGATAAAGGAAAAGTTTGTAGATGATTCATACAATACTTGATTTTAGTTTTATTGGACATCATCTTCTAGGTTTCAACAAATGTATCGTAGTCAGTTATAACTTGGGTGTATACGGAACGTAAACAACATGGACGGCAGATCTATTTTTATTCTTTTGAAAGACATATATATCTACTAGAATCTAATTAGACCACGGTCATATATTGACAGTGTGAATATTCAATATCCTTTTCCTTTATATAATAAATTAAAAAATCATTAAAATTTAGACGTGCAATGATATAATAACATTTGATGAAGGTGAAGGTGGGAATATCGGAAAAGGACAAAAAGTCGCCTCAAAATGAAACACATTACTAGTAATCTAATAGTACAGTATGTGGTATTTAAAAATACGAAGTTAATAAATTATTTGATTGCCCAAATGCAACACATTAGCAGTAGTCCAATAGTTCAACATGTAGCATCTAGTATACGAAGTTAATAAAGTTATTTAATTAATTGCTCAAGGCAGAGCCAAGGACACCTCTCTTTGACCTATTCCTTTGATGCATACTTATTTGATTATTTGCCAAATTTTATGTCAGCTATCTTTCTTTTCTTCTTCTTCCTTTTTTTTTTCTTTCTTTTTTCTTATTATTAAATTTTCTAATTTGATGGCCGAATATCAATATTGGACCTCCTTCTAATATTTGGAACTAACTCCCGCACGCTTGGTTAGCCCCTCTTTTGTTTTCTAACACAAAAAAAGAGACCTAACAGGGGTCATCCATTAGAAAACAACGTTCTGATTCTGGCTAAAAAATTCCTCTTTGGGAGACAAATATACTCCTATAAATACCTTTAGAAACATTGCCTTTGAGCATACCAATTTACATATTTCCAAACACAACTCAAAAGGGTTTCCATTGCCGAAGACATTGTTAATCAATAGTCATTGCTACAATACTCTACCAACAATTAATCAATAGTCGTTGTTAACAAAGACATGGCTTCCATTGGCAAAAACCAGCATGTTTTAGCTCTACTGGTCCTTCTTTCAATTTGCACTTCCCATGTAATGTCCCGCAACCTCATGAGGCATCCATGTCCGAAAGACACGAGCAGTGGATGAAAAAATATGGTAAAATATATAAGGACGCTGAAGAGAAGCAAAAACGTTTCCTGATATTCAAGGACAATGTTGAATTCATTGAATCCATCAATGCTGCCGGGAACAAACCTTATAAGCTTGGCATCAATCACCTAGCTGACCAAACCAACGAGGAATTCATGGCTTCTCGTAAAGGGTACAAGCCGAAACGGACTCAGAACAACAACACAAACACCATTCAAGTATGAAAACGTTACTGAGATTCCCAATGCAGTGGATTGGAGGCAGAAAGGAGCTGTTACTCCAATCAAGGACCAAGGCCAATGTGTTAAGTAACACAAAGAAAACCCTACAAGTTATATTAATTATTTATGAGTTTAATGGTTATGCATGTCAATAATTATTATAAAAATCAATAAATTTACCATACATAGTGAGTTATGATTGAATGACAGTATAAAATTACTTATACTGTCAGTATATAACTTATTTTTCTTTATTTATATATTTTCTTAACACATCCATGTTATTAAGCAAATTTTTTTCAAAATCAGGTAGCTGTTGGGCATTTTCAACAGTTGCTGCAGCAGAAGGTATCAACCAAATAAGTACAGGCAAGCTAGTGTCCCTCTCAGAGCAAGAGTTAGTGGATTGTGATACTGTGGATCATGGATGTGAGGGAGGTCTCATGGAAGATGGCTTTGAATTCATTATAAAAAATGGTGGAATCACCAGTGAGGCAAACTACCCCTAGACAGCAGTTAATGGGACATGTGACACAAAGAAGGAAGTCTCTCCTGCAGCTCAAATAAAGGGCTATGAGACAGTGCCTGCTAGTAGTGAGGAGGCACTACAGAAAGCTGTTGCAAACCAACCGGTGTCAGTTTCCATTGGTGCTGGAGGATCTTCTTTCCAATTTTACTCAAGTGGAGTTTTCACAGGACAATGTGGGACTCAACTGGACCATGGTGTTACAGCGGTTGGTTATGGTAGCACTGATGATGGTACTGAGTATTGGATAGTGAAGAATTCATGGGGCACAGAATGGGGTGAAGAAGGATACATAAGGATGGAACGAGGCATAGATGCCAAAGAAGGCCTATGTGGCATTGCCATGGATGCTTCTTATCCAACTGCCTAGAATGCCTTGCTATGTAGATTGTGTTTTATATTTGCTTTATTTTTCATTGTTAGTGTATGCAATTTTGATTATTCAACCCCTAATTTAATTACATCTTACGTGAGTACATGATATGCAAAAAAAGGAGCTTTACAGGGTACTGTTTTTCTATCAATTTTGTCGTTATGTTTGTACTAGCAGTGCTTACTGCCTGTAGACATGTCTAATAAAGTTAGTGAAAAGTTCTAGAAGGAACATTGGAACAATAAGGCAGAATTACCAACGAAGATTTAAAAAAGAAAAGAAAAACAGAGCTAGCCAAAAACTTGCAGGCGGTAAAATTGTGGTGAATTTCGCGCATAACACAAAAATTCAAAATAAAGAAAAGAAACCAAAAAGGTTTAAGGGTCTGTCCCATTGGCCATTGGGCTTTTCCATCCCTTAACTGTTAGGAACGGCCAAACCAAAAAAAGTAAAAAAAAGAGTTGCTACTAAGGTTTATTAAGAAAAATATTAAAAAAATCTTTCAAAAAAATGGTCTTTGAAATCAAATTTTGGGTTTTGAAATTTATTATACATAGAGAATGTGTTAGTATCTTATGACGTCTGTCCTATAATAGTTATCTTTGATTAAATGTACAAAATTAATATAACTTTAAAATTATTTATTTTAACCCTTAGAAAAAAAAAGAAAAATATATTTTTGGCATTTTAATTTTTATTGATTTTTTTTACATGAGAGTTTTTATGATTAAACATTTAATTATTTAAAAGAGGAGGATTATTATTATCTTTTTTTAAACTCTTTTTAACTCAACAAGAGTCCGTCATTACTCAAACATATCTTCGGTGTAATGAATAATCAAAGTTACATAGTTCTTTTGTTAAAAAACGTTTGTGTGTGTTGAGGGCTTTTAAGTTTGAATTTTATTTTATTTTTTAATTTCAAAGGCTTTCACAATAATTAAGTCAAAAGTACGTCCAAAGTGATTATCGTTAACCTTTTTGGTAATAACCAAAGCGGAAGTACATTCAAAGTGACTCTTACTAAATCTTAATTTTATTATTTTTTCTATTATTTTTTTAATTTATTTCTATATCTTTTGAACCTTTTCCTTTTTAAATTTGCTATCTTTTTCTTAACATAAAAGACTTTAACAATAACCAAATCAAAATTGCATCCAAAGTTGTTAAGGTTATCTTTTGTGGTTTTTATAATTGCCAAATTACAAGTGCAGCCTAAGTGCAATTATTAAATCATTATTTTCATTAAAATATTAATAAGATAATAATTCATGTTAATTCATTAATATTTAAAGATATAATAAACATTAAATTATTGTTTTTATTTATTTAAATATTAAGATACTTCATAAATATTTAACGAACCTCTTTGTTCTTTATTCAGTGGATCAAAACCTCACATGACCCTTTTAAATTATTATTTTTTACTATTATTTTGTCACATCGTTATTTTCGTCATTTATTATTGCCTAGTTAAATGGGCTTCTGCAAAAAAAAAAAGGACCTCGAAGAGAGTGGATCAAGTGGGCTTTTATTATCTGTCAAAGCCAAAAAGGCCTGCAATTCTCACCCTAATTTTTCTTTTCATATTAAGATTTGTTTGTTTATTTTTTCTTCAAAAATCCCTTGATAGAAATGTATTTTCACTGTGTATTGTGTATAACAGATGTTTCCGTTGTATTAGGGGGTGCGACCTCCATATACAATGGAAATGCGTTCTTTTTTGTTAATTTTTTCTAAAAAATTAATTAAAATATTAAATAATTATGATAAATTACCATTTTTAATAGTAATCAAAATAATTATGATGCAAATTTTCTTTTTAATAGTAATAAAATTAACTATGATACAATTTTAAAAAATATACAAGTTACCATTTTTAATAAGAATAGGATTAATTATGATGTAAATTATCTTTTTAACAATAATTGAATTAATTATGATGCAATTTATGATACTATTAAAAATGGTAATTTACATCATAATTAATTCAATTACTATTAAAAAGGTTACATCATAATTAATGAGATTATTATTAAAAATGATAACTTGTATTGTATATTTTTAAAATTACATCATAATTAATTTAATTACTATCAAAAAGAGAAATTTGGGTCATAATTATTTCAATTACTATTAAATTGATAAATTATATCATAATTAATTTAATTTCAATTAAAAAAGATAATTTGTATTATAATTGATTCAATTAATATTAAAAGGTAAATTATATCATAATTAATATTTTAATTAATTTCTTAGAATAAATTAGCACAATGAAAATACGTTTCGTTGTGTATTGAACTTCATACACAACAAAAATATATTTTCGTTGTACATTACATAACGAAGACATATTTTTGTTGATAAAATAGAGGTGAGAAAAAAAAAAGAGAAAAGAGAGTAAAAGAGAACGAAGACAAAATAAATATTTTATACCTTTTATTTTGTGAAAGTTGGAAGTAAAAAAAAGAGAAAAACAAAAGGGATAAATGGGCCACGCTGACTTAAAACCCAAATGTTTAAATAATAGTTAAAAAACAGAAAAAATGATAAAGCATAAAGGACAAAACATATTCGCCGTACTAAAGCCAAGCTTCAACGGAAAAAGCACAAGACAGTGCAGGTCTTTGTTTCATCCCCTTGCTTGTGCGGCGGCCGTGGGCGGAGACCAAACGAATATGAAGAAAGGTCACAGTGGTGATCGGTGAGAAACCGGTGACATCATAGGCCATGTGGTTCATGGTCCTTATCCACGGTATCATCACAACACATAAAGATGCGGACCTCGCAACAGAGGCGAACAGAGAAAAAGACCCAAAATCAGTGTGCGTATGCGTTGCTCTGAATGTGTGTGTCTGGACCATGTGAGAGAATTAATGCTGTACGTGGGAATGTGGGGAGAGAAAGTGAGTGACATTTTCTATGATCAAAGAGTGGCGTGTGTGGTTCTGCCAGAGGATTGTGTGTTGAATATACGTGCTGTGATTGTGTGTTGCTGTAATGATAAATGAAAGGGAAAAAAAGATAACAAAGATGGGTGTGTGCGTAACTTCCTTTGCTGTGCCTCTGTGAGTGTGTGCGCTGTGCAAAGAGAGTGATACAAAATGTGATTCTATGAAAGAAAAAAAAAGAAAAGCGAATCAGAGAATGTTGCGATGCTACTGTGCATGATGTGTCGGTGAGTGAGAATGAGTGTTTTCGTGAGGGAATGAGTTGAGGAAGAGTGTTTAAAATATAGTTTCTGACACTCTTTTTAATACACTTTCTCTAATTAGTAAAAATTTATTAAAAATTATAAAATTATGACAAAGGTTCATTAAATAAAATATAAAACTCACAAAATCTTATAATTTTTAATAAATTTAACTAATAAAAAGAGTGTGTTCAAAAAAATGTATTAAAAAATATATTCCTAACATTTCTCATGAGTTGAGATTAGTGCCAGCAGGTGATGCAAAAGTGATAGAGTGATGTGTGTGACTGTGTTACTGAGAGAAAAAAAAAAAACTGGAGTGTTGTGGATGGTGGGGGGCGTGTATGTGAGGTGCTGGTGAGAGTGTTTTCTGATATGTAGAGAGTGAAACTGTTGTTGGTCAGTGAGAAAAGAAAATGTGTGTGGGGAACTTAATCGTATGCAAATGAAAAAAAAAAGTGTTTTGCATTTATGTGAGATGAAGGAAATTAAGCAGAACGCGATACAGGAATGGGAAGATGAGACAAAAATATTAGAAAAAAACAAAAATAACAGAGCAATATGACCAGCAACATGTTGAGCAACAGAGATAAGCATAAACACATACCCAGAAACATACAACTAGCTAGCAGTCATGTGCAGAGATCTTGATAAACGAGCAAACATTCACATGTTTATAAGAATAGAAGTCTGATTCTAAATTGTGGTTGCATCACGAGTCGTTGTGGTGTGAAATTATTATTTGTTTGCAACTCACCTTTTTTCTTGTCCTCATCACTTTGCCTTTCTTCCTATTGGCCTATCCCTACCACTTCACTCTTTCTCTTGCCTTGAATGCATCACGCAGCCTATCAGCATCTAAACCAGTCACCATCAAATACCTCCTTCCGTTCCCCAACATTCCACACGACCACACTCGTTAAAATAGAAGATTTAAGTCTAAATCTTTGTTTATTTTTTCACAAAAAAATGAA